>OX031021.1:13647311-14078539 GCA_943736025.1 Tenthredo mesomela | reverse complement strand
AAAAAAAAAATGCATGACTCGGATTTTGCCAAAGAGTAATGTACTTTGAATCAAAATTTATCTTCAGTTTTTTCATTGTAAAAGTCATACAGCTGTAAAATGGTTCGAAAACTTATTTTCCACACGGCGTGCGCAAAGTTCGATTTTGCGCACGCTTCGCGTGCATAAAATCAACTTAACGCACGCTGTGTTGAAAAATGAAGTTCGATACACGCGCGAAAGATGATTCTCGACTCGTGTGATTGTCACCCTCGCTTTGCTCGGGTGAAAAACTTCACACTCGTCCGAGAATCAACACTTTCGCACTAGTATCGAAAAATACTATTGTTTACACCCCTCTTTCATTATACCAGAAGTCTGACGGAAAAAAACGATAGGGCGAAAAAACAAGATAATGCAATGACTAACCAACTCCTCCCCCTCCCCCCCCCCCCCCCCCCCCCCCCCCCCGCCCTTCTAGTCTAGAACAACAAATATTGATCTTACGTAAAAAACGACGAGGACAAAAGTTGTAGCAAATTAAATTTCCAATAAGGTTGTTCATCACCGTTTACACATCAAAGTCAATAACAGACGAGATAATGCAATAACTAAGTTTTACCCCCCATGTTTCTAGTCTATATCACTAAATATCGATCTTACGGAAAAAACGATAGGGACAAAAGTTGTAGAAAATTCGATTCCCAATAAGTTTGTTCCTTTCCATTTATACGTAAAAATCAATAATAAACGAGATAATGCAATAATTAAATTTCACCCCTTCTTTCGGGTTCAAATCGAAAAGTATCGATTCTAGTGAAAAAATGATAAGGACTAAAGCTGTGGAAAATTTAATTTCCAACAACTTTGATTATTGTCATTTTCAGTGTAAAATTGAAACTGAACGAGTTATTTGATAAACGAAAATTCACCCTTAATTTTAAGATGGCGACCAACGCAAACGGGGTGGATTCCCGAAAATCGAGATTTAGACTCTCAGTGAACCCCCCCGACGATTCGCGAAGAAAAATTGCTACTTTTAATTTTTTCTATTTCAGCGTTATTTTTTGTCTAACCCGCTTGGACTAACTTCACAGTGGTATTCTTGGTCGTAGACTACCCAGCTGCAAATGGTCCCTCGGCGATACGTTACGTCACTTGTCCAGGTATGGATCTTTGCGTGACGTCGACTTCTGATATTGGGTGCGGGTGATGTAAGCTGGCACTGTAACGGGAGGTGGTAGCGATTTGTGCGTGCCACCCTATACGCCGTTGGCGTGACCAGATGCGTCGATAGCAAGATGCATTCGCTGGCAGGAGGTCTTAAGCCTGGAGCACAGACTTTTCGTGTTCCGTGTTCGCCTCACCTACAGGCGCCACGATCGTTCACACATAGCTGTGATTGGTCGGCGCTGCGTGTGAGTGACTGTACACTGGTCACGATCTCTGTAGGTGAGCCGAAACGAAAAGTCTGTGCTCCAGGCTTTATGGGGACCCTGTTCACTCCCTAGCGATAGTTCGCCAAGGCCTACATCCCTCCCCGTAGATGTTGCGGTACTATCCTGAGTACTGCGCCGTACTGGACTGCATACCGTCGGTAGCATCTCCGGAGCGGAAGTTCTCGTAGCGGAAGTTCGGAAGTCGTCATCTCCTGTATCTGCTCTCTCTCTCTTTCTCTCGCGGTACATTAACAGAAAAATTCTTCAAATTAGTCTAATTCTATTGCTTATTAACCAGGTGTGTCACTTGTATCCCGAGGGTCTAGACGGCGATATTCTCTCTCTCTCTCGATATGACTAACAAAATATGTGCCAGAAGGGCTCTAGTGACGGCAGCTAATCTGCAGCGTCACAATATATATATATGTATATTAGGGTGGTCCTTATTTTGGGTTGAAATTTTTTTTTACAAATTCATCTCTCAGTTCAACTCGAAATGGTTGAAAAAAAAGATCTGTGGAAACTGTGGCCTGTAAGTTAACGGCAAGGGGTGCCGGCAAGCAGTGCCGTCTTTAAGGCAGGGCCCGCAAGGCCCTGGCCCGGGGCCCCGAGTCGGACAGAGGCCCCACAATCCTGAATTTTTTTTATATATATCAAAGAATTTTATGATATAATAAAAAAAAAATATCTGATCACACACTTTGTAAAATAAAAACAAGATCTTAAAAAATTTGTTCAAAATTTTATTTTTGTAGTAAAATTACAAACTATAATTAAATATATGCATGGTTTATTTTAAAGAACTTTCTTACGAGATTTCTTTGCAGCAAAATCAGCTATTAATTCATCAAAATCGATCGTTTTTAATAGGTCAGATTCTATGCTCATTAAACTTAGGTAGTTTAATCGTGACTGGGTCATTGTACTTCTATGGTCTGATTTTATCAATTTTAATCGGGAAAATGAACGTTCTCCAGCGCAATTGGTTATCATAAGTGTTAGAAATATTCGCAGACTGATTTCAATATTTGGGAAAGTGGAAGTAAGAAATTCTCTTTTCAATTGTAAGTATAGGTCTGGAATAAACAACACTTCATCTTTTCGTGTTTCACTAAGGTAATGTTTATAATGTAAACATTCCGATGTTAAGTTGTCTGCAGCAACGTCTTGATCATATTTGCTGGCAAGCTTTTCGCACACTGATAGAAGGATTTCTTAAATATTAATAAATACATTTATTTGGAAACCATTTTTTGATTTTTTAAATATAAATAAATGTTTTATAACATTTAACAAATATTTATTTGTGAGAAATATGCGTTTTTAACAGTTAACAAATATTTATTAATAGTTAACAAATATTTATTCAATCCAACAAAATATTTGTTTGACCAATCATATCTCTCTTCCGGTACAACGTGAAGATCGCTCATAAACACACGCCATAACCTTTGTCACAAAGACAGTATGGGAGCTTCTTTAACTTCAAGTTTTGATTTGATAAAAATCGTACGATGGATTTCTTGTTAAATTCCTGGAATCTGGGAGAATTGTACCCAAACTTCATAAGTAAGTACATGATAAAATTATTGATATGAAAAGTTCTGTTATAAATATATAAATAAGGTTATGTTATGTTTATATATAAAGGCTCATTCTTTGCCTATTTCTTTTTCCTTATTTTCATATAGAAAATGATATAACCGATTTAGACACACTCAAAGAATTCATGTATAATAGTAGTGACGAAATGAAAAAAGAAGTAGTCCCGACTATTGGTTTGCTTTTACGGTTGAAAAAAAAATTGAGAGAACACGTACGTTTTTTTAACGTCTCTATCCTTTCTTATTCTTTTATTACATTTGTTATAATTTATACAATAATATTCGTTATTTAGAATAATCAATACTTTTTTTATTATTGCAATAGGTGGAAAGTCCCAATAACTCATTACAAGCATACCAAGTGACTAATCATACTACATACAATACTGCATCTACCAGTTCAACTTTGGATATTCCTAGCCAGTGGCGGATTTACCAGTAGGCTGAGTAGGCTTGAGCCTAGGGCGGCAAATTTTAGGGGCGGCAAATTTAGGGACCGATTTTTTTTTTCTCAGCCGTCTTACAGAAATCAAAAAGATTTCTGATTTCTTACAAAAATCAAAAAGATTTCTGTAAGACGGTCTCCTGATGTCCTGCAGAAAGAAGTCTACAAGACGTCTTTCCGGTGACTTTTCCCTCTTCCCTTTCATTGTATACATTCAACGGTACCGCAAACTTCTATATTCCATGGTAAAACACGCAGTTCGGGGCCCCAACCAGTAATCGGCCTCTGCCCACACTTCGTATAAGTGAGAAGAGATGAGTGAAATTGCGGAAAATATATTTCACACTCTTCCCACTACCCATGTATACAAGTTTGACTACTGGTTGGGGGCTACGAACTGGGTGGTTTGTGTACCTATTACCTATAGGTATTTGTTATTATTTGGGTATATCTGATGGATAAAAAATTGTTGCAAAGAAAAAATGATTAGTATAAAATATTCTTCGTTTTGAATGGATCAAAAGATTTAAAAATAATAATCGAATAATTTTATCGATTTTAATCTTATGTGTTGACTATTGTTTGTTGAACATGTACTAACTTTAGGAAATTTTATTTGAATCATTTGAATGCTAAGAAAAAAACTTCAGATTGAAAGCTAGATATAATCGACGACGTTGAATATTCGTACGTGCGAGATCATCTGGAATCTAGTTGTTATGTTTTATATTTATTATGATATGTTGATATAGAAATTAGGAATAGCATAATTATCAACATTTTATCCTAACTCGGACATAGCTCTTCGTATTACATTATGTACTCCAGCCAGTGGCGGATTTACACATTTTCCAAGTATAGGCTGTTAAATTTTTGCCGCCCTTACCTCTACAATTGTCAGTTGCTAGATTATTTATACAACCCAACAGTTTGGTTGAAATTGCACAAGAAATAATCGGAGAAGGGTCTCAATCAATCAAGTCGAGTCAATTTTTGAAATGTGATGGCCTGACGTTTCGGCAGTGTTATGCTGCCCTCATCAGAGGCTATTTATTGGAAAAAATTACAAGTTTGAGTTTACAAAGGTCAAAATAATAAAATGATATAATATAATAAAACAGTTCAGTTAACTAGCGTCGAAAAACTAATACATGAAAGACTACGATCCTAGGTCAGTAAATTGACTCATATACAAAACTGATAATATTTAGTCAAGGACGTTATATAAGCATTGTAGACGAAACAAATATTGGTAGTCAAAAAAAAGTCACATAAATACAAGGATTAACTTATACTATGGTAGTCAGAAGGAACTTTAATTACCTTATTATCTTATTCTAGTTGGTGATACGTGAAAAAACTAGGTGTCAAAGATCACCATAATCCCACTATGAAACGAGCTATATGTCGTCCTATGTTAGTGGAAACGTTAAATGAGCAAGGTGGTGTGACGACGCACTTTATATACGTTGTTAACTAAGGCTCGTCTAATGTTGACACTCTACGAATGACGTCAATGACTGACGTCAGTACCTAAGACTGACGTCAATGAATGTTTATGTTGAGGTAGTCTCTGAGGCCAACGTTTTTTCACGTAAACACCTGTGATAGAAATTGAATTTGCATGCATTTAAGAACAGCTTTTTGATCTTAGCCTATGTAGCATGTGAGAGTAAGGTAAGTGTAATTTTTTAGTGTCTTCTTTCTTATTAAGACTGTTAGGTTGTAAATTAATCTGTAACATCTCTGAGGTGATGCGCTTGGACCAAACTGATTCTCTATCAAGCACAACCGCATTATCCCAGTCGAAAGTGTGGTTGAATTCAATTTGGTGTGCAGAAACGACGGAGTGTGCTTCTGAGTTTTTCTTTATATTCTCTTTATGCTCTTTCAATCTGGTCTTAAGCTCACGTTTCGTTTCACCTACATAAGACGCTGAACAATCATTACACTGAATCTTATATACTACATTACATTTATCATGTTCGTCAATGCGGTCTTTCCCTTTAGTAACCACTGATCTTAAGTTACTGTTAACACTAAACACAGGTGACAAGTCAAATTTCCTCAGTGAACAGCCTAGTCTCTCTGAGAAGTCCTTAATGTAAGGTAAGGATACTATCCTACGTTTTGATGTAGATAGACCGTTGACTACCATGATGACAGAGGTATTTCCTTCTGGGTCAGTCACCGTAATAACAATGTTAATGCTATTGGTATGAGTGTTCTTTGATTTTAGATATTTTAACCTTTTAATAATTAATCTTTCTGAGAAGTCGTCAGGGTAGTTGTTATCCCGTAACAATGATCTTACTAAACTCAGGTTCTCAGCATGAAATTTCGAGTGAGATAACGATATGGCTCTGTCGACTAGATTAAACACCATTCCGCGTTTTTGAGATAAAGGGTGCATGGAGTTAAAATTCAAAAACCTTCCAGAAAACGTGGGTTTTCTGTACCAATTAGTGATCAACCCATTAGAATCGTCTCGTATCACATTAACATCCAAAAAACTAAGCTTACGTTCAACCTCAAGTTCATGCGTGAACTGCAGGCGGTCATGGTAACCATTAAAAGTGTTAGTAACATAGTCTATGTTAGCGCTAGGAATGCACATGATAATATCATCCACATATCGGTAATAAAATAATGGTCTGAAATTCAACTTTGACAAACAGTCACGTTCCAGATCAACCATAACTAGGTCCGCTAGAATCGGTGAGATTGGGGACCCCATGGGAGAACCAAAAATTTGTTTATAGTACTGGTTGTCAAATTGAAAGTAGACGTTGTCTAACAAATACGTTACACCCGCTAATAATTCACTCAAAGGCATGGTGGTGTGCTGCGCGATAAATGAGTATCTGTTTACTATCGCTGTCCTAACTAACTCTGTTGGTACATTAGTAAACAAAGAGGTAACGTCAAGAGAGATCAAAATGCAATCATCAGGTACCTGGATATTACTAAGTTTTTCTATCAAATCCCAACTATGTTTAATATAAGAATCAGCTTTAGGAATGCTCTTGATTAGTAAATAAGGTCCAAGCGCATCACCTCAGAGATGTTACAGATTAATTTACAACCTAACAGTCTTAATAAGAAAGAAGACACTAAAAAATTACACTTACCTTACTCTCACATGCTACATAGGCTAAGATCAAAAAGCTGTTCTTAAATGCATGCAAATTCAATTTCTATCACAGGTGTTTACGTGAAAAAACGTTGGCCTCAGAGACTACCTCAACATAAACATTCATTGACGTCAGTCTTAGGTACTGACGTCAGTCATTGACGTCATTCGTAGAGTGTCAACATTAGACGAGCCTTAGTTAACAACGTATATAAAGTGCGTCGTCACACCACCTTGCTCATTTAACGTTTCCACTAACATAGGACGACATATAGCTCGTTTCATAGTGGGATTATGGTGATCTTTGACACCTAGTTTTTTCACGTATCACCAACTAGAATAAGATAATAAGGTAATTAAAGTTCCTTCTGACTACCATAGTATAAGTTAATCCTTGTATTTATGTGACTTTTTTTTGACTACCAATATTTGTTTCGTCTACAATGCTTATATAACGTCCTTGACTAAATATTATCAGTTTTGTATATGAGTCAATTTACTGACCTAGGATCGTAGTCTTTCATGTATTAGTTTTTCGACGCTAGTTAACTGAACTGTTTTATTATATTATATCATTTTATTATTTTGACCTTTGTAAACTCAAACTTGTAATTTTTTCCAATAAATAGCCTCTGATGAGGGCAGCATAACACTGCCGAAACGTCAGGCCATCACATTTCAAAAATTGACTCGACTTGATTGATTGAGACCCTTCTCCGATTATTTCTTGTGCAATTTCAACCAAACTGTTGGGTTGTATAAATAATCTAGCAACTGACAATTGTAGAGGTAAGGGCGGCAAAAATTTAACAGCCTATACTTGGAAAATGTGTAAATCCGCCACTGTTCCTAGCAATAATTGGCATACCCCAGTTGAACCACTTACTAAGATCGACGATACATCTATTATTAGTTGTGTTAATAGTGTTTCAGACTTAGAAATTGTCAATGAAGTGAATCTTGAAGAATCAGAAATACTTTTCGTAGATTCAACACAAAAAAAAAAAAAAGATTCATAAACACCTTAATTTCGACCTAAAAAAAATTCTAGAAGAACACCCTATTGGCGATGCACTTTTACTGATTGCTTCACGTAATATCCCATTGGAGACTCAGTGGCAAACTCATTTATGTGAAATTGTTGTTATTCACTTTTTAAAACTCAAGATGTCAGTACAGCTATGGTATCATTCAATTTGCAACAAATATAAATGATTAAATCTATTCGTATCATTTTAAAAATGTTATTTTATTATTTCAGAGTACTTGTAAACGAAGATTTTGAAAAAATATCGACAAAAATCGTAGAAATTTTCCCAAGTGAGTGTGCTCAAACGTATTACGTTCCCCCAATAAAAAAAAAAGACTCAAAACGAAACAAATGTGAAATCGCTAAGGGAAAATTAGTCGATAAATGGCGAAATATCAATACGATAATTCGTACTCTTCAAAAGTTTGCCGGAGACCCATTAGAAGACCTTATTGATGAACCTTCAACTTGCGCACCCTTAGCTAGTAAACAATGGTTAGTCAATAATCGAGAAGAATCAGATATTTGGATACACTGGGATCTATCTTACAGCTTACGAAGAGAAGAAGTTGAAGCTAAAAACTATAAGACTGCCAGTGACATCTTCAATGATTGGCCTATATTAAAAGAAACAATTGGTTGCAAATTAGTGAGTATAATTAATAACAAAATTTGACATTCTATTCTATCTTCCAGATGTTATTTTTCTCTTATATAATAATTTTTTTTTATTTATAGGTCCATTTTGATTTCAAAAAAATCTATGAAAATGAAGAAAACGCGTTGATTTTAAATTGGGATAAAATCTTTTCTCAAATGATCATCAATTTCAATAATAAATTAAGCGAAGAAAATAAACGAAAATTACAATATCTCAAACTAAGTGATCAACAAATCACTGCAACAAGCAAATGTGTAATTCAGCTTGAAATTTTAACTGTTTTATTAGCGCCTAGAATTAATAAAAACAAGTTCAAAAAAGTTGCGACTGGCCGTCAATCATCCTGGGAATTGCATATTCAAGAAATAAAGAATAGTCTTTATTTACATGTAAAAGTACCCGGAGATATTCAAAAAGCATTAGACGATAGAATTGTATTGATGACTGAGATGAAAAAAACAATTCGACCATTTTTGATTATTGTGGGACAAAATGAACTAAAGTTAGAAAAAGTATATATTCAAGTGGATGATGTTAGATATGAAGTATCTACATTTTTAAACGGTCTGAGTACATTATTTGAATTGTTTTTAATATTCAACCTGGCATATCCTGTAGAAAGTGAAAATATTTGGTATTTTATTCAATGGGGAATTTATAAAATTACAACTAAATCAGATGCTCAAATTTCTTTTATTTATGGTATTTTAAATAAGTTGAAGCAGCCTACTGCAAAAAAAAAAAAATTCAAAAATCTAATGTAGATTTATTGAATTAGTAAATACTTGTTTTATGAGTTTGTTATTTCATTCACTTTATTTATAACAAGTTTAATACCAAAAATATAAGAGATGGAAGCTGATAAAATTCAAAAAGAAGATAATGTGATTAAGAAAAAAGTTGAAACTTTCATTAATTATATTTATAATAATTCATCAATCACAAAGTCTCTAGCTCAAGAACTGATTAAAAATTTCGAAGATCTCACTGACGATGTCACATTATCTATATCACAAAACTTGAAAAAATCGATTCCATCAGAATATCATGTAATAATAGATGAGTGTTGTGAGATAAATATTTTTGAAAACTTTGATACCGATTGGAAGCGTATGCAACATTTTAAATCATCCAAGTATTACATCGCACCTCAACCAGTAATGATTGGTGAAATAGATGATAATAAAAAAGTTGCAGATAATGTAGTATCTACAAAAAAAAAATGTTATGCTCAATTCGTTGCACTTCGTGATGTACTTAAACATTTCTTAGAATTGCCAAATGTTTATCGTCAAATTATAAATTATATTGTAATAGAAACAGCCAATAAACCTGGAAACAAAATATATACTAGTCTGTTCCAAGGTAAAATATGGGAAGAAATAGTTGAAAATTTTATTGGAAAAATAGTAATTCCTTTATATCTCTATTATGATGACTTCGAAATAAATAATCCTCTTTCATCAGCAGCAGGAATTTATAAAATTGGAGGTCTTTATTGTTCAATCGCTGGTTTGCCCCCAAAATTCGCTTCAGTGTTGGAAAATATTTTTTTATTTCAATTTGTTTATAATTCAGATTATAAAGAATTTGGAGCTGAACGATGTTTTACAAAAGTCATATCTGAACTGCAGTGTCTGGCTGAAAAAGGAATTACAGTCTCGACTGACGGTGAAACTCATCAAGTATATTTCGTATTAATAGGGATATTAGGTGATAATTTGGCTGTTAATAGTCTTTTTGGATTGAATGAAAGCTTTGTCAGTAATTACTATTGCCGATTTTGTCGGTTGTCTAAGAGTGATGCACTTACATCAACTGTAGAACGTCAAGATTCTCATAGAAATATTACCAACTATGAAGAAGATCTATCAAGTTATGACAAAGGTGTAAAACACAAATGTACATTTCACAGCGTACCTTTTTTCATATTACAGTTAATTGGACCTGTGATATCATGCATGACTTATACTTGGGAGTTTGTCGATACGATATGGCCAAAATTATCAAACATTGCATCGATAATAAATATTTTACTTTCAAACATTTGAACAATCGATTAAAATACTTTGACCACTGTGAAGCAGATCGTGGCAACAAATTAACATCCATTAGCGAAACTCATGTCAAAAATGGATATTTAATAACGACTGCAGCGGAAATGTCTTATTTTATTGCTTATTTTGGAATTTTAGTTGGTGATTTGATACCACCAGATGACCAAGCTTGGGAATTATACTCTTATCTATTTAATATAATTGATTTATTAACATCTACAACAATATCAAATGATGATCTCATTTATCTCAGTGATTTAATTAAATGCCACCACCAAATATACATAGAAAAATTTAATGTACATTTGACAGCAAAATTTCATTTCCTGACTCATTATCCTAGCATAATAAGGATCATGGGCCCTCCAATATTTCAGTCTTGTTCAAAATACGAAGCATTCCATAAAAAATCAAAAAAATATGCCAGCTTAGTTACTTGTCGCATTAATATGTTGCTTACTCTGGGCACCAAATTACAGTTAGAATTGAGTTCTAAATTCATAAATAAAGAAGGATTCATCGATCGTGTGGAATTTGGCTCTGTTTTACAGGATAACGTCAAGAATAACTTCAGCATAAAAATTGGTGGCAATTTTCGTGAATTTTCTTACATAAAAATCAATGGCGCATTATTTAAGACAAAATATGCAATTCAGTTATCAAATGATATTGAGAATAATCCCCTATTTGGCATGATTTGTCAAATTATTTCGGACAACAAATATATTTTCTTGATTGTTCAAGAATGTTTTACTATTGGCCTAAATGACCATATAAAAGCTTATCACTTAAGTTTACCAGGGACTAATGTACCAAAAAAAATTTTCCAGATAAGTTTGAAAAATTATGTTAGGCCTTTGAAAATTCATGTTGCATCAAACGGTGTTAATGTTATTTCTCGTCGCGAATTAAGTTAATTAACAATTATTCAATATTAAATAATAATTGTTACTGTGTTCTGCTATTTTTGTATTTATTATTTAAAAAAAATAAAGTCTTAAATAATCAAGATTAATTATTTTTATTTACATTACATTGATAATTATTTATACTGTAAAAGAACCGATGCTAAGGAGGTTCATACACTTTTGAAATAATTTTTTTCAAATCACTGCTACACTCTGAGGAAATAAATTTTTGATTGTAAGACTTTTTTTCCATCGTTTTGGAAAAAATGTTTTAAAACCAAAAATTTCAATGTCTAAAACTTAAATTCATGAAATATTATTCGTTTAGCCCTAAATTACATTCATACAGAATATTTCCTTAAAAGTTGAAGAAATTTGATCCCACGCAGCAACCTGTACCCTACGGCAACTGCTTTTTCTTCTATGGACTGAATTTATGTTCAGCGAAGGACATAAAATCTGGGAAAATCATGAACTATGTATCAAAATAGCACTAATCAACTGTAGAAAGACTGAGTCCCTAGAATGTTTCCTCAGAGCATAGCAGCGATTTGAAAAAAATGATTTGAAAGGTGTATGTACCCCCTTAAAATGAATTCAATTTAACACCAGGAAGAGGTTAAAATAGACGTACACCTCCAAACTGGTGTTATTCTATGACGTAATTATAATACAATCGAGTAATTTTTTTTTTTTTTTATGATCAGAGTAATATTGAGACCACAGACAATAATTATTTTCAGTTCTAAAATCCTAATCAATTAGATTTACTTCAAACGTTGATTAACTATATAGCAAAAATTAGCAACACCGAAAATCTGAACACCAGACACCGCATAGACACACTCCAGCTTTTTTTTACAGTGCTTCATTATTAATTATCATGATTATTTGATTTTTTTTTTTTTATGAAAGTATAAATATAATATTCGAGGTTATGAAAACTGTCAATCGTAGAATTTCTGCGCATTCGCTTTTTGTCTTCCAGACGTCTGAATAAATATTTGTTAACTATTAACAAATATTTATTAACAGTTAACAAATCCCATTTAAGAAATGATTTATTAACTATTAATAAATACTTTTTAACTGTTAAGAAATATTTATTAAGTATATGAGTTAATAAATCATTTATTAAATATGAATAAATCTTATTAAATGTTAACAAATCCTTCTATCAGTGCAGCATTCTCTTATTTTTTCGTACTCCATATCTGGTAGAGCAGTGAAAAACTTGAAATCATCATTCACCGTTTCGTAAGCAGCTTTTCTAGTTCTTAAGTTGGACGAAAGCGAATCGATTACCGGATAAAAAATCTCTATTTTGAGCCTGTCATCCGCAGTAAATTGCGTGTCTTCACTCTGTCCTTCAAAGCGAGTAAGTTTTACGCTTCTCCTTCTATTTCTTGACTCAGATGTAGATTCAGTCTCGCAGATATCAGTAAAGCTTTTTGCTTTTTCTAAAAACACATCGAATTTTTCCCTAATATCCAATAAGTACAGTTCTAAGGAATTTAAAAGACTGCATGCAATATACAAATCCATATTTTCTTTCTGTAAATTTTTAGACGTATCATTAATACGTGTCAAAATTTCGTACCAAACTACAGTCATAAAGACATTTTCAAATTTTTTCATTTGCTTTGAAATGGACTTAGCTTCAAGTCTAGTCTCGTTAGACTGCGTATCGTCCTTGGATAAATCATCTAGAGCTTTAGTAATATCTGGATAGCTTGTATAAAGAGCTGCGATTGCATCAATTCGAGCTGACCATCGAGTAGCGGATAGCGATTTAACAACTTTTTTTTTGTTCCTAAATATGACAATAGTTTCTGCCACCTATAAGTCGACGCCGATAAAAATGTGTACAAATTTTGTACGAAATAAAAATATTTGACGACTGCCGTAACACATTCAGCTGCTTTAACACCAACTAAATTTAACGACTGCCCTGCACAAGGAATATAATCAGCGTACTTATTAATTTGTCTTATCCTGGTTTGCAGTCCTGAATATCGCCCAGACATATTCGATGCGTTATCATAAGATTGACCTCTACAGTCATTTATATCAATATCGTTATCCTTAAAAAATTTGACTACAACTTCGGTTAAGTATTCGGCATTATGGCCTTCTATGGGGACGAACATTAAAAAACGTTCAATAGGCCCTTGATCTGTAACGTAATGTACGGTGAACGTTAATTGATCCAGATGAGTGATGTCTGGCGTTGAATCCACAGAAAAAGAATAATATTTTGACTTCTTCAACTCAGTTATAATGCAAGCAAGAACCTTTACCCCCATAAGGCCTATAAATTCCTCACAAATATTAGCTGATAAGTACGACGTTACTCCATGTCCTTTATTTCCGTAGGTATTAATGTGCTCTTTAAGAAAAGGGTCATACTCGCTTAATAATTCTAAAATACCTAAGTAATTGCCATTTTCACTAGATCCGAATCGTTCATTCTCACCGCGAAAAGCAAGACCTCGTGTAGCAAGAAGCTTTATAGTATCAGTTATTCGACGTAATACTTGAATCCAATAATTTTTCACATTCTTTTGTTGAATTGTTAATGCATTTTCCACACTACCTGTTTCATTTCGCCGTTTAGAATAGATAGTTAAAGTTCCCAGGTAGAAATCGTGTCTTGGCAGAAGCTAGCTGCTAGCTACTTGTACTAGTTATTTATCTTGGCGCAAGATAACTGAATCATGTTGGTGCAAGCGCGGTATGTAACGCTCATTCGAGCCAGCAGCAAGCTTAATGACTTATCTTGGGCCAACCTTCACAACGTAGCTAATGCCAATATAACGGAATCAGTTTGGCGCTCGCTTAGGGGTTTCGTCTGAATATACGTGAAATAAAAATCAATATATGATTAATCATTATTGGTACACTGCAGAAAAACAAAACAAACGTGAAAAAAAAAAAAAAAAAAAAAAAAAAACCAATGAACTTACGTACAGTCGGGCAACAAAGTTCTTGTAGGGTCGAAAGTCAGGCTCATGCGGTTTAGCGTCTACGCTGTTGAGCAGCCCCTTCACACCGCATACCCCGCTCCCTGAGCTCATCGATGCGTTACGGCCGATCGGTCAGCTAGCCTGGCCCGTCCCGGCCTGTAGATATTTCGGAAGTATTTCTTACATTGCTTTGGGTAGGCAATCTGGCCGATTTGTAGAATATATCGTCAGCTAATTTCAAACTTATTTATTCTAGTGAGAAAGAGTTAAATTCGAACTCTATTTTGATATTATACAGGAGTAACTCATGTAATGAGTTGAAAAAATGTTATTTAAAAATATTATACCCAACTGATCGAAATTCGCAATTCAGATTCAGCAGTGATCTACTGAATTTTCGATTACAGCAAATTCTTAATTTTTTGCAGATATTATTCTATGTAAGTTTTCTGCGTTGAATGAAAAATTGAGTCACAGGGAAAAGAATTAAGGTAACGTACTCAGTTGGCCATTTATTTGGAGAACATTGTATATTTTTATCGAATAAAAAAAACGAAAATCCCGAATTAGAACTCAATAGTAAAAAATAACAACATCACAATATCAATGAAATATAAATCAATTATGATAGAGATGATTTGTAACAAACATAAATATAATAATATGGAAACTCACAGATTTATAAAAGTATAATTATTCACTAAATATAATTCGAAAGCCATAAATACAACATTATGATATTGTTGAAAAGTAATTATTTCTTTCTTGAAATATGAATATGATGTTATGTGATCCACCTGTCTTTAGTATTTATGGCTTTCGAATTATATTTAGAAGATAATTATACTTTTATAAATCTGTAAGTTACCATTTTATTATATTTATGTATTGTAACGGATCAGACAACATAGGCCTGACCGTTAGCAATTCAAACATCAGCCGTTGCGAACGTCGAACTATCTAGAAGATTCGACGAGAGCGACAAGTCGCATGACGTCACAGCGAGTATATAAGTCGAGACATAGCTCTCAGCACCAGCAATTCTACGGTATAGCACCGGGTTGACTCGCAACACTCTTACTCATCAGTCGCAATAGGCACAGCGCCTTGCGTACTAGTAGCTTCACTTTAATAAAATTCTAAATTCGTCAATTCGCAAATTTCAACAGAAAATCAATAAACTCCAAAATATCATAAAAGAAATTCACATAGAAAACGATATTCTATTCAATCAAATTACTAGAAATAAAATAAAATCAAACAAAGTCAAATTATCAAGTATAAAATCGACATAGTACGTCATTCGAACATTAGTAAATTAAGGCAACATTGTAAATATAGGATAGTTAGTGGTTGTAACCGTAAGTCTAAGTTAAAATATAAATAAATCGAATTTCTTGATTATCTAAAAGTAAGTTAATCTATGCAGATCCCTTATCCGCCATTTCCAGGTTCTTCTTCATCTGTATAACCAACCAACGCTAGATACAGCCTTAGTGAGTCTCTGACACACTCAGGTCTGGCACAGCAGGTTGTATTGTTTAGAGAATTTGGGGATAAACTAGCTTTATCATAACTAAAATCGAAAGGTTAGGTGGGTAAAGTGCAGCCTTAGCGCGTTTACGTGTTCAGGTCTGTGGGGAGGCGGCTTTAGTTGCACGGCGACTCAAGTCCGTAATAGGGAACGTTAAATTATTGATATAAAGGTCTAGAACATATAAAATCGAGCAAAGAACTCACAATTACACTCGGTTCGCGTTACCTGAGGTAACGCTCAAGAACCGAAACGTAACAGTATATGTCACAAATCATCTCCATCATAATTTATTTATATTTAATTGATATTGTGTTGTTATTTTCTACTATTGAGTTCTAACTTTGGATTTTCGTTTTTTGATTCGATAAAAATATACAATGTTATCCAAAATTTGTAAACGGCCCACTGAGTATCTGACTCAATTTCTCATTCAACGTAGAGAATAATACCTGCAAGAAATTAAGAATTTGCTGTAATCGACAATTCAGTAGATCACTGCTGAATCTGAATTGCGAATTTCGATCAGTTGAGTTTAATATTTTTCAAAAACATTTTTTTCAACTCCATTACATAAGTTACTCCTGTATAATATCAAAATCGAGTTCGAATTTAACTCTTTCTCACTGAAATGAATAAGTTTGAAATTAGCTGACGACGACGTTTGACAAGTCGGTAGGCAAAAAGGCAAATCGGCCAGATTACCTACTCAAAGTAAAGTACGAAATACTTCCGAAATATCTACAGGCCGGGACGGGCCAGGCTAGCTGACCGATCGGCCGTAACACAACGATGAGCTCAGGGAGCGGGGTATGCGGTGTGAAGGGGCTGCTCAACAGCGTAGACGCTAAACCGCACGAGCCTGAATTTCGACCCTACAAGAACTTTGTTGCCCGACTGTACGCGTGATTATTCGATATCCGATTTGTTCGACCTAACCGGGGGAACCCAATTCCGCTCGCATCGCTAAATTACTAATCGCACGCTCTACCTACTACGACAAACTATCCTATTACTACTGCATCTCACATTTTCCTATTTGATGGAACTTATGATCACGGTGTTGAATTAAGGACTAATAGACATTTCAATCTCACCGATCAGTATCATGGTTGATCAGTGTCAAACCGAGATCACGCCTGGAAAATAATGAAAAAAATATGAGCGTAACGCGTACAGAATTATGCGATATCGCAAATTAGGTTATTTTATATGGAACATGCAATAATAATAAAACTTCGTGACATAAATTTTATTCATATCATGTGCTTTATAAGTATAACAGAACAAAGTTATCTTATAGTTTTTGCTCATAATTAATTTCAAAAATACAACTAACACATTTGCAGCGCGAGCCTAACCTCACTTTCTGCACAACAACGTGTCTCACGCATAGAGAGGCTGCGACTAGTACAACAGTTACAAGAGTTACAAGTAACCTCAAAAATCACAGTGTAGAGTATAACGAATCTTGAGAATACGTATGAAGTTTAGCTAGCAGCAGTCTATGCTGAACCCAGAGCAGCGACTCTCGCACGTGGATCGGTCGCAGCTAGATAAAATACAAAGAGAGTAGCGAATCTCGAAAATACCTATCAAGTTTAGCTAGCAGCAGTACATGCTGAACTCAGAGCAGCGACTCTCGCACGTGGATGGGTCGCGGCTAGATACAATACAAAGAGAGTAACGAATCTCGACAATGCATTTCAAGTATAGCTAACTGCGATCTAATTTTATTTAGCCATAATATATCTTATAGCTCGAAACTACGAATATAGCTAGCGCCAGTCTATAGCCAATATCGCGGTAACGTGTCTCGCAAGCCAACATAAAATGTGGCTAGCGGCTAGGCTGAAACTTTCTTAGCCAAGACAATTTTCTACCTGGGTTTGTTTATGAGGTTTACTTTGCTCGTGGTCCGTAATTCGCTCTGGGTGTTTCCAATCATTAAATCCGTATAATGTAAATTGATCTTTTTCAGATGAAAAAAGTCGACATGCAAAGCAATAAATATGTCCAGTTGACGGTGAATATGATAACCACTCACGCTCTATTATTTCATTATTTTGGAGTCTTAATTGGAATAATGATCTGCTCAGAGTTCTCACTATTGGTTTATTTCCTTCTTGGTAAACTCGTGCAGATTTTGAGAAATCTTTGTCCTTATTGCTGCATAAACCTGGATTCTTTTGCAACCAGTATAATCGTAATTTCTCGTTGATTTCGCCCCACAACGCAATATCAGTCGAATAACTGTCATTTTTTTCTGAAGTGGTTCCCAATACTGTTTCCTCTATTAAAATAAAATAATAAAAAATATATTTTTGTTAATCACTTTCAATAGAAAAACAAATATTTGAAATCATTCGGTATTTAATAAATTTAAATATTTACAAATTAAAACTATTTATTTATACCTGTGGTTCTGTCGTCTGTGAGAACTTGTTGTGTAACTACTGATAATTCTGATTTTTGTGAAAAGTTGAAATCTACTGGATCTACTGGTTCGTTTTGAATAACATTCTCTGGCAAATCAGCGGTACCTTTTGGCGTCTCATCATTTTCACCTAATTAATAAAATAAAATAATGTTATTAATATACTCTTAGCATGGTAAGCTTTTTCTGCAATTTTGATTTCCAAACTGATTTTCAGTTCACTTCCGAAATTATGAAATGAGAAATCAACAAATTCCGTAGATTCATTTCATAAAAATCGTATTTAAACGACGCTCCGTTAGAAAACCTAACTTTTGCTAAATGAGAATAGCAATGAGGTTATTGAACTTAACTAATCACCCTTAAGGTGGTTCTTTACCTAAGCGCCTGACTTACGGGATCACCGATTCTTTGCTAACTGGCTTAAAAAGTACCGTGGTTAATTTATACGGAGTTTCAGGGTCGCTTATCGGCTAAATAAGAGAAATAAACGATCCAGAAAACCGATGAAAATGCATTTCTCGTCACTAAGCTAATGGCGGAATAGTCACTGACACAATTATAATCGAGTAATTCTCACATTAAACGACTTACGAATCGCACCAAAAACGAGTTTCGAATGGTTTGAAGTATCAGGATTCTATAGGTTTCGAAAAATATGCTTGTTATCGGAAGTTTTGAGGAAATATTTAATGATGAAATAACTAAAAAGTTCGTGGAAGACGTCTGCCCGTCAGCGCGTATATATTTGGCAACGTCGCTACTACAGATGCCTCAGTTCGATGACGCGCGAAATTTGAAGGATACAGCCACACCACGAGTGTGATACCAGTTTCATGGAAGACTCATACGGGCGGGGATAAGAAGGATAATAAATTAGATTTTCAAATACACAATGCTTTGTTTGCTATTGATTAAGGTGGTTCTCCACCTACAGTCCCACCAAACGTGGGTTCCAGAGCAGATTTCGAGTACTTCTCGATGGGGAAAAAATCTGAAAAAAATCAAGCATGTGGAAGATCTTCGGGAGATTGACTTTGCATAATAATAATTCAAAAAAGTTATTAACAAATTGATGGAAAAAAAAACTGTTCAAGAAATTAGCCGATGACCCAACTTTTTTTTTAGGTGAGAATTATTTTTTAATTTTTCTGAATATGTATGAATTTTTTCAGAATTTTGGTAAATCTTTGAAAATCGCGTTTTGTCAAGTATGAAAAAACGCAATTTTCAAAGATTTGCCAAAATTCTGAAAAAATTCATACATATTCAGAAAAAGTAAAAAATAATTCTCACCTAAAAAAAAAGTTGGGTCATCGGCTAATTTCTTGAACAGTTTTTTTTTCCATCAATTTGTTAATAACTTTTTTGAATTATTATTATGCAAAATCAATCTCCCGAAGATCTTCTACATGCTTGATTTTTTTCGGATTTTTTCCCCATCAAGAAGTACTCAAAATCTGCTCTGAAACCCACGTTTGGTGGGACTGTAGGTGGAGAACCACCTTAACAAATCCTCTGAACAAATAAATATGAAGACAATCCCTCTAAATATCGAAAAAAATAATAAATAGTACGTTAAAAATAATAATAGTGAAAAATAATAAATAGTACGTTAAATAATTATGTTTACATATCATTGCCTCTATCCCTTTCACTTTGGTAAGATGTATTATTTCATTCCATGTTTTGAATTTCTTTGGAAATATTATTTATGATTTTTTTGCTGGTTGTTACACGCGGTCGACCCCCTACATTTTCTGCTAACAATAACCTTATTCCTTCGAGGCCACTTTTATTGAAAGATTCTTTAAGTATGTTGAAATCAATGCCGGCTTTTGCTATTTTAGTCTTCATTAGGGTGGGCCAAAAAAAACTTTTAATTTTTTTTTCTTTAGTTACCATGAAAATATTGTTCAAGATGATGAAAAAAAAAACCTTTGAAAATTTGAGCTCTTAATATTAATATTAAGAGGTGCCTCATCACGATTTTTGTTTTCCCATTTAAATAACACAGGAAATTTTTTTTTTTTTTTATTTGGAATTTTATTCTGTTCCAACGAATCATCGTGTCGTAAAAATCAATACATGTTCTTGTAGGAAATTAAACGATCTCCAAAAAAGGTCTAATGAAATTTTTCGCTAAGTTCACTCGTTTCAAAGTTATTCAAGGTTAAAGTTCAACCTGAAACGGTGTATGACGACTTTTTTTTCGACTTAGCGAAAAATCACATCAGACCTTTTTTGGAGATCGTTTAATTTCCTACAAGAATATGTATTGATTTTTATAACACGATGATTCGTTGGAACGGAATAAAATTCCAAATAAAAAAAAAAAAATTTCCTGTGTTATTTAAATGGGAAATCAAAAATCGGGATGAGGCACCTCTCAATATTGATATTAAGAGCTCAAATTTTCAGAGGACTTTTTTTTCATCATCTTCAGCAATATTTTCATGGTAACTAAAGAAAAAAAAATTAAAAGTTTTTTTTGGCCCACCCTAGTCTTCATGTTGATCGACAAGTTTTTCAATCTTTCAAGGCTTGCTTTATTACGAGTGTATTGCGCAGCATTTTTCTTATCGCCGATTATTTGCGAAATACTTCTGGCTTTACTTTTGATCAATTCATCACTCACACCAATCGTTACCACAAGTTTTTGCAGAGTCTTAACATCCTGTACAGCGTTATGAGCTCCTTGCGAATCTCTGGCTGTGAGAAAGTCCTCTGCCAAAGCCTGCTGAGAAAACTTTTTCTTTGCTTTAACTCTTTGTGGAAGGTGTTCTTTGAAGATTTGTAATGTGTCTGCAAACCCTTTCACTAGTGTCCTAAACTGTGTGATTAGGTTTAGTTTGGTTGCCAAGTCCAGTATTCTTGGAGCATCAAATCTAGAAAACATATCAACGTTGACCTGACATTGAAAAAATGCATGTACAGAATTATTCCATAATCATAATCAGAAATACCGGAACCCATTGTGAGCAACAAGAACAACTGAATTTCCTTGAATTTTTAGGTATTCTAGGAAATCTAGAAACGCATTCCGGACTGGTACTGTTTCTAGAAGGGTGTCGTTCAAGTACATCTCGCCACCTTTCATTGTCAATCCTGTAACAGTACTTGCGGATGCTGAGATTCCTTTTGAAGGTATGATGTACGTATTGAATACTACATCTTCCTGACATGCAGCAATCTGTGAAGAAGAAAATGTATCAAATTTTTTCATGCTCTAAATAACTGACGAACCTATCTAATATAGTAATATCTGTATCTCTGGTAAATAAACTCTAAAACTATTACAATACCTGACATATTTCCGAAGAATTAGACAATCCGCTTGTTTCTAAATCAAAGAAGACGATCGACGATTCGGTGTAATCTTCAGGAACTGTAAGCGAATCAGAAAATTATGTAAACAATGATGGTCCAAAATGCACGGACGCCTGGTTATAAGTTTTATTGTGAGTTGTTTTGATTCTTGAGATTGTAACACACTGATATCCGCAAGGCAAAGTTGTATACACTATTACACCTGTATGACGGGATGTGTCACGACCAGGTTGAGATGAGTTTATTGCATACTGCGGCCTGTTTTTGTTGCGACTTTATTTTTATTTTTATTAACCAATTAATTGAATTATAAGTTTTATTATTAACAATTGATGAGGTTGAAAGAGCTGACCTGATTGGATAGGATTGGCAATCAAGTCCGAAAAGCTGTCTAAGCCACACTCTGACTGATACGTAATGCCTTCTCGTTTTTTCGTTGCAGCGGATTTTGAAGATCTTTGTTTTTTGGAGAACAGTCTTCTTTTCTTTATTTCGACGCATTTACTAAGCTTAGCCTTCAATTCTCTTTTTCTATCTTTCGCTTCACGATAACTGAGAGTGTGTTTGCCAGGTGATAATTGCAATAATTCATACACCTCCGTAATGTATTTGCATCCAATATTCTTCTGGCACACGGCAGCCGCTACTCTGAAATTCAAAGATTCCGAAGCGGAGTAGTGTCTGAATTTAGGATTTTTGCTGGCCACGATGCTGTTGAAGGATTCGTTTCCTTGGCTCGATGCACACGGAGCTAATTTGTTTGCATTATTTGCAAAACGCTCAAATAAAGCTGATAAAGACAGGCGCAATTTCGGATCATCGAGTGGTTTACCGTTCGGTAAATTGGCATGAACATAACTATCTCCTAATAATTTGTAGCCACACCACTCAGTGCATTTCTCATGTGTACCAAACGCATGCGGTACAACATTCAGAAGTGCTGATTTTACTTCCTCCGCATTACCCTGATTTTGTTTGACTGCATAGGCGAAGCATTTCGAAAAGTACTCAATCAGTTTGAGGGGTAATTTCAGTCCATACAAAGCATTCGTCACCGCTTTATGAGAATGATTAAAATCTGACCACTTTTCTATGGAGTGTGAAGATTCTCTTCGAACCGCTGCAATTGTAGACGAATCGTCGTCTCCGATTAGTACAGACACATTCGCATTCTCATCAATCAAAATTTGGTTTTTATGAATCAATTCGACAGCCATGTCAGGCTCCATTGCCTTCGCGCTACCATCAAAATTTCGTCGACAGTCATGATCATCCGCTTTGTGTCCTCCTGAGCATAATCTACATTGCTTGCGCCTCACAGTGTACGAAAGCACTTTACCAGAATGGTATCCAATCATCGAACCATGACCTGCAGATTACAAATAAATATCTGCAGCTACTGGTTCCCCGAAAGCAAATTTCTTCCATGGGAACATAGGGGTACATCCTTATTGTCTGATCGCACTACTCACGTCGTGTATTATCTTACCAGACAAACTATTATACGAATGCCCCGTCCCTCGTCGCTGCCACCCAGCATCGTATGACACCTTCAGATTACTTACGGGCTTCGAAGATTCTAAAGTAGGTAACTTTGCCGAAACATCATCATCTAACATATTCCTATCACCTTCGCTATCCTCGAGTGAGCTTACGTCTCTGCAAGTACACCCCCGGTCATACACGCACACGAATACAAATTTTAGACCAGATAAATGTGTAAATATCAAGATTTATTCATTAAATTCATTACATTGATTCACATTATTAATATATACTTCACACTAGGACTGATACAAATTTCACGATGCACCTGAGGCTATAGGACCATCTCTCTTCAAATGACAATAAGACTAATGTACTAGCTTTGTTCGTCTTAGCTACACTTTCTACACTTTTACTAGATTTTATACTTTTCACTAGAAATCCACACCTCCTATTGGGCAAGCGTAAAAAGTGTAAGAAAAGTGTAGAAAGTGTAGCTAAGACGAACACAGCTACTGTATTTTATTGTATATATATTGTTACGGAGATTGATTCATCCCTCAAATCTAGTTCACATGGTCTAGTATTCATCTTAAATAAAATGTAACATATACCATTTGTTCGTCGTTACCAATTGCTATTCAATTTTTATAAACAACCAGTCTTGTTCTAGACCCTACCTCGAACGCACGTATTTTCAATATAACTAATATTCTCCAAAATACCAATCCTTTGCATTATTTCGTGTATTTACTTACTTATTAATATTTCAGAGACCCACTTAATATCTACGGACTACCTTAAAACTCAATTCCGTAACAATATATATAAACTTCCATAATATATTTCTATCAAGTGTTTGGGACAATGATTTCACCAAAATAGATATCTCAATGATAAATGTCAAGACCAGTTAGCTTCCACAAACTTACTGCAACGAAGAGGCATTATTTGATAATTCTATCTCTGTCTGAAGAGCTGTTTTGCAGCTGTTCGCTGCTACCTTTTCTATCATAGGACCAACATGTCGCTCATATCTCTTCATAGTTCTCGATGACAGTATTGGGATGTTGAGTGCCGACAAAAGTGTATTTAAGTGTGTCTCTCCAATACCTCCATCAATAACTTCTGTAACAGAAATTAGGTACCCATTTTAGTTTCCTATGATATTCTGTAACGATTGTATTCACTCATTTGTTCAGATGAGAAACAATTTTATTTACCAATTGCTGCCTTGCTGTTTACTGTAAATAATTGACTTCTAGCTCCAGTCTTGCATGTATTGACAGCGTGAAAACGTTTGCATGATGCGCAAGTAATTTTGAATACACTTGCAAGTCCATGTCTTTGCTCTTCAGTAACATTCCTCAATGACAAAGCTGCATCACACTCGTTGCACCACAACTCTCGAGCCAGAGTCAGTAGTTCGACTACTCTACGACCTTCTAGGTTAGGCGGACAACTATCTTCCTCCTAATGAATGAAAATTCATCAATTATTCAATTAGTTTCTACTAACCGTACATTTCATGCTTATGTATTATTTCCAACACGTCATACGAATAATACACTGCGTTTATTTGCGAAAGTGAAAAACTAACCTCTTGTTCCTGGCTGACTTTCGTTGAAGCTGCAAGTATTTTGTCTCGCTTTTCTTTAGCTTTCTGTCTCGTGAACTTCCCCTTCATTATTCCATGAGTATTTCTGACGTTGTGTCTTATCATATTGAGCACTTTTTATATATAACTCCGCTAATTCGATTCACAAAAATATCCGCGACGTAAACACGACAGAAACAGAGACGTCCGACGATCGAACCGAAAAGAGAGATGGCGACGTTGCCACAGTTCTCATCTCCCAGTCACGTAACAACTCCTCAAATATGGGACGTTTTATCATAATTTTCAGATTTCGTTTAATTCATAGTTTTTCGTGAAAATATTATTCATATCGAGTCTATGATTCATATAAATTCAGTTTCCGTGAAATTTAGTCGGCTACTCGCAATTTTACGCAGGGCCCTAGCTTGGCACCCATCCGATACGCTACTTAGGTAAAGAACCACCTTAATTCAAATAATATCTAATTACTTACTGTTAGTAACAACATCTTGTTTTAAAAATGCAGTTATTTTCGGTAACTTTTCTATTTTCTTTTGTTCTTCTTTCGCTTTTCGTTTTTTTGAAGCACCACTTTCGTAGACACGATTCATGTTTTCGATGTAGTTCAGATTATTGGATAAATAATAAATCAATACTAAATTAACTGTCCGTTGTTGCACGTGTCTAAACACGGACGCTGAATATTCATTTTCTCGCCAGAAACAAAAGCAAGTTCAATCAAGTTTATTTCGAAACAATCGCGCTTCTGCTTGCGTTCGCGAACGCACATGCGCGAGTATTAGGCCAGTAAAAATAGAATTTAACTTTGCACTAAATTTTAGGCGTAATTTTATTTTTTCATAAGGTTCAGTATCCCTTACTGAGTATGAAATCACAAAATGCTGACAGATTCCGGTGGAGCTTCAGGCGCCATCTTGAAAAAACGTTTTTGGCCGATATCTCGGAACCTATGTACTTTAGGGCAAAAGTCATAAGGACCATTATTGTAGAAAATAAAATTTCGCGTCTTTTGTTTCCCATAAACTTTTTTGTAAAACTCACCGTTTACGATTTATGGCTCATTTAATGAACAGGTTTTTCTATTTCAGCCGATAACTCTTCTAATATTGGATTAATCAATAAAATGCTTCCGTCCATTTTTAAAGATCAATTAATTCCCCACAACTTTTATTTAAAACTTTTTCTTCTAATGTTTATACTTTTCGAGCTATAGGACGTTTAATGTAAAAATGCCGCCGCGCGGTGGGTGACGCCGCGCCGCGCCAGCCCAACGGTTTCCAGGGTAATGGTTTCTTTTCAGTATTTTTTTTTTTTTTTTTTATTATTTTGTTTATACAAATAAATCACGGGAGTGCATTAAGATGGACAGCTGCTTTATTTGCGGTGGGCCGTTAGGCGAAGAAGATTCTGTATTTGTGAAAAAAAAACGGATACAAAGTCTTATAAAAGCCAGCATCGAACGGGGCGAGCGTCAACATGAACGCATATTAATGGACCGAGAAACCTTACGGTAAATAGAATATAGATTTTTCACATATTCTAGAATATCATTGGAACGCATCATGTAGAATCAAATTAAAAGTAGGCATGCTGTGGTTCCTTATTTTAAGATATTTGACGAATTGTGTTCGATGTTAGGGTGCACACATCCTGTCAGAAGAATTATACGGATGAGAGGTCCATCAACGCTGCGCTGAAACGGAAGAGTCTGCAACAATCCTCACTGCCGTCCACGTCATTGCAGTCATGTTTGGAACCTCAAAGCTCTTCATCTTCATCATTGCAACTTTCTGAATCTGAAGATCCAGTAGTTCATCCAATGAAATGTATTTTGTGCGATAAAGAGATACCTGCCAATTGGCGCGAAAAAAATAAAAAGAAGCCAAGGAGTCAGCGAGAAAAAATCCATTCGGTGTGGGATTTTGCTAAACTGAAAATTACTATTCTTGGATTTTTGGGCGACCGAGAAGATGACAGTGCAAAGCAAATCACTGAACGGATCAATAACATTCCTGATACGGGTAGAGTTTTACAATATCACAATAGTTGCCGCGTTATTATTAATAAGCCGTTACCTCGCAATGCAAAACGCGGACGTAAATGTGAGCAGATTGATGATATTGTACAGAGCCTCATGAATTACATGTCTGCAAGTGACGATTGCCAATTCAAGCTGTCTGAGGTTCTAAAGAAAATTGACGCCAACAATGTACATGATATGCGTACCATCAAAAAACACTTACAAAAGCAGCACAGTGAAGAAGTTTCCGTTCATCATACTCAAGGTCGAGATGCATTTCTTCTGTATAAGAGTACTGGGTACGAAGCCTTAGCAGCAAATTGGTACAACGAAAAAAAAAATAAATAAAAACGAGGAAAGAGCAAGAATTGTAAAGGAGGCAGCGGCTATAGTTTTACAGGATATCCGGTCTGTTTTTTGCGACAGCGAAAATTATCCTCCGTCAGATAAATTTTTGGAAAATGTTCTGTCACAAATTCCTGCAACGCTTCGCCTGTTTTTGACTGAAGTTACACTTAAAATGAAAAGAACTTCTGCAGATAAAAAGGAAAGAATAGTTAGCAGCATTGCTCATGCAATCATGGCTGCAACTCGACCACGGCAGTTTTTATCGACTCTGCAAATTGGAATCGGTACCTTTATATATGGGGTGGTCTCCCTCAAGCGGGACACTTTTCTGCGCATAGGTCACCGATTTTGGTGCCACGCGAGATTTTGACTCCTAACCGATCCCCAACAAGGAATCTAGAGCCATTCGCCTTGGTATCAAGTGGTTCGGAAGTTATTCGATGTTCAAAATATGAAAAAATCTGTTTTCGAGCGCACGGAACGATCTTTAGGCGTACGTAACTTCGGTTTGAGCGATCATACAGATGTTTTTCACTAGTGATTCGGAATCGCAAAACTTTCACCTTTCACGCTGTGAGCTCAGAAATTTTGGAAAAAAAATTTTTGACTACGATTTTTTCAAAAAACTTTTGTTTTTCAGTTTTCGAAACGAAGGCCATAATTTTTGATGATGAATATTTTACTGTAGGTAGTCCTTTGAATACTGAAGAATCTCTGAAATTTGTGGAAGGGTGTTCGGCCTCGTTTTTGTTCAAATAATTCGACGATGAATTTTAATCATTGGAGTAACGCGCCTGGAGTCTTTTTGTTCAACCAATAGGCCATAGTTTTCACTATAAAGATTTTACGGAACTTGACGTATTCAGAAAAATTGCTATCAAGGAATCATGAAATTTAAAATTTTTAAAAATTTTAAATTTTAAATATAAAATTTTATGATTCTCTCAAAGCAATTTTTCTGAATACGTCAAGTTCCGTAAAATCTTTATAGTGAAAACGATGGCCTATTGGTTGAACAAAAAGACTCCAGGCGCGTTACTCCAATGATTAAAATTCATCGTCGAATTATTTGAACAAAAACGAGGCCGAACACCCTTCCACAAATTTCAGAGATTCTTCAGTATTCAAAGGACTACCTACAGTAAAATATTCATCATCAAAAATTATGGCCTTCGTTTCGGAAACTGAAAAACAAAAGTTTTTTGAAAAAATCGTAGTCAAAAAGTTTTTTTCCAAAATTTCTGAGCTCACAGCGTGAAAGGTGAAAGTTTTGCGATTCCGAATCACTAGTGAAAAACATCTGTATGATCGCTCAAACCGAAGTTACGTATGCCTAAAGATCGTTCCGTGCGCTCGAAAACAGATTTTTTCATATTTTCAACATCGAATAACTTCCGAACCACTTGATACCAAGGCGAATGGCTCTGGATTCCTTGTTGGGGATCGGTTCGAAGTCAAAATCTCGCGTGGCACCAAAATCGGTGACCTATGCGCAGAAAAGTGTCCCGCTTGAGGGAGACTACCCCATATAAAAAAAACCGGCTCAAGACATCTACTCGACTTTTTATCATCATTCGGATTTTCGGCATCAGTAGAGAGGGTGCAGTATACCGTTTATGACCCTCCCCTCCCCTTTTTTTTTCCCCCTTTTTTTTTAATTTTTTTCCCCTTTTTTTTTACTTTTTTTTTCCCCTTTTTTTTACTTTTTTTTCCCCTTTTTTTCCTTTTCTTTTCCTTTTTTTCCCCCTTTTCTTTTCCTTTTCTTTTCCTCTTTTTTCCTTTTTTCCTTTTTTTTTTCTTTTTTTTTTTCTTTTTTTCCTTTTTTTTTTCTTTTTTTTTTTTCTTTTTTTTTCAATCCTAACCTGAGTTAATTTCAACTATCCTAACCTAAGAGAATTTCATCGATCCTAATTTAAGAAAACTTATGTATACTTATCGAATGGAAATAAATATACATGGTGAATGTAGGGAAAGGATAGGGTTGGTAAAAAACGCACAGGTGAATATTGTTATGATGGTTGTTTATTCATATCATTTAATATTTATAAAGGTAAAGATCCAAACTTATGTTTACTAAAAAAAGGTTCAAGCTTATAACTAAGATTTATTTAACAGTATTGCGTATAAAAATTACAACTAATCATGCTAAGGCTTATTCTAGAGAAAAAACAGTCGTTTCTTATGCTAAATGCTCAAACTTTAATGTTTACACGGCGAGCAGTGTTGAATACATTCGAGCACACAGGTTTCATTTTTAGAACACATGTCTTTAGACTTGCGGCTTATACATCTGTAGAAGGATTCGACCACTTTATCATTCGACTCGAGATTCTCAGTGAAAATATTTGTAAATTGTTCAAGTGTGAAACCCTGACTCATATGGTGCAGGAACATAATGCAGAATTGTCCGCATACACGGGATGAAAAACTCTGTAGTTGTTTGTCATTCCATCGGTAGGATGTGCAGTTTCGTCGCAGGGCACGTAGATAATGCGGTATGAGTGGTGGCATACCCATACTGTCGAAGTATATTCCGTTGTAAGAGTCTGGCACATAAAAGGCAACCCAATGAGATCCTGGTTTGGTATGCTCATCCGTGTTCGCTATGATAACAGCTGGATATGACCATCTCAGGGGTATCTGGTCGGCTGGAAACACTCCCCTAGAACGGGCAGGTATCATCTCCAACGCTTTGTAGATTTGAAGACTGTCCATCCTGTAACCTGGTTGACTAGGTACTGAAGTAATTATCACTGTTGCTTGATGTTGAACAGTCATCAATCTCGTCGTAGCCTGGATCTGACCTCTCGCAGCATTCTGGTTCATCAGGCGATGTCGAGGATTTGGTAATGGGAGCAAATGATGACACTGTCCTCTCGCGTAACCTCTTGTTTTCCCGCTCCTGCCACGAGTCACCACACTTGTTAATACCCACGAAATCTGTTGTATCCTTCTTCACAGGTTTTTTCGAAAATTCTGGTTGAATATGCGCGTTCAACGATTTGATAGAGAACGAAAACGATGTCACAATGCGATCTGATAATTCGTACGGCTCCAGCCATTTCTTCAGCTTCAATGCGTTGGTCAATGCGCAGGTGAAGTTCTTTCGGTTACCCGAATGTAGGATGCATGATCTGTCCATTACCATATCTTTGAATGCTGGTGATTCCCACTCTCCGCCTTCCAGATTAATGATTTCACGTGCCATCACATCTTCAAGGAATTTAGCTTTTTGTGCACCGCGGGTGAAAATGTTCATCGCCTTACGCGTAAGAGAGCGTAGATCCGCTTTCAAATCCTCAAGACTCACATTGCCTTCGAACCATTCTATACCGTGATGTTTGCGAGTTAGAACGTTATTCTGTATCTGTTGTTTCGTACAGAGTTCGGAAAACACGTGCGGTGGTTTGATTAGCCAGTGAGACGCGGTGTCATACATGTACGTCACGACAGCAACTTCTTTTGGTAGAAACTGACCGTTATTACCGTAACAGCCCTGTATATCGATAATGTAATGCATGGTTTTGGTTTTTCGAAATACACGCGACAGGATTGAATGCGAACGTTTCAAGCAGAAGTAGAGAACTAAACTATTGGGAGTATGCTTGGAAGTATTTAAGGTCTTCTGTTTTATGATGGTCACTACCTCCCACTACCGAAGGGGAATACCTATGCCTGTATCGAAAACCGTTTGCCGGTTCAAACGGGTCTGAGCATGGTTTATGACCCTCAGGTATTTTCCCTAGCGTCGGGTGTATTCACCTACAGGTTGGCTCTAAACAAGTAGAAGCATGTCTTGTACAGGCCATCTGTTCGTTATCATTTCTAATTACCAAAATCTGTGATGACCTGACGCATAGAATCAATCTCAATCACGTTATCGAATTCTGCGTAGACGATACAATTTATAGTCGTAGTCAGAGCCTGCTCAAAACGCGTTTCGATTCGGACACTGCCATGCTTGATGAGGTTCCAATGACCGTTATCACTGGCTGAGAGATCAGGGGTAAGATCGAATGCCGTGAGACAGTATCCCTCCTCATAATCCTCACGAGGAATCGAGTTCCCCTCGTTGAGGAAATGTATACCGGTACCCGTGAACAGAGTGTTGTAGGAATCCACAAATAAGTTGTTCGTGAAATTTGGCTGTAAAGGCTTTGACGGAATCTGGGTGCCTTCGATATATAAGGATAGGTGGCTTAGTCCGAAAGACGAGAAATTGAACGGGTCAAGTTTTTTATCTCCGTTATAGGCTTTGTTATCGACAAATCCGATGATTAAACGTTTCGGTAGTTGGCCAAGGAAAACATTATCGAGGGTCTCGGCTTGCACTCCGCTATGTATTGTCATTGTCTTGACCTCAACGCGCGTCATCGGATATTTCGCAGTCGTTTTGGCAAGGGTTCGTGCATGTGCTAACAGAATACCGGGGCTAATTTTCACACGACGTATGAGTAAGGTCACGTCTGTAATCTCCAGTTTATGATAGTCGCCAGTTTCTATCAAGCAAAAGGCGTCCCTGGACCTGACGAGTCTCAATCGGAGCTCCACTCCGTTTAACAGAAATTTTTCCTGATTGAAGACATCGCAATGCAAACGACCGAGCATATCCACAGAACCGTTATCAACGAAATATTTATTTCTACTTTTAAATCCCGTATTGTTAACACCCGTGGTTTCCTCAAAATAACCGGGTGTATCAGAATACCATAAGCCCGAAGTGAGATGCGATTTTTTAGCTGCGTCGCCGTAATTTAACAAAGTCTCGATGTATGCTCTGTACGCATATGAATTATTACTCGGAGAAACCAGTTTTTGATTAAAATATACATCCGCCTGATTAAAGATAGTATGCAGGAAATTGTTGACAGGGGCTACATGTGACGAATCAGTAACGGTTGAATCGGACTTCATTCTTATTGCACGTGCACATACCCTGAGCATCGTGTGTGAGAGATCTAAGTACTCATCACCCTGACCCGGTACGACGAATTCAATCGGTGAGTCATCGGTGAGTGCAGACACAGGTTTGTACTGCACCCATTGGCCACCCTCGATAGATGTCTGTGTAGGCGGTAGAGTGAAGAGATCCAGCTCGGATTTCAAGCATTCACAGGAGTGCGCATGAAGGTAGGCCATTTTTGTAGTGTGCAATGGTAGGATTATTCACTGTAGGTTTTGATTTTACAAGGATCCGAAAATATCCGTAACGGCTCTTTTGTTACAACACTTTTTCTTTCTACCTCTGCTGGACGATCCCCTAGTACTAGTTGTCTTTTTCTTCGAAGAGGATTTGGTCGTTTTCTTTTTCTTTGTCTTCGTAGGGGTTTTACGACTTCCAAGCGATTTAGACTTAGTAGCTGCTATCGATAGCCTCGGTGCAAGGACAAGTCCAGACTGGCCCAACGATCCCCCGTACTTGCGTTTATAGCCCTATCCTCTCATAACCTTTTCAAGCCCATCCTTGGCCTTCCGCTTCAAGTTCTGGTGTGTCTCGCTGGCGCGTGTTTGAAACGCCTGTCTCCACGGTACGTCATTGTCTAGGTCTGACACGAAATTCATACCACTGCGCAAAACTTCTTTACCGAGTACACGGGCTCCTTTTTTCAACAGTGGGATAGCTCGTCTAAATAGACCGCCCAGAAAACTACCGATTCTATGGCCCCGTTGATTGGGTGCACCGACGTAAACACGATCGATTCCCCCACCTACTTGTGATTCGTAATACTCTATGTACTGAGCCATAGTATTATTCCGTTCTTCCTGGTATCCTTAATATTGGCGATGAACTAGTATATTTTCTTGAAGTGTAGCGTGACTGTCAATGTCCCGTGGTCAAATGGTATAGATTTACCCTGGTGGTCTCTTATAGATATTTCGATGGTCCGGAAGCTCGAAAGAAGTAAAGGAAGATAGTGCGGCGGTGAAAACGTTTTCACTTCCACATCTACGGTGTCGGCCCTTTGTTTAACCTGTAGTATACGCAGAAGGGGAGCATAGACGTCTCCCACGATACGTGGTTCTATGATATCGCAATAGACGAACATGAGCGATGGGGTCTCTTGGACCTCTTGACCGGTTTGCAGCGGTACAATGATAACCTCTGGTTTATCGCGGGATTGCGAAATGTCATCTCCACTCGTAATCTTATTGCTAACAGTATTTACACTATATTTGTTTGCAGCTAATTTACGAGCCAACACCTCTTTCTTACTATGTATGTATGTCAGAGGATACTGTATTTCAACAATAGCGACTTCCCACTCGCCAGAGAGCTCGATCGTCCGTGGTAGTTGTGTAATATAGCAGCAGGTCCTGTTATCGGGGAAAACCTGCATCGAGCTATTGCTAGGTAGTGTTATGTAGAACTGCGACTTCATTATGGTGCAAGACTCTGAAGACTGGTGGCCGGAATCCAACTGTTGAATTTTTCAGGGTAACCTTTCCAGCTGACAAGAACCTTCTTACTGCGACCCTGACCCATGCTGCGAATGATTTTATCAATTTGAAACTCAGTATTTTCAATATCCACCGTCACACGCTGCAGCTCCGCTTCATAAAAATAGCCGTCAATCTCCTCTCCAGAAAGATCCTCCAACTCATATACGTTCGGTAAACCAGGTAAAACGCGTCTGATTTTGAACAACTCCTCGCTCCAGTTAGCCTCGTATCCTTTAGCGAAGGTACCCTTTGTCTTGCTTATGCGTACAAGATCATCCTTATTGAATTTCAGCCTGCGCGCCCTGTGTGGAGGATGCATGCGTTGAATATTCGCACGGGCCTCAGCCGCGTTGTAGAGCGTCACAGCCGATGGAGCCATTTTGATGCTCGAGTGTATAGTATTATTATACGAGTTAACGATGTCTTCCAGGATATCGATGTATCGATGCGTGTTTTTATGAGTAAAATATCTCCACATGCGGTCTTTTAGAGTACGATTGAATCGTTCAACAACAGCTGCTTTTATATCAGGGTTACGCGTCACTCGAAAACGAATATCGTTCTGGGCAAGGAGTTTTTGAAAAGCACCACCAACAAACTCTTTACCCTTGTCAGTCTGCACGGTGGCAGGTCGTCGTTCGGTAGAGTCTAAAATCTGCTTGAAGCCGTCGGCCACGTCACCAGTCGATTTACTACGGAGTGGGATCACCCATGCGAATTTACTCAGGACATCGATGACTACTAATAGGTAACGGAATCCGTCGTTATATTCCTTTATCGATCCAAGTTCAACTAAATCGGCTTCCCAGAGTTCGTCAATATTTGAAATGTTGTACCGAAGTCGTAGAAATTTACGCCGTATAGGTTTGTGTAAAGTGTAAGCATCCTGTGCACTTAGCCAGTTCTCAATTACTGTAGAGCTCACTTTTCGAACGGCTTTTTTCAACTTTCTTGCTCCTGCATCGCCAGCCGGGTGTGAGGGGTCAAAATACAGACGTTCTAGTTCTTTCATTTTCCATATCCGAATGACAACCAGCCTTGTTTTGACGATTTGCTCGGAGAAGTACGGGGTGTTTTTCGATCGCGCGGTAGTTTTGATGGTAGAGAGAAGGACTCGTCCTCTCTCCCGTCGGTACTTCCTTCGTTCTTGGCCGAATGTTCACTACTGCTTTCCCCGCTGACTCTAGAACGGTTGGATGCTTGACGCCGCTTTGCACCGCTCCACATCACGATATTTTCCGCTGTCGATGGTGATGCTGCCGCATTTTTCCAGACATTCTGATTCCCAATATATTCCCGCGGAACATTGATACTCTGAAGGAAGCGCGCGTACACGTGCCTGCCGTCAGGTTGAAAACCTTTTCTAGAGCGCATAGAATCGTTCACCAAATCTACGATGTTTGTGCCAGGTACAACCTTGTTGTCTATAGTCACCACTCCATTACTGTCCCAAGAGAAACGCGTCGGAACATCGGCAAGGTGTCTAAGTAAATGTTCTGCCTTTGATCGGTATTTCTTTGGTACTGTAGAAACAATTCGCGATAACAACTGCTGCTTGTCGGATGACGCCTCTGCTTCTTTTTCACGCGTGATATCTGCGGAACTATCGTCTACAGACTTTGTGTGAAGTTCTAGACTTAAAGGTTTTCGTGAATCCTCAGCGAAGTATAAAAAACGTTGTAGCAGTTGTTGATATAGTTTCCATTTCGCTGCGTCATCACCGGTAGGTGAATCCAGAATGGCTCGCATCTCGCTATCGAGTCTAGAGAACGGATTTCTAGCGATTTGGTCTGTATTCTCGTAATTATTACTGGAAAGTATCCCTGAAGACGCGGCATTGCGCTGGAGACGTTCTACACTCTCCGAAGGTATCAAAACCATTTTCTTTGCATGTTCCATCGTTTTTCTATTTCTATCCGCCAAACAGGTGTGAAAACAGAGTCCCGAGAACGGGTGCAAGTAACATAGGCAGAAAACCGCTACCACGCTGAACCAGTATCTGTTTTTTACTTTTTAAGCTTCCTTTGCTGCTAGCCAATTTACGAAGAAGTTGTTTATGCTTAGCAAGTCTAGATTTCTCTTTCTGCGTCAATACGACGTTACCATGCACTGTGTTCAAGGCACACTCACATATACTTTTCACAAGAGAATTATCGGCTGTACGTAGCAGTGCCAGACGTTGTTTAGAACTCAACTTGCAGAGAGCCTGTAGCGTTGCTGTATTTCCGTTTCCGAAGCGTCTACGTGCGGCTGCAATCGTTGAACCTTTTACACTTAGGGTACTATCCGAGGTACCACGAGACTGCCGTACGCGTGGCATTACAAGCGAACGACTGGTAAATTGGAAATAGAACGCGACTTTATATCTTTTCGTGGAACATAGACGTGTTGGTACTCGTCAGATGGAAATATATTGGTGCGATAGCGGCAGTTTTCAGGCGTCGATTGTTTCAAGTCGAGTAATAGATAGCCGTGCGGTTGCGCAGTGGCGTCATGATAGGCCTCCTGTAAAAAACGCTGATCCTCAGGATAAACCTGGCGTGCTAAATGCTGTATTTGTGCACGATCTCTCGGGTTCTTGAAAAAGACGATATAATTTGAATTGAGCGATATATCCCGCTGACCACGACCCTGATGAAACAGGTTCTGTGTGATGAAAAACACGCTCAGATTCTTATGATGACAACCCTTAGTGAACAGGTCAACGATTACGTTGTTGGAAGCCTCCCGCATTAAATCATCGACCACAATTAGCTTAGGTGTTCTATCCGTATCGTAGTCGGATTCCTGAGGTAAACCCTCCCGATACTCAACATCAGCATCCGTTGTACCTTTTTTATTGAGAGATCCCTGGAGCGAATTTTGCTCAGCATAGTACCATAGCACACGTGAAAATCGTGTATCGCACAATTCGTCGATATTTCGCAGAAAGGTTTTGACGAAGATTGATTTACCGCAACCGGACGGTCCGGCGATTATCGCTGAAAAAGGGTGTCGCCAACGTGTGTCCATTTTTCTTATGGATGGCTGCCACTATTTCCGACTGTACACGACGAGTGATTTAGAAACTATGAATGAAGTTTAACTCAACCTGCGACTAACTATGCTACAATATTTTCCGAAGGAGTCTGAGTGCGTGCCCCGCGCCATCTCTCATGCGTTGCACGCTTTTTCTCAGAGTAGATATATCATCTGAAAAATTTGTTTGTACTACATATATATATCAAAGGCTGAACTAGCACGTATACCGATTATGATTGACTGGTGGGCGGGGAGTTATTAATATGAACTGATTGGGGGGGGGGGGGGGGGGGGGGGGGGGGGGTTCGGATTCAGACGTTTATTTCGTTGGGGAGGTAGCAATATAAACAGAAGTTTTCCCACAGGTATATTTAAAGAAAAACTGACCGCGTCGTTATACGGTCAATAATCTTACATAGAATATCTTGTACTTATTTCTACAATGGTTAGGTATGGGGTTACTAGGGTACAATTTATTTATTACAGCGATAGACCGTGACAAAGTAGGTATGCATTGGCTTATATTTAAAGCTGATATTTACACAGTTTCTATTATTTTACACTTCTAATAACAAGGTTATGACACAAATACTATAAAGGATATACGAGTACTACGAACAAGATGAATATTATTATCGATGTTACATATATTACAATTGAGTTACTTAAATAATATAAGAGTATTATGGACAGAGTAAATAATGTAAATATCACCTGCAACGGAATTAAAAAAGATAGGCAAGATTAATATTATAAATATCACCTGTAAATAAGCTAAAAAAGATAGGCAAGATTAATATTATAAATAAGACGAACGATAGCGAAAAGTACGGAAATGCAAAGAGCTCAACAGGATGGTTGAAACAGTGAATCTGTTCGTCATGACCTATAGCGGAGTTTAGACCTACGAACACGACACGACCTACTTCGACTATTCACCGGTGTGACCGTAGGGAAGGGTATCCCAACTATCTCTACAGCATCGCCTCTTTACAAAAACAGGCCGACAGGTCTTCGTCTGGTTCCTGGTCACTACATCATGTGTTACAGTTCGTCCTATTCCTCGAAAGTCTACTCGAATCGGCGCTGCATCCTCCTCTACCATTTCCTTGACAGATTTAAAATTTATTTTCAAGCGAGTTGAATAGTTCAAGCTAATTCCTTTAACCTTGCAGACTTCTACCTCCCTTCCGTCTGGACACACCACTATGAAAGCGTAGAATTTCGCGCCACCGGATACAAACGCCCGTATGTAGCTACCCCTACCATACTGCTCAAGCTCGTTGGTCATATTACCCAAAAAATTACCGACCGGCGGTTCGTATTCTCCAGCCCTACCCGAACGAACATAAATAATAGAATCTGTATCATAATACAATACACGACGATCTAACTTTTCCAAATAAGAATATAATGTCAGCCTCGCCTGTGCCGTTGTATATGCCGCTATGACTACATTCGCGAGGACGGATGGCTCAATACTCTGATCTATATAGGACCAGCGGGCGTACAACACGTCGTCGTTGACGGGGACTAGATCCTCCAGTGAAATCGCTGGATTTGTTAGCAGAGCCAACAGTCCCTCCCGCGTATCAATGACGGTCGTCTTTGACATGTTGTCCCGTTGACCAAACTTACCCCAGAATGAGTTGAGGCATAACTTCGCCACAGAGCGAAGCCCTGGATTTTTTTCGATTTTCTCACGGTCTAACTCTACTCCCTCTACTAGCTTATACTGCCGGATATAGTCTGATCGCGCATCCTCGGTGTCGCAACCAACGGGCCAGCCGCTGGCCTCCTGTTTAAGTTTGAGAAAAGTACGTATATAACCCGTGAAGTGCCCACCCTCTCCGGTCTCTGGATTAAACTTGGTGACCTCGTACTGCCAGATTTCCGATACCGATATGACTTTGTACCCTTTTTTTACAGCCTCTTTCAATTCAATCGAAACCCAAGTGCCGGATAAATATCGTTTGTGTTCTTCATGATGCGGACATGGATATTGTAATAAATCGCGACAACACGTGTAACAAAGCGGAAACATTAGCTTATTATGCATGCGGAACGGCAGCACGGGATGATAAAGTCTACGAGGTGGCAGCACGACACATTGAACCAATCCCTCGACTCTGGTAAGATCTACACCCTGCTTCCCTATTAACGACTCACATTCTCGCCCTACATATACCTTTGGGTGACCACGCGGGTATTCACCAGTCGCATTGACGTACGGATACAGCGAGCAAACATCAACGTAGTGTATTTGCTCACTGCCCTCGCCATCTACTTCGTAGAGCCGCGACGTATTACCGGTCCTACCTCCGAAAAAGGCATCACGAGGATTCAATTTAGTTATACCTAACATCGGAATAAGCGCGTTATCCTCGATATATGCACGCAGCACTGCATCTGTTTCAACCATCCTATTAAACTCACACTCCCATATCTCCTCGACAATCATCCCTTGGCTCCGCAGGCGTCTTGTCTTGGCTATAGTCTGTTCGAGCCGCCGATCCATGCTCTCGCCAACCGGTGGTCGCTTATCCCTGTTGACGCGGAAACAACGGGGACAACCGTGCCAGTAACAGCCATGGAACTCCAGCACATGCTCTACGCCATCAGGCTCCGCGTAGTAGCCATCAACTCGGCGTCCCTGTACCAGTCTCTCTCTTCCTCTACCAGCGTGTTCGATCTCAATACCGAGCTCATGCTCCCGCCATACCAACCACTCGATGGCTTTACGTGATTGTTTATCGCCTAGCCTGTACCCGGCAGGAGGAATAATCCCGATTTGATTGTCACGTAAAAAGTTCTTTCGAAAAACCATCGAGCAAGCCGACGCAATAGTCGTACTCTCCGTAAACGGACAAACCTTTCCTGTACGTTGAAAGATCTTCCGGAAAGCTAGACAGGCGAGTCGTAGAATTGTCACGTCTGACTGACAGTACCTTAGCAATTCTACATCAAAGTTGAAAATATAATTCTCTCTAACTGACCTATTATACCATTTAAAAAAGTTTTCCCTAGCCTCTCTCGTCATAGTATCTGGTGAGTAAAACTCGACCGCAGGTAAGGGACCCTCATACCCCTGATTAGCCGGGGTATTAAACAAGTGTGGGAATAATCCTTTTTGGGTGGCCTCAGGTAAACCGAATGCCTTTGGCAATGCCGACAAAGCCATTGGCATGTACGCCAGCGAGTCTAAGAAACGGGTGTTGTTTGTCTCCAAAAGTATTACTTTACTCCCGTTGAGTATAACCCGCGGCGGTTCGCCTCCGTTCTCCACCAGATACTTCAGAATAAACTGCGCGTCAAAACCCTTGGCGTTATGTGCTATGCATATAATCTTTCTATATCCGTCAACTTTCCTATCAACGAGTTCGATGAGCTCCTTCACTGGGTCCCTACTAAAAACAAATTCTCGTTGAGCACCGCACCCTGCGCAACCCTCACTAAAATCCTCATCTATACAACGCGTGCAGACCCGCTGCGCGACGCACAGATTTGGCACGTGTACGTTCACTGCATCGTCTCCGTCTAGTGTCTGGTCCTGTTGTGTCTCGAAATCATAAAAAATGAATATATAATTCGCAGGTTCTCCTACGGTATGTTTCACAGGTCTCATATAGCAGCTATGCTCTATCTTTTGATTTGAACGACAGGTCTTGCAGTATGTTTCCCAGCAGACATGTTTCCCCTTGGATTTATCCATATAGATATCACAGGTTTGGCAAATCCGCAGGGTACTGCAGATTGACCGCTTTCCGCTAAACGAACCGGGCTTTGCGTGGTTATTAAGACATTCAACGCCGTAAAACTCACGTCTACACGAGATACATTCCCTTCGATCAGCCCTCGTATCGCAAGCGGGCGTCGTCAAACAACGAGGACATATATTAGAGCACCTGTGCTCCATACCACGAGAATAGCCTACATTACACGGTATGCAAAAAAAATTAGAGGCGGCTGCTGCACTGATATTTAAAATTACGTCATAATGTCTGTTTCGTTCGCTGTAAATAATGTTGACTCTATAGGTTGTAGTCCGTCCCAAGCCTACCACAATATCTTCGCCATTAAAAAAAGGTTCTCCGCCCTTTCCAAGTGTACGCCGAAAGTAAACAGTTATGACAGTGTCGTATCGTGCCAAATACTGCTGAAACTGCAGGAGCTCATCATACCCGCAGCCCTGCTCGGGTATCGTGACGTGTGCCTTTCTAACTAATTCCTCAGCCCTCTCTTTTTGATATTTTTCGTTGTCCCTAGCCCTGTTCCACATATTTTTAAAATCAGGATACGCACCCTTACGCGCGTATACCCCAGCTGCGAACAACGCCCGTGGTAAACATAAATTATCATCGTTTTTAATTTTTAAGATCGACCGCTTATTTAATATTCCCTCCCCGTCCAGCCGTAAGCGTTTACCCCTCCCAACAGGTGAATTGACCGTAAATATATTGATAGTAAAAGGCTGATCTATCGAAAATTCGCTCGCACTCTGTGTGATTCTAAACACAAGACCCCATAAATCCTCGAATTGAAAATCGCGTGCCGGTCGAAAGTTTAATCCCGCTGCGCCCCTCGTGAAACCATCCGTAACAAATGTTATACCCATTAGATCCCCCTGACCGCACAATGATCTGAAATAACTATGAAGTTCCCTAAATGCGTCCTCTAACCAACGTAGTGAGTTTTCCGTCTCTGGCGGAATTATGATTTTTACCGTGACCTGATTTCCAGCTAACCCAAAACGCGGATATCTTTTATTCACACGCTGTGTGATTCTAAATCGTCCTGATCTATTGCCTTCTACGTCTTCTACTTCTGGATCTAACCCCGCATCCTGAATCGATACACTAACCCGCCTGACAACCTCCGATCGATCCTCCTGTTCAGGTACATCGTCCGATGGAGCATTACGCTTTCCTGCACGACGAGCTGCTCCACCCTGCTGTATTCCTGAAGTGCTAGCCCCTTCGTTGACCGCGTATATTCTGACTGGAACTCCTGACGTTGAGGTAGAAGCTCCAGCGTTAACGTTGAACAGACCTGTCGCTGGTTTCGTTCTCGGTACAACATCTGTAAAATTATTCAAAACTATGAAAAAAATTACATAAATTTGAATGACAGAGAATAAGATTCAGCATTTTTCGTGTAGGAGTGTACTCGTGGCATATTTTCTAACAACACTTACCGCTCACAGGTGTATACCGCGTATTTTCGTTCGATAAATTCGGCGCATATCGACAAATTTCATCCGTCGTTTTAGCAATCATCCCCGTCTCGTTCGCATCCTCCGCATCCTTCATCGAGACTTGTGATAGCCGCTCCATAGTCTCCTCTATCGCCGGTGCACCGTCCGTATCTACAGTAGGATCCTCCTGTGTAAATGCCATCGCACTTTCAACCGCTAATTCATAAGCCTCGACAGCTTCTATAGCATCCGCTTCTTCTCGTGCTATAACCGTGGTATTGTGACTTGTTCGCTGACATGCTACCGTCTTCAGATCCTGTCCTCGCCGCTTGATGGTATTTGCCACTATTCGAAGATCCGACGGTATAAGGGCAGTTTTCAAGATTTTCAACATTTGTCTCATCCAAAAAGGTCTGCCCACTAAGGTCGAACACGTCACGATTTGCAAGACTATCCACAACTCAAGGGTACCGATAATATTACGTAGAACCGTCGTCACCTCCTGCTCAGTATTCATGTCCTTGACTCGATGGTACCACTCACGCATACGCTTCGTAACAACCTCCGGTCTTGTAGTTTCGAGGTACCGTATCACCGTCAGGATTATACCTTTCACGGTTGATATGATACGTTTATCCTCAACACGATTCATCGCAAAAAATATCCGCCAAAATAAATTCAAACAAAAGAAAAATAAGGACTTGTCCAGAATTTTCTCGAAGCTCAAACTTGTTCGCTTGGTTACAATGCCTTTCACGAATGAAAAAACAAACGCAACAGTAATTGTTAAACCATTCGAAATCAGAAGATCACAACCAGCAGAGTCTCCCCTACTGAATAGTTTTTCAAACTGATAAAATGACACGTTTTTGGCGAGTCTATATATGTTATGCTTGGTACCCTGCTCATCCCCACTCAGTGTAAATGAACCAATCGTTGATATTACTACCACCCGCCAATCCTTGACCATTTTTGCCTACCTGAAACACTGTCACTATACTTCGACCTGACTGTCGTCACCTTCATATTGCTTTTCACCCGACCGGCCCTTGCGCCCGCAAGTCTGTACCTGCATGCAGTGCGCCTCTAATCCCCAACCGCACCTCTGCACACAGGACAAAAGAATGTACTACCTTCGCAAGGGTAGCCGGAGCGTGAACTTGAACATACAAAATCGGTATTTACCATTGCGTCCCTTACGCCCGCAAGTCTGAACCGGCATAGCGGTCATCGTTAATCCCCTACCGCACCATGACACGCGAGACAAAAGAACGTACACTTGCACCTTTGCGGGGTAGTCGAAGCGTGAACTTGAAAATAGAAATCAGTTAATTACATTTTTGGGGCAGGCTGATTACAAAGGCAGCTGCATCGTACACCTATCTATTTCCTTTCACTGTCTTAAGCTACACTGAAAAAAAAGTATTTTTCCTCCGAGGATACAAAGTATTTTTGTGCGAGTATTCTTGCAGTAAGTATACGTATTCTTACTGAAGGGATACGGGTATTGTTCCCACAGCAATACCAAATATAATGCTGAGGCAAAAACCACACTGTATGTTACCATGGCAATCGTAATGGTGGCGCCATCATTTCCTTCCTTTTTCGCAGTCTTGGAGGTTAAAAGCAGGTGTTAGTTTGTGAATTGCCTAATCGTATCGTTGGAGAAATATTTTACGTGTTAATTAAAAAATTATAAGGATTCTTGGGTATGCGAAAAGTTGCAAGAACGGGACTTATCATCTCTGCAACAAATATTCACTATGCCAATAAAGTGAGGTTAAGTCCGTTGTATTCAGAATTTGGTATTATGCTCAGAGGGATACGAAATTTTGTTACAGTCAGTATACGTATTGCTGTGGGAAATAAACTTTGGTATTCTTACAACAAGAATACGAGTTTCTTTACTGGGGACAAAAGTTTACTAGGTGGAAAAAAACTTTTTTTTCAGTGTACCCCCTGACAAACAAATCTTTAAATGTTTAACCAGCAGAGTATAATTGCCATCTTTCGACGAATTTTGCGGGTATATAATACAGTGTTTATTCTCCAACGTTACTTGAACAATGGCACCGTAAATGGCCGATTATCTGTTTGAAAGGCGTACACCGTATAATACATTCATATTGTTCGGTTGCTAAGAAAAGTAATTATTACCGGACCATTGTCGCGTCGTACTATTAGACAGGTTGAAACTGGTAGGCCTGCCCTGACAAATAGTTTCCAAAGAGACGGGGGTTCTTTATTTTTTCTAGGATCGGTTTTACAACAGACGGCAATATAACCCAAAAGTAATTACTTGAACCTATCCGTGCAGATTGAAGCCTTGCAAACTTTTCCTTCAAACTTTTAGGCAAAAATCTACAGCTACCTGCAAACCCTTAGAGCCATAAACGGCATACTGCCTGGGTATAATGCCAGGTGTCGGCACCCATGGTATCCCAGAGCCAGGCTGATTTTATATGTAAGTACCGCGTCCACTGCTACAACCGTGAAATCCCTCAGCCTAGCTGAAAAACTTATCCCTACCCTCTGAGGAATAATAAAACCTCACCCAGTAGTGGGGGGTTTTTCTTGAAATATTAAGGGGTCTGTAAGCATCTACGCCAGTAGTTACGAATAGCCTGTGCTTGCAACAGTGAAAAACAGTTACTCTGCATCAATATTTTTCAGTGTCTGAATCATAATTTCATCATGTTTAACTCTCAATCTGTGCGTGCATTACAAAAACCTCATTCAGTTGATAAACCACTCATAATTGACCCTCTGCGACCAACCAGGCGGATGCTACTATCAGCCACATATGGAATAAACCCTTCGTTTTCAACGGCAGTCTCGGTTGGATATTCTTTAGTCGGTGAACGTTTCGAGCCTATTGTGCAGTTCAGTGGTCAAGGTGGAAGTATCATCGCGATGAAAACTGATGTTTTTTGGAACTTTTTAACAAAGTTGAGCAAAATCAACGATTACTTCGCTAAACCAACGACCGCAGCCTATACTCCAGCCGATTCTACCGATACTACGACCATAGATGTGAACGGTTATACCGTTTCCTTCATCCTGGCTCACGGTTTGAGAGCCATCAAGCTAACAGAACCAGCTGAGCAGTGGAAAAAGGAAGAAGATCGAGACACAGACGATGAGTCATCTACTTACAATTCTACCAGTCTTAAGAAACGGAGGTTGGACTCGCCGTCCATCGTGCTGCAGAAAACATCGTTCGATGGACTAAATGCCATATCGGGGTGCGTCTGTAATCATTTATGTCGTCTAAGAGAACATGCAGTTCCTGTGAACGAACTTAAAGACGAAATGGTAAGGGAACTCTCTACACTGGCAAACGCGTTTGGCTTTACGGATACACCTCTTTATCGTTTCACAGATCTTGTCTTAAAAGATATTAACGAACGGCTGGATGGGGTACAGTCGAATTTGAAACCGAATCTTAGTACGTATATGTATAAAATTGTTTTGCTTGAACTAAAGGCTCTGTTCGCTCTTGACATATCCGAGGAAATTAAGGGCTCCATGGATTCAACATATAGTGTATACCCACGTTGAGCATTTAGCATAAGAAACGACTGTTTTTTCTCTAGAATAAGCCTTAGCATGATTAGTTGTAATTTTTATACGCAATACTGTTAAATAAATCTTAGTTATAAGCTTGAACCTTTTTTAGTAAACATAAGTTTGGATCTTTACCTTTATAAATATTAAATGATATGAATAAACAACCATTATAACAATATTCACCTGTGCGTTTTTTACCAACCCTATCCTTTCCCTACATTCACCATATATATTTATTTCCATTCGATAAGTATACATAAGTTTTCTTAAATTAGGATCGATGAAATTCTCTTAGGTTAGGATAGTTGAAATTAACTCAGGTTAGGATTGAAAAAAAAAAAAAAAAAAAGAAAAAAAAAAGAAAAAAAGGAAAAAAGAGGAAAAGAAAAGGAAAAGAAAAGGGGGGAAAAAAAGTAAAAAAAAGGGGAAAAAAGTAAAAAAAAAGGGGAAAAAAAAGTAAAAAAAAGGGGAGGGGGAGGGGGGGAGGGGGGGGAGGGTCATAAACGGTATACTGCACCCTCTCTACTGGCATCATATCACGAAGTAACCCAATTTGAATTAGCTTCCATTCAATCTCAGCAGCCAACAATATTACCTGATGGATTCTGCCAATTTGTTTTCGATAACGTCGACTGGAACATTAATACCATCGATGGTCACAATACATTTCATGCGATGGGTGGAATAATGACTGTCACTCCCCACAATGCCATCGGTCAGAACGAAAAAATGCCACGGAAAACCCCTAAACTGACCCCCTCGGAATTGGGACGCTTTGGAGTGGTACCAATCAAGACGTATGAAAAACCGTGGGGAACGAAAGAACTTATCGTGGCAGACGTCAATAGTATTCGTCAAATTGATCACAGCATTATACCAACGATGCAGGATTTCATGTGGTTGTACGGTAAATGGGCTATGACACCAAATGTTTCTGGTTGGAATGGTTTTATGGAAGAGGCAACAAGGGAACATGAATATTCAACCTCAAAAATATTGTGTATGCCGTTCATTAACCCGCCACCCTCGGACTACGATACAATTTATACTACGTTGCGGCTATCAATTGAAAAATCGAAGACACTCCAACAGGAATCGTGTATCGTAACATTCGATCTGCCATTGTACGTGAAAGCGCATGAAATCGTATTCTGTGCCGATTCTTCCTCACCCCTAAAAAAAATTGTGTTGCGCCTGGGGGGATTCCACTTATTAATGTCCTTTTTGGGTTCAATTGGAAACATCATGGACGGCAGTGGACTCAGCGAACTGTTACAGACAATTTACGCCCCCAACACTGTTCGAAGGATTATGGGTGGCCATGCATACGCTCGAGCTGTTAGAGGGCACGGATTAATATATCAAGCACTTGCCAAACTAATCATGGATAATTCTGACTTCCCTGAATTAGACTTCAGCGATGATGAACGCGACGTGCTGGATACCGTTGTAGAAAACATCGATCGATCTGCTGTTTATCGACAAAGCGACCTTCCAGAAGTTCGAACCGCATACGAAAAATTTGATCAGAAGTTAACAAAAATTGAAGAACAAGGCCCAACTGCCAAGCTCTGGGTCCAATATTTTCGGATGTTTAACTTAGTAAAGCACTTCATCGAAGCAGAGCGATCTGGAAACTGGGATCTTCATCTGGACTCTGTCCAGAAAATGCTTCCGTATTTTCACGCAAGCGGCCATTTCCCCTATGCCAAAGCCGCTCACCTGTACTTACAACAAATGATAAGTTTATCGCAGAAAATGCCGCGCGAGGAATTTGATAAATTTACAGGTGGATTGCATTCCATACGACGCTCGAATAAGTTTCGGGCAGGGATTAGCACCGACATGACAATCGAACAGGTGTTAATGCGCCTATTGAAAACAGAAGGAGGCATCACCATTCCAGGACGTGGGATCACCGACGTGGTTTTAACTCGCTGGGCTTTGGGTATGTACTCCACAATGAATGTTTGCGATGAAGTGGAGAAATTTTCTGGGGTATTCAGTAATACATCTGAGCAGCACACCGATGCACGTGACGCAAGGATTACGCTAGACAATGAGCACTCACAAAAATTGATTGATTGGCTTACTGATCATTATCCGTTCTCTGAAAACCCGAACTTACGGTCGATAAATACTGGAATAGTAGGAGATTCTACAATCAACTGCCATCTCAGCAATGAGATAGGTGTTAAGATGATGGAACGCATGATTGGGCAGAATTACTTCACCTTCTCATTTCGACGAAAAGACAAGGCACATCCCTTAGCAGAAGTTTCGAACGGTTTGCTCATTAATCCAGAAGAGCCGAAAGTCGTAGTCAATTCGCAATTATTAATTCAACGAATCAGCGTCTCAAAGCAATCGACAGAAGATTTAATATTGTTCGTATCATACGAACTGTCACCGTGCCCAATGTCGTTGTTCACACCTGGGCAAATGCGACACGGTACAAAGTCCACATTGTATAAATGTTTCACTCCGTTGAAGGAAATACCTGACTTCGGATGTCAGCCAGCGTTTGTGATAGACGGAGGGTTTCTTTTGCATCGGGTGGTGTGGGATAATCATTTGTCGTATTTGGAGTTATGCCAGAAGTATCTCCGTTACATTCTGAAACACTATGGAGCCAGGACTACAGTTGTTTTCGACGGATATCCGGATGACGTTACGGCTGTAGGCACGAAATTTTCCGAACGTTTGCGTCGTAACCAAAGTCAACACTCTGCGGACATCATTATAACTGAAAGTATGGTGCCAACGACAAAACAAGAAAGATTTCTGTCCAACGAGCGAAACAAAACTCGTTTCATAGCTATGCTAACTAAAGTTTTAAGGGAATCCGGGGTAACCGTCGAGCAGGCTGTCGAAGATGCTGACGGAGTAATTGTAGACACAGCCCTTGGTTTGACGAAGGATTGCTCGTCGATTGTAATCGTCGGTGAGGACGTAGATCTCCTAGTCTTGTTAACAGCATTGGGGAATAAATATAATAACATTTTTTTGCGGAAGCCCGGAAGAGGACGTGTCCCTGAAGTCTACTACACATCATCCTCGCTTGCAAAAAAATACAGCGCACTGAATTTGACAACAAATTTGCTACCGGTTCACGCGTTTAGTGGCTGCGATACAACGTCGGCGCCGTTCAATATCGGTAAAACAAAAATGTTTACGACGCTCCAAAAGCATAAATATCTACTTGATATGTTAAAGGTCTTCACGGAAAAACGGAAACAACCTTTTGAAATTGAACAGGCTGGTGAGAATATATTCATTGCCTTTTACGGTGGAAGCTCAAATGAGACAACATTAAACCAATTGCGATATCGCAATTACGTTCGGCTGTCGACCCGGAATAATATCAATTTAGCGTCTCTACCGCCTACTGAAAATGCAGCTAAATACCATTCCTTCCGGACTTACCAGCAAGTTCAAGCCTGGCTTGGGAACTACCTGGATCCGGAGGAATGGGGATGGACACGAACCGCTCGGGGACTTCAACCGATCGCTTCAACAATTCCAGTGGCACCTCCCAGTCTGCTGGAGTGTATATCTTGCAAATGCCGAACTGGCTGTGGAAGAGCATGTGGATGCCGAAAAGCAGGCTTGGACTGCACTGTGATTTGTGTGAACTGCACGGCGGAAACATGCTCGAATCGGCCAACGGTAGTCTTGAACGAGGAGTCAGAAGATGTTGACGATTTCGACCACACCGATGAAAAGTTCATTGAGGCCTTACAATCGGTTTTGTATGGCTCCGAAGAGGGTAACGAAGATGAAGAGGAATCATCGGATATGTTCGAATTTTCGCCGCCTTCAAAACGCTCGAAAATCTGATAAAATTTTAAATTTTCTCTTGTTGCACGTTTTTTCTGAAAATAAATTTTAAATATCTTTTTAGCAAATATTCCCGTTTCCGATTCTTTCATTTCAATAATTACTTTTTCATAATTATTAATTACTTGTTAATCCAGGAGCAATCCGAAGTACTAAATATTTTTTAATTGTATGAAATATAATAAAGTTTAAGAAAAAAAAAAATCGTTCCCATTTCAGGTAAGGAGATACATTTCTGATGGTTAAGTATATCAACATTAGGGATATTGTTTCAAAATTTCTTGAATTTTCACTATTATACTATACGTATGCATACTCGTCATTTTAGACCTTGCACCCGGTAGTCCAACATTAAGTGTCCTATAACTCGAAAGGTATGAACATGAGAAGAAAAAGTTTCAAATAAAAGTTGTGGGGAATTAATTGATCTTCAAAAATGAACGGAAGCATTTTATTGATTAATCCAATATTAGAAGTGTTATCGGCCGAAATAGAAAAACCTGTTCATTAAATGAGCCATAAATCGTAAACGGTGAGTTTTACAAAAAAGTTTATGGGAAACAAAAGACGCGAAATTTTATTTTCTACAATAATGGTCCCTATGACTTTTGCCCTAAAGTGCATAGGTTCCGAGATATCGGCCAAAAACGTTTTTTCAAGATGGCGCCTGAAGCTCCACCGGAATCTGTCAGCATTTTGTGATTTCATACTCAGTAAGGGATACTGAACCTTGTAAAAAAATAAAATTACGCCTAAAATTTAGTGCAAAGTTGACCAAAAATAACGTCTATTTTTACTGGCCTATATCCGAATAACGATTTTGGCGCGTTGGTTTGAATATTGTAATTGAGAAAACTTTTATATAGACGACGTCATTAAATTTTAATTGAATTAGAACTAGTGGGGTATTCAGTTTTAGAAGTGTATCAAAAGTCTCAAAAGAATTTATGTATTCTCCGCTAATTACAAAAGATATTAAGATTAAAAAATTTTATTTATAGTAACAAATTTATTGTTTATTCAAAGAATTTATTTATTGAACTCTCATATGTGGAGGGTTAAGAGATCTGAGGAGTTGCGGTTTAGCCTATTGCATTATTCGGTTAAACTGATAAAGTTAAAATTTAAGAATTTTCCATCCCTTACGTAGGCCCCAGCCAGTCCCTTGGCCCAGAGCCTCGTCGATCCTAAAGACGGCCCTGCCGGCAAGCACGAAATGGTAAAAAAAAGGAATTTTATGCTGCAGCGATGTTTTTTACCATTGATAAGACATTTTTTCTTACAAACTGTTTGATTATCGTCAAAGGCATTCAAGATTAGCAGAATCATCAATTGAAATATGTCAGAACTCAAGGATTCATAGAAAACACATGATTAGGCGGTGGGATTTCAAAGGTGAAATGATTGAAAAATGATATACAGAAGGAAGCAATTCTTCTGAATTGATTTATAAAAAACTGTTGCATCAATGGAAATTTAAAAAAATAGCAATCAAATTGATAACAAATAGAAATTTAATTGAAATTAAAATAAAGATCGGGCTTGCCGGCACCCCTTGCCGTTAACTTACAGGCTACAGCTTCCACAGAACCTTTTTTTTTTCAATCATTTCGAGTTGAACTGAGAGGTGAATTTGTAAAAAACAATTTCAACCCAAAATAAGGACCACCCTAATGTATATATATATACCGGGAAGTTATTTGGAAGCCGAACGATGACTACATTATAGCTCGACCAACACACGCTCGCGTTGCGTTCGTGAGCTTCTATTCGCTGCAAGTGACTGCCATCTCGACTCGCCCGGCGCCTGGCTCACACTATGGATGAGCGTGGCCTTGACGACAGGCGCCGGGCGAAACGAGTTGGTAGTCACTGGCAGCGAGTAGAAGCTCACGTACGCAACGCGAGCGTGTGTTGGTCGAGCTATAGTGTGGTCATCGTTCGGCTTCCAAATAACTTCCCGGTATATTAGACCTGTCCTTAAGAAGGGTAAAATCGAATTTCGATCGGGCCACCCCTCAAAGTAGTTCGAAATAATTAAAAAAAAATTTCAAATTTTTTTCCATTTTTTTCGTCCATATTTACCCACCCCTCGAAAGCCTTCCCGGGAAAAAATGATTTTGTATGATCAATGCCACGATTGGTTCCATAAATTAGGAGATCGACTGGACAAATCGCCGTCGTCGCTTGTGACGTCACAAGCGAGTGAAGAATAGTATAAAAGCCGGCGCTGAGACAGCTCCTCAGCGCATTTGTGGTAGAACACCCGGGCGACTCATAACGATAAATACCATAGAGCGCATTAGCGGTATAGCACCCTAGCGACTCAACCGTCATTATATTAGACATCTAATCTAGCTAATACTATAACTTCACTTTTTGTTTCGAGAATTCTCGTATAAAAGATATCACTTAGAAATCAGACAAATATTAAAGATTATTAATTTAGAAATTTCAAAGAACGCGCAACCGTAAGAGCTTATTGTATTAAAATTACATTAAAATCAAGTCCACAGATTAGCTGTCGATAGGAGTTAAATTAAGACTTTGTCAAATAGAAAATAATTAGATATTAAGGAATTTTGGTTTACTATAGAAAATACAATCTACTATTGGAATATTAGCCTGACATTTTCTTATTTAAATTCCGTTTGATTATAGCCAAATACAAGCCAAGGTTAGCAGCTTTGAAAAACAACACAAGCGCGTACGACATTAGTCTAACCGACTCGTGTTCGAGGGCCAAGTGTTGTGATTCCGAATCTGATTCGCAGTCTTGGATAAAGCATCCTGGATCTGCAGTTAATTATTAAAATCGCAATAGCAGGGACCATAGGCTTGGATTGTCACCCTGGCTCTATGGAGGTAGCCTCAACCTTTGGTTTAGAAGATATACGGCTTTGGAGGTCAGAGCGACACCTGAGTCCGTGGAATAGCGTAGTTTGTTATATTACAAATAAAAATCTGAGTTAGGTGGCTTTTTGTATGGCATTACCATCCTTTTCCCTACCTACCAGTAGTGAGGAGTCCGAAATTATATTAGTGTTTAAAATTAAAGCAATATTAAATACTCTCGAACCTGTAACACCGGTATGTTGACATAACCAAAAGGTTCTCAACATCCCGGAACGTTACAATATAATTATATATAATCAGATATAAGCAGATCTAATCATTTGTTTTGGATGAATTAAAATAAAACAGTTAATTAAATTAAAAAATTATATGATCTATCGTTTTTATGTCGCAATGATCGGCAATTATGGTTATTCCTGATAGATAACTTTTTTTTGTCAATGAAAAATTTTTCGCTGTTTCTTACTGGGATTCGAACCCGGGTCCTTCAGCGTATCAGTCAAAGCTCTTACCACTTTGCTACTGTACGTATTTAAAAGTTGAAACTTTTAGAATGTCTATGTATTTGTCAGGAAAATTTTATTAATCCTGACGATGCACTTAATATTGATTATGATGATTGAACAATTCTTGAATCGTTTTTGTATTTTAGGGTATGTGAGACAATAGAGCCACTCTAAATTTTTCAGCAAAAAAAATTACTCATCTGATAATGCTGTTTATTCTATTTATTCAAAGAAATTAAACGTTTATTTTATTGACTGGAGTAATTATAAAACTTTCTGGGGCAAGACGGCTAATTTATTAACATCAATATTTAGGTTTTCATTGTTTCAATTGTTACAGTATATGTATGGGTATACAGGGTGATTCAGAATTCGCGACGAATCTCTTGAGCGCTTAGTTCTTGTCAAAATTGGGAACAAAAGTTCCTCAGCCATTTTTCTGAAAAATGATACTTTACCTTAGAAATATTTTTTTCCGACAAACGATTGTTTTATTTTACAATTTTTTTTCTTTTTGTTGTCTCATTTGTCAATTTTAAAGAATCCCAAAAGTGTCAATGAGTTCTTTTTTTTCCAATATTAGAGGGATTTCGCAGTGAAAGTTTCTCATTTGGTGGCAGATATTGAAAAAATGTGTTATGATTCCAAAGAAAAAAAATCATTTTTCGGAAAAATGGCTGATGAACTTTCGAACCCGATTTTGAACAGGATTAACCCCTCGAAAGATTGATCACGAATTCTGAATCACCCTGTATATTGAGTGAGATATCATTAGACCTAATCATAATATATTGTAACGTTTCGGCTTTTACGAACCTACAGGTTGTAGTAAAAGTCGGTTGCTACGGGTTCGAAATTTATCTATTTTCTGAAAATTAATTTATTAAGTATTATTATGGACTCCTCGTACTGACAGGTGAGGAAAAGGATGGGTCTACCATGCAAAAGCCACCTCGTTCAGATTTTAATCTCCCTACGCTAGCTGCCGGACTCGGATGGGTTTAATCATCAAAGCCGTATTTGTTCTGAATTTAAGATTCAGAATTCTCTCTACAGAGCCGGGTTTTTACGCCAAGCCTGTCTCGCCTGCTATTGAATATTTTACTAATTAACTACAGATCCGGGTTTTTACACCAAGACTGCCTATCAGACTCGGGTTTCCAACGGTTGGCCCTCGAACACAGGTTTTTACGCCAATGTCGTTCGCTTCTTCCGTTGTTCGCCAAAGCTGTAACTACTCGGCTTATTCTGGTATTTAATACTGTCAAACAGGATGATAAGAAAATACCAGGCAAATTTTATCAGTAGTAATTTGATTTCCTGTATTGTTAAATCAAATAAAATATCAACAAAAAAATCGTACAATATGAACTTATCCTATTTTAATCTATTTTAAAGGTTTCCTGAACCGTATTGATCTCTCTTACTTTAAGTCTTTGCAACAATGCTTCTTTAGCTAATGTTCGTTAGTATTATGTGTTTCTATACCCCTGTAGGTGATACTAGAATTGAATAAATTTATGTTTGAATTGTCTAAGTGATGTGAAGTTAATGATTCTACTTTATTGCCTTCGGAAGGTCCTCGGTACAATATCAAATGAGTCGCCTGGGATGCTATACCACGATTGCGCTCTATTAGGATACGTGTGACTCGCCTGGGTGCTATAGGCTAGCTGCGTACCTCCACATGCATAGAATCAAGCTTGTATCGTTGTATACATACACATGAATTGTTTCCCAGTTACGCCTCAGCCCCAAATAGGTGGCGCTGACGGGCGTATATGTGCACAAAAAACACACACACTAGTAGCGTACTTGTATGTTACGCAGCTAGCCTATACCACGATTGCGCTCTATTAGGATACGTGTGAGTCGCCTGGGTGCTATACCACGATTGCGCTGTCGAGCTCTGTCGACGCGTGTTTATATACTCTTCTGCTTACGCTTGTGACGTCACAAGCGTCGCTCGCTCGTCTATCCGAATTTGTCCAGTTTTTCGGTGTTTACGCCGACCAATCACCGTTGTCTAGCATCGTGACGGTCGGACACGTTACAATATATATACAACTATGTAGGATTCGAACATAATAGGTTTCATATTAATCAGGTGTGATCAGATCTGATCATATATACAGCACCGTGGCTAAGGCTTGTGGCGCCTGGTGCAACCTTCCATGGGAGCGCCTATTTACTGGACTATTTGCTAGTTGGGCAATTCCACCTCAAATCAGCCGAGAAATGGCCTCGTATTTTTTAATCGTTTGAAACTTTTTTTTCGTGAAATCTACGTCAAAAAAGTAGACCCATATTTGTTCGTTGGTCCAAAATAGTACTTTTCGATACTAGTGCGAAAGTGTTGATTCTCGGACGAGTGTGAAGTTTTTCGCCCGAGCGAAGCGAGGGTGATAATCACACGAGTCGACAATCATCTTTCGCACGTGTATCGAACTTCATTTTTCAACACAGCGCGCGTTAAGTTGGATTTTATGCACGCGAAGCGTGCGCAAAATCGAACTTTGCGCACGCCGTGTGGAAATAGTATATTGTGTAACAAGGGATGAAACAAGGTGAATGCAGGCCAGGGTGAAGTTGTCTGCCCGAAGCCGAAGGCGAGGGCAGACATCACCCGTGCCTGCATTCATGTTTCGTCCCGTGTCACACACTATGTTTTTCATGACATTTGCTCTGGAACTTAAACTGTCAATTTCAATAGTCTGAAATCTGCAACAGGGCAGTTATTTCTCTTTGTAATCCCAAGGGATTGTAATAGACCCATTTTGCAATCTCAAGGGAGTGAAAAACACCAATTCACACCGCTGATTCATTGAATTCGCGATTTGACAACTTTTCACGGCATCAGCCTGAAATCAGCCTCTTTCAACTGACAAAACAGGCAACGAAACTTGCAGTTTCAGAGCAGATGTCATGAAAATTTTTTTTCGTAACACGTGCACCGAAAGTAGGGGTTTTTTGTCCTCATTTGAGAGTGGAAAATAAATCTGTTTGAGTAAGGATCCGTTAGTTTTTTAGGTCCGAGGACGAAAATGCTGGTCAAAAATGAAAATATTTGTCGTCCAGTTCCGAACGTTGCCACCATGCGGCGACGTCGATTTTGGTCGATCGGCTATCCAGTTAGAATATACAGGGTGTAAATTCTCCGGGGTCTGATCTGGGAGGAGCTTCGACATGCTGAAACTCCGCCTTTTTCTATTCGTGTACTATACGTGTGAATGTAAACAAATTTGGAGATGAGGGTATCTGCTTGATAAGCACACACTATTATTCTGAAGCGAACGAGTATGAATAGAAGAAGGCGGAGCTTCGGCACGTCGAAGCTCCGCCCAGATCAGACCCCGGAGACTTTACACCTTGTATATCAGTGGGTTAATTGAATCCTGACTCAAGGATTCATTTTCCGCTTCTAAATGAGGACAAACCCCACTTTTCGTGCGCTTGTTACGAAAAATATGGTATGCAGCATGGATAGATTGACAGTAATTTTTTAATCGGGTGAAGTTGGCTGCACGAGACGAAGGCGAAGACGAAGCCCGAGCCACAGTTGAGTAGGGTTTTTCCTCATTTAGAAGCGGAAAATGAGTCTTTGAGTCAGGATTTAATCAATCCACTGATATATATTTTAACTGGATAGCCGATCGACCAAAATCGATGTCGCCGCATGGTGGCGACGTTCGGAACTGGAGGACAAATATTTTCATTTTTGACTAGCATTTTTGTCCTCGGACCTAAAAAACCAACGAATTGGATCCTGACTCAAAAAGACTTATTTTCCGCCCTCAAATGAGGACAAAAAACTGCTACTTTCGGTCAGTGTTGCGAGTCACTAATTACATTTGTAATGGAATTACTCATTTAAGGGGACCAGTACAGCGACTTTTCGAGAAATTATCATAGTCCGAAATCAATTTATTTCATAACCAAAGTTCATTTCACATCAAAATATTTTTCTTTTTCAAAATCATGTGTCGTAAGGATTTCAGAGCACCGTTGGACCGATTCAGGTCATCTTGGATTCATTTTCTTCGGAAAACAAATCCTCATCATGTGAATGTAGGAATTTTGAAAATTCTTCATTTTGGCCAAGTTATTTAAGAAATGAGTGATAATAATTTTTGCAAATTTGGTAAATTGATCATAACTTATGACATAATTTTTTATTTTAAAATTCCTACATTCACATGATGAGGATTTGTTTTCTGAAGAAAATGAATCCAAGATCACCTGAATCGGTCCAACGGTGCTCTAAAATCCTTACGACACATGATTTTGAAAAAGAAAAATATTTTGATGTGAAATGAACTTTGGTTATGAAATAAATTGATTTCGGACTATGATAATTTCTCGAAAAGTCGCTGTACTGGTCCCCTTAATTACCCATTACTTTGGTAATGTGTAATTAAACCGAGTTTAATTACCCATTACTTTTGTAATATGTAATTAAATAAAGTTGATTAAAATAAAGTTGAATTAAAATTACTTTGGTAATGTGTAATTAAACTCGATTTAATGACACATTACCAAAGTAATGTGTAATTAAATAAAAATTCAATTACACATTACGAAAGTAATGAGTAATTAAAAAAAGTTTAATTACAATTTTCACAACACTGCTTTCGGTGCAGGTGTTACGAAAAAAAAATTTTGGACCAACGAAAGAATATCGGTCTACTTTTTTCACGTAGATTTCACGTGAAAAAAGTTTGAATCAATTCAAAAAATACGAGGTCAAAAAACACCAAAAATTGGCCGATTTGAGGTGGAGTTGCCCACTGGAGGACACAGGGGCACTTTGACGCTGTGGTGAAATTTTCCGGGATCAATCACCTTTGGGCGCCCCTTGCTTGCAGGCGCCCTGGTGCGGTTGCTCCATTGCACCACCCCTAGCCACGGCGCCGGACGTACAGGGTAGCAATAGTGGAAGTAGCCTGAGTACGACAGGTATCAAAGTATCTGTAGAAACACAATATGGGTCAAAATCATGGAGGTGGAAAATTTGGGTTGGAAAGGATTTTTATGCACGACTGTGCGTAAAGTGCGTGTGTAAAGTTAAACTTTCGATGCGTGAAGTGTACTTTTCTTAACGCTGTATGTAAAGTAAATAGCCTTGCGGCTATTTACTTTACACACGACGTTAAGAAAAATACACTCCACGCCTCAAAAGTTTAATTTTACACGTGCACTTTACGCACAGTTCGTGCATAAAATAGGGTATGCGACTCGTGCGTAACTTTTTTTCCACTCGTGCGATCTCGCAAAACTCGTCACCGGCTTCGCCGGTGACGAGTTTACCGTGATCGCTACTCGTGAAGAAAAACTCACTTTACGCACTAGTTGCATAATATACTATTATTATTGAAATCACATAATATCATGGACTTTTTTACTTTGATCGATCAATATTGATGGTAGTTGATGCTACATCAAGTAATTCCGCATAACATTTCTCCACTTTCATTTTTATTCAGTCTAACATGGTCGTAATATCATTTCGGGAACGCGTCCATATTACATTTTCTTCTATTCACATGGCAAAAAATGTAATGAAATCAACTCTGCAGAGATAACTATTCTAGTGAAAACAATATACTAAATATAATGTTTAGGATAATGGGAAATTTTCGGAATAAATAAAAAAAAAACATATTCTTGTGTTTTACCAAATGTTGTCCGACGAAAAATTCGTCATCCCGGGAACGCATTCATAATCTGTGAAAATATTGCGCGTGTAACGTAGTGGATGATGCTTACTAGAAGTCATGTAAAGTGACAGTGAACAGGTTGCCGGCGTGTTATCGTTCTTCCGGATTGAATTAATTATTTAATTGATAAGTACATTTCAATTCGATATTTGAATACCGTACATCAATACAGCATCATCACGGGAACGCTGTCAAACATTTTGTTTATGCGAATGATGAGACTTTTTATAGTAATTATGATGAATAATGAAAATCCCTCGCAATATAACCTCAGAAATACGGCATACGACGATGTGTGTAGAAATTTTGTGTGTAGAAAGGTAAAAACGTCATTTCGGGAACGGTCACTTCGGGAACGTTCCCGGACTATGACGAGCGTTACCGAAATGACGCCTGCGTTCCCGAAACGACTCTGTGAGGCAAATTCTTGTTCAATTATATGATTTTTCAGAAAAAATCATTTTCTGACAAAAAATTGTATTAGGAATGAATATTTCCTGTGCAATCAAAATTTCTCAAAAATAATAATAGTTCACTCATACATATCAAGTTACATGCTATGCACTACCATCACTTAGGGGGCGCTACCATCACTTCCGAAAACGATGCAAAATCTAAATTAATGAGAAAAATGTTTGATTTCCCGAACTCAATTCACACGAATTTAGTGTGCTGCAAGAAACTGATAAAATTCAATCACAAATGAGATAATCAAAACTCACAAATATAAAATAAATTGAAGATTAGACTAGGACATTTTGCCATGAAGGCACTATTGAGTGAAAATCTGTTAAAAAATCTGAAACTCCAAAATGTTAGTTGAACTTTTCATGGTATAATATTTATTCAACACGTGCATGTAATAGGCCCTTTTTCTTGCATGTAAAGCGGATAGAAAATTACTAATTTCCAGCGTGGACTTCATGACCTCCCTAGGGAGTTGATATTCATTTCCACACTGCGTGCGCAAAGTTCGATTTAATATAATATAATATAAGTACATGAACGTCAACTTAATGCGCAATGTGTTAAGAAATAAAGTTCGATATACGTGCGGAAGATGATTCTCGACTCGTGTGATTGTCACCCTTGCTTCGCTAGGGCGAAGAACTTCACACTCGTCCGAGAATCAACACTTTCGCACTAGTATCAAAAAGTACTGTCATCTCCTAAGGGAAATAATGAATATTACCTCCCTAGGGAGATGATAAGTCCTTTTCTTGTAAAGGGGGGTAATATCCATTACCTTCCAAAGGAAATATTGGATATTATCTCCCTAGAGAGGTAATTGAGTACATTTACTTCCAAAGGGAGGGAACTTTTTGAAGGAAGGGAGCGTTTCAAAAGTTTTAAAAAATTTTCGAAATTTTTAAAATTTCAAAAATTTCTATCGTACATGTACGAAAAAAGGCCTATACATGCACTCTTCGAAAAAAATACGGTTTGCAGCAAAGAGGGGGGGGGGGGGGGGGGGGGGGGGGTTAATTTCAAGCTCGGGTGATGACGTTGCATTCGTCTTTGTCTTGAGCGTTTTCGGCGCTCTCGACTCCGACTTGTGCAACATGATCTGACCCTTGCTAAAAACTACCCATTTCCCCCCCTTGTTGACCAATGTACTATTATTCTTACCAATTGAAACTGAAATAACGTAAAATGGGTCCATCCCAACGAAATCGAACATTTCATTTTGTATTTTAAATGACATTCCCGAAATGATTCTTTCTTACGCCATTGCTCTTAATATTGTCAATAAATTATTTAAAAGATAATTTTGTGCGCTGCCCGCTTACGTAATGATTGATGAAGAATAGAGCTATGATTTCAGCAAGTAATATTGACTCTAAAACCAAGTTGAATTTTTCGGAGTTTGAATACCAGAATTTTCCACCTCCATGATTTTGACCCATATAAGGAAGACTCATTGAAATATATACCAGGTAATTTTCATCGAGCACATGTACATTCACGATGACAAAGTAATTTGATGCCGGTGTCATCATGTATAATAATAATGCTACTTCAGCATACAAATCTGGATTACCTGGGTTTATTCCTTCTTTGATATTTGACAGAAGATTCTGGACCGCAGTATCAGTTTTTTTTCGTTCGCGACAGAATTGTATGACTTCAGCTTGGAAGGGAGACCATTTTCCGTATAACTCGAGAGTTTTCTCAGGATACAAAACGGTAAAATCAATATTTATCTGAAAAGAAATAAAATAATAAATCTATTCACTATGAAAGCGCTTGAATACGGTGAGTCGGTAATATATTATCAACTGACCAGATTATGACCTAAAGGCTGCTTTAGAGCCGGATTTGTTTGTAAATATTGTAATGATAATAATTCTGTGGTGGTTGATAAATGCTTAAGGGGTAACACCACTCTAGGATTTTGAAAAAATCGATTTTTGTTTTTTTGCTTAAACAATACTTTAGGGTCATAAATACAATAACCAATTGGTCCTATGGTAAAAAAAAAATTTCACAGGTTTTAATTTTCAATTTTGCCGCAACGCCTCGGAGCACACGTTCGGCGTTTCTGCGGTAACGCTTCGATATTTTGCTTTTACCTGTCGAAATAATGAGTGCCTCTCTTACTCACAGAGTAGAAGGTCATTAGGTCACCTTTGTAGGTCACCAGGGTGCTCTGATGCTATAATATACACTATAATATTCGTGTATGTGCAAGTACTTATAAAACTTTGAACGCGTTTTTGTTGAAATCACATTCTTCAAACTGGGCGGAAACGCTGCTCGAAAACCGTTTGATGAATTGTTTTGAAATTTTGACTGTAGCTTCACAATCACATTATCTAAAGAAGTACATAGCCGTTTTTCGATTGAATGTAAACTTTTTTCTTTATAAACAATTTACTGCAAATTTTTTTGCCGAAAAACTGAAATTTCATTTAAACTTGTGCCATTTTTGCGAAAATGGATTTAAAAGAAAAACCCTATGTACTTCTCTAGCCAATGACATATAGATTGGGAAAAAATTGATTTTCTTGTTTCACCTCTTATACTTTCGGAGTTACACGTCCGCCCGTGGAGGTATAGAAAAAAAAGCGTTCTTGAAGACTGGCTCTGTCGCCGCCATTTTGTATCAAAAATGCAATCACAAATTTTTTCTACATACTTCAATATGTGTTTAATAAGCCCTGAAAAAAGAAACCCGATCGATTCTCCAATATTCTAGAAAAAAGTCATGAAATTTAGGCCTTTTTTGCTGACTCTAGAGTGGTGTTACCCCTTAATACGATGCTTCGATGTGTCTTTCCAATACTGCTCTACGATGGGCCACGGTTCCAAATTATTTTTGAGCCATTGAACCTTTTCCAAGCAGTCTTCATTTTGTTCTGCATATGACATGAAAATATATATATTTTAATATTTATTTTTATTTTTATATTTTATCTTATTAATTATACATTATGTCAATTTAAGGGGGTACATACACCTTTAAAATAATTCTTTTCAAATCACTGTTACGCTCTGAGAAAACATTCTAGGGACTTAGTTTTTCTACAGTTGATTAGTGCTATTTTGATAAATCGTTCATGATTTTTCCAGATTTTATGTCCTCCGCTGAACATAAATTCAGTCCATCGAAGAAGAAGCAGTTGTCATAGGTTACAGGCTGCTGCGTTGGATGAAATTTCTTCAACTTTTAAGGAAATATTCGGTATGCATGTAATTTAGGGTCAAACCAATAATATTTCTTCAATTTCAGTTTTAGACATGGAAATTTCTGATCGCAACAAGACTTTTTTTACATCGTTTTGGAAAAAATGTTTTGAAACCAAAAATTTCTATGTCTAAAACTGGAATTCATGAAATATCATTGGTTTAGCCCTAAATTACATTCATACAGAATATTTTCTTAAAAGTTGAAGAATTTTCATCCAACGCAGCAACCTGTACCCTGCGACAACTGCTTTTTCTTCGATGGACTGAATTTCTGTTCAGCGGAGGACATATCTGGAAAAATCATGAAACTATTTATCAAAATAGCACTGATCAACTGTAGAAAAACCAAGTCACTAGAATGTTTCCTCAGAGCGTAGCAGTGATTTGAAAAAAATTATTTTAAAGGTGTATGTTACTCTCCTTAAGGGGACCAGTACAGCGACTTTTCGAGAAATTATCATAGTCCGAAATCAATTTATTTCATAACCAAAGTTCATTTCACATCAAAATATTTTTCTTTTTCAAAATCATGTGTCGTAAGGATTTTAGAGCACCGTTGGACCAATTCAGGTAATCTTGGATTCATTTTCTTCAGAAAACAGATCCTCATCATGTGAATGTAGGAATTTAAAAATAAAAAATTATGTCATAAGTTATGATCAATTTACCAAATTTGCAAAAATTATTATCACTCATTTCTGAAATAACTTGGCCAAAACAAAAATTTTTCAAAATTCCTACATTCACATGATGAGGATTTGTTTTCGGAAGAAAATGAATCCAAGATGACCTGAATCGGTCCAACGGTGCTCTGAAATCCTTACGACACATGATTTTGAAAAAGAAAAATATTTTTATGTGAAATGAACTTTGGTGATGAAATAAATTGATTTCGGACTACGATAATTTCTCGAAAAGTCGCTGTACTGGTCCCCTTAACCCTTTGTGCCATGGTGGCACTCTGAGAGTGCCACCTGTTTATAACCATTTTCTGAGCAATTTCGACCGAATTTTCAAACTTATTTTGGTGTTAAAAAAAAAAAAAAAAAAAAATGTGTGACACAAAGGGTTAAAGAGATTGTTCAACGGGTGTACACAGGCGCAGACACGAAATTAAGTACCTGTCTCAGATGTTTCTAATTGTTCGCGGAATGCTAGGACGACTAATCTTGAAGACTCAAGAAAGCTGCCCTCCACTTTTTCTTTTAACAGCAGATATCACACCGTTTTTTCGTAATAAGGCTCGGTAGGAGAAGTACTTATCGCACAGTTTCCCTTTGGCTAAGACTTTTTTACCCGTAACTTTATTGCGTCTATATGGGTTATAGAATGTGTCCGGACATTCGTTTGGAAACTGCTGCGTCATCAGATGAGCCAGCTCCAACAATCGTTCACGAGATAACCTAGACAGAGTAATAGCTCTCAATTTATAATTGAACTTACTATTTTGGTATAGCACAAGAGAGTCGTGAGTGATTTAGTTAGTGATGAATACATCAAACAGAATGGGTCCGAATAATCAGAAAATTAAATCGTTTGTTTTTGCCCATACTTAAAATCTTCGGAGCCTTTCAATTCTGCTGCGTTTACAACGCCAGCTAGCAGAATTCTTCTTTGATTATCAAGATTACCAGTGCGTTCATAGTGACCTAATACAGCTACACCTTCTATTATTCTTGTTTTATGTATGTATTACTAGTCCTGGCTGTTTGTCTGATAGAGCTTCCAGCTTCGGATGATGGGATTGAGTTTTGCTCGCTGCGGATGGAGTTCGTCGATGAACTTTTTTGTAAAAAGTCGGAAATTGTACTAGAGCCGGGGGCTTCTGGTACGTTTAAAGACCCACCTTTGAAATTTTTAAGAGTCTGTCAGGCCAATTTATATACATTATACATGTATGATTGAAAAAATTATATGAGCTACCTGCTGTAGCCACGTTTGGCTGGAGTGTGTCTGAACCGGCAGGAACGAGTGACGTGTGTGCCAGATACAAGTCAGTACCAAGACTATAGAGCAAGGCCTGGGTGAAAATATTATGGAAAAAATATAATTATTGGTTCGGAATAGATCGCTCGTGTGAATGTTCTTATTATTTAACAATATTGTTTTCTTGTGAATCGACTGAGTACACGGAGAGAATTGTATGGTAAATACTATCATCCAAGTATTATAAAAAGAACTAACATATTTAAATAGTAACGAATACTATTTTTTATTATTATCAATACGATATGAATAATGAAATTTACCAGATGTATATTGATTTTTACTATCTGTTATGTTACCATACGATTGTAACCTTAACTATCAACTATTATAAAATTAAATATCTGAATAATAACTGTTAAAATCATAGTAATGATAACTCCAATAATCAATGATGTTAATCATTACCATCAGAGCTCGTAAAATTTTTCTTCCTATTTTCGCCAACAATCGCTAATTATTATAATAATATTAGTAACTAGGGGCTCCGCCCCTGCGCACTTCGCGCGCCAACCCCGCCTCGTCGCTCGCTTCGCTCGCTTCCGAGGCCTCGGCGCTTCGCGCCTCGCTGTTCGGCACTTCGCGCCTCACTTTGTCACATACAGGTAGAATTACCAACTTCTTATCACTCGTAGCAGCGCGCGTTGAGGTGGCCACCAGTGAAAATTGGTCAGATCCTGCCCCGAAATCACCATTATTTTCATACCACAATGTTGTATGGCTGATCTGACGGGGAACAGATCAAGCTCGAAAATGATTCGTATCCGAAGGCTGTCCTTTTTTTTTTTCACTCAGATATAGTGGGTCTAACCAGGTGCCTCGAATTTACGGCCCGATAGTAGGGTAAATAGGGATAGTAGGGTGCATCTACCCTAAATGGACTTTCGTTTTTTATTGAGTTTATTCTAATTGCTTTTTATGAAAATTTATTCATTTCTTTGTTGTTATAGCGATAAATAAAAACCAGTGATATCAATTACATTGGCTGGAATAGTTGACTAAGCATAATAAATATAATTTAATATACACGTTTGAATATCCGTAAGTATTCATTTACAGTACTCGAGCTCATATAATAGTTCATATTAGCTGAGTTCGTTTTATATGGATTAATTCAAATCGATGATTCGTTATTACGTCTTTATTAGCCACAATTTTTTTCAGATGTCTGAATCAAACGCACCAGCCCATAAAGCAACCGGTAGTGCAGAGACGCAAGGTATTTTTATTTATTTCACTCTAATTTAGTTTTATTGTCTCGGTAGTCCGTATTAATTATTCAATACTTATCATTTCTTTATTTTTCAACAGACAAGCACAGAGAAAATGATCAAAAAAATGATCAGAAGGTGCCAGGCGAAAACAAGCAAGGCAAAGGTATCCCATTTCTTTTCCGTTTATTTAATTTTATCGTCTCCATAGTCAGTATTAATTATTTAATACCCATCATTTTTTTATCTTCTAGCATACAGGCCCAGAGGCGTCAGAGCGGGACGGTGGGTCAGGGAGCGGCGAGAAGAGCAGCAGCGGCGCCAAGCTTGGCTGGAGCAGCAGGCGCGCGTTGCCGCAGATCGCCGTGATTTAATTAAATTGTTGCTGGAGATGTCCCACCCTAAATAATCATTTTTTTTTTATCTTTAAATGATTCTTTTTCAATGTTTCTTTCCTTTTGTTATGTTATTAGTTAAATAAATATATTTAAAATTATATTCTTGCTATATTTCTCCCAAAAATAATAACCTATATTATTATATGAATTTAGCCTCACATTTGTCTACTTCTTTCCTTCATAGTTATACGGAAAGGTTATAATAAAAATGACGCAGCCAAAATATTTTATTCGTGTTATTTTTTTTTTTACAATTTTTTTAGCTTCTTGTTCAATTTATTAAATTTCGTGAATATTTCACAACGATCTCTTTATTCTTCTTCGGAGAATGGGATGCTTTTTGTATTGAAGTTCGAGTGGGTTTTTATCTTTATTTAAAAGCAGCGGATTTGAATATATTGCCATAATTAAAAATGAATTTAAAAAAAATCGTTTGGTGCATTCCGAAGTACACTCGAAGTAAAAACGAAGCACCGTGAACGGAACGCAGCAGTCGACCGTGTGACGTCACAATCATCACTACTGGTAATCTACTTCGGAACGCACCCGCACGATATGTAATCGCCAATTTGTACACCAATCGTGTTTTGACTAACTGGTATTAAATTGGCTATATAAATTAACATTTATATCTCTGAAGTTATATGCATTTTGACGGCAGCGCGCAAAATAACTTGAATCTAACAGATAAACTCTATCATCTATATATATTAGGGTGTCCGTTAAAAAACCCAATTTTGAATCGGACTCGACGCACCCCCTACAATGATTGGAAAAAAAATTAAAAAAATTTTGGTCGCAATTTGAGCCTTCTATCTCAATTAGAAGGCGTGCCTAAATGACGAAATAATTTCACATTTCAATAACATTGATTTTTGTCATTTCTTTTCAATTCCAATTTTTTACGTAGACAAGAGAAGGTAGAAAGAATCATTTGATAGTCGAAATCTCCCTCATATAAGTGAAAGTACATAGAAAAAAAATTCTCCTTGCCGATTGTCTCGTATGTACGGAAAAATAAATTTTTAAATGAAATGGAGAACTGATCCTTTCAATAACGCAATGGACAAGAAAGTACTGATTCCATCAGGCTGGTGTTGTACGTCACGGTTTGCACGTAAAAAATTGGAATTGAAAAGTAATGACAAAAATCAATGTTATTGAAATGTGAAATTATTTTGTCATTTAGGCACGCCTTCCAATTGAGATAGAAGGCTCAAATTGCGACCAAAAATTTTTTTATTTCTTTTCCAATCATTGTAGGGGGTGCGTCTAGTCCGATTCAAAATTGGGTTTTTTAACGGACACCCTAATATATATATTGACTATACATTTAAAATTCCATTTTTTTTCAATTTTTTAATGTTGTTACATATATAATACTATGGAATCATTAATTTGTTAATTTAATACATATAATTTTGCTTCCATCTGTCCACGAATTCTTTAAAGTTGTCCAGCCCTAGCACTGTAAAATAGAATTTATTTAATTCGATTCCTCTATACTATGAATTAGAGATATTGATTCGACCATCCATAATAAAAAATTAATACAGTTTCTCGTCTCATGGTGTATTTACATTTCGAATTAGACCCTATGATTTAATTTGTTTCATCATGTGGTATCAAACTTGGTAAATTTCTGTTTTAATCAAACTGGATCGGTAAACGTCTTCAAATATCTATTTTGAAAATTCTTTTTCGTAGAATAGCAGATATATTCATAATGTTAAAGACATATCTAAAATTAACGCATATGCTATATTTCCTTACCAAATTCTTTTCTCCCTTTCTTCTTCCTCACGCTCTACTTTCTCCGCCGCTGCAATAAATTTATCATCCAGCCCATCATCTGTAAAATTAATTCATCATCTTAAAGTCAATTCAGAATTTTATTAACTTAATGAAATTATATAAGTATACTTATTAAGTATACTTATATAATTTCATTGTAAAAAAATATTAACCACGAAGTGCAAAAATCACATGTTATTCAAATGGTAAAATTCGACAATATTGCAGAAGTATACTTCTAATTAAGCTAGCAAACTGAAACCTCGGGCACTTTTTTCAACGCTTTTTTATACATTTTAGCACGTAGCTACACTGATAGAAAAGATCATTTGGTTCCAATGACTTGCCTTAACTACTAACGAACGTGGATTTGGAATAGATCAAATGAACGTTCGTTGATAATTAACGACAAGAGTTGATAATTAACGACAAGAGATTTGTACGGAACGACTGTATTAACAGTTAATGACAAAAATCTCACCGTTGGTGAATGTTCTTTCGGATCAAATGTTCGCTAAATTCTGATCTAGTTGTGCACGTTTCATTGACTATAAACGATCTTTTCTATCAGTGTATAAATCATAAATTTGATATAAATACTATTCACCTTCAATTTTCTCTGTCAGCGCTCCTTCTGTTTTTTTTATCTGCTCCACAATTTCGTCGGCGAATTCCTCAATCTGTATAAAATCGATATGAATTAAATTTTGCGCAGTCTGTATTTTATTTTATTTTTTATTATTTGTCACGAATACTCACATCTTTCTTTATCTCAGCCATTTCACTGAATAATTGTTTATAGTTGTTTCATCGTAGCTATGGCATTGATTCTTTTGTTCTCTGAAAATTGACGTATCGATATATCACGCTTATGCTTTATATTTCAATTTTAAATAATGCTCTGTTCAGTAGCCTTATCATGAATCGTGCCCTGATATGTTTCATTTTTTATTTTCATTATATCTTTAATTGTAATATTATGTATTCGCACCTACCCGTTTGATCGACGCGAGGAATTTGTTTCTAAAAAACTCGACTACTACTTCGCTGCTCTCCATCAGATCCTCTTATCCGCGGCTGATGTTGTTGCTTTTGTTTCCGATTCACCAGCCCCTAGCTGGCGTCTCGCCAGTGGATTTTCTAGATGCTGTCAAGCATTTTAGCTTGTAGTCTCGGGGTGATGACGAACTTTCGTTGCAAAATGTTCGGAATACGCCGCGTGTGAAAGGTTGAACCACCCATCTCATTCCAACAGCTTCACCCAATTGTTGACCTCTGTACGTTGTCTAAGATCTTTAAAGATGACTGTTTACAGGTGTTCGATCCTAGCTACGGCATTGATTCCTTCTTTTATCTGAAAATCGATGTATCAATATATTATGCTGTGCTTCGTTTCTATCTAATTATCCTTTAAGCAGAGCCGGCTTTAGTATGAGCTCGGGCTCTGCTATGTTTCTATCATGAATTTGCACCTACCTGTTCGCACGGCGCGGCACTTACGTGTTCGAATTTAATTCTGAAGAACCTAATTACTAATTCGCTGCTGTCTCTCCGAGCCTTTTTCCCTTGGCTGATATTACTGCTTTTGTTGCAAATCACGTGAGCACAAAATGGCAGGGGGGCGGGGGGGGGGGGGGGGGGGGGGGGGGTTAGGTCCTGCAAAATCTCAACAATTCTCCTCAAGCGGGAGGAGGGGTCAATAACAATCACACGTCAACTTATACGACAGGTTAACTTATATGACAGATAACATTTGATATAATAGGTATTTAGTGGTATTAAACAAAATAAAAAAAAATAAAAAAACGCGGCGACTTACATTTTTTCATTCTTACGCATTATGCAGCTATATTATTGTTGTGAATGATGCAGCCTCATTTCTTTCTGTGGCGCACGATGCAGCCTGTTACTAAAGTTTTCATTTGCTGTGGCGCTTATTGTATATATAGCCACATAGCCTTTTATAAACTTGTCATCTTATCTATACACAAAAGCAGCCTGATATTAATGGGTTCATTTACTGTGGCGCTTATGATGCAGCCTTTTATTATTTTTCACAATAATGTTGCGCCTGTTGCAGCCTAATATTAGTATGTTCATATGCTGTACCTATAAGTTTCGATATAAACTAAATCACAGGTATTTTTATCTTCCAATAATACATTCTCATTCACGAATTTTTGATTTGATAATTTTCATGTTCATTGATTTATTCATTGCTCCTATTTCTGTACGTTATTCTGTATTTCTATAAGAATATGCTTGTATACAATGTTCTTTATTGATGACAGCCTTCTCCGAATTTGACATATATATTTTGCTGCACGATGCAGCCTGATAGCGTTTCGTTTATTTACTGTTGCATTCATCATTCAGCCTTCACTTTCCATTATTCTCCTTGCGCAAGTATCTCTTTGTATACAATATTGTATATCTCTCCATCGCTTTTTGTTTGAATTTTTATTCCGTTTCTCGACCTACACCTTGACAGTGCAACATAAAGTTGCCCATGCCCAAAAAGTGGTCTATCTATGTAAAGACCAACAAAATCAAAGCTTTGTCCTTGTGCTTTGTTTATAGTCATAGCGAACGCTAACCGTACCGGGAATTGTCTTCTGTAGAGTACGAATGGCATGTCCGTGTCATTTCGTGTGTCTAATTTTATACGTGGTAACTCCACAATTTGTCCCCTTTTGTCTCCAGTCAGTAGTTCCGCAATAAGTATGCGTGAATGAAGTGCACGAACAACCAACCTTGTTCCGTTGCATATGCCATCGGATATTGACAAATTTCTTAATGACATTACAATAGCGCCAACTTTTAATTGTAACTTGTGTGGTGGTAAACCGGAAGGTGTTAAGCTGTTGAGATATTCTATTGAATATCGTAAAGTGGCCTCTTCGTCAAGCGTTGCATCAGCCGTGTCTATGCCCTGCAGTGTGGCGTAATCAATGCTCCGCGACTCGAGTAGATCGCCTTCCATTCTATGTAGAATTTCAGTATTCAGCTGATTTACTTCTACATTTTTTGGTGCTAGAATTGCTCTGTTTGTTAATTCGTGACTTGTAATATTCTGTGGATATAAGTCTCCAATAAGATCTTTACTCTTCATTTTCTCGTCCGGCGAATGATATTGAATTTCGCCATTACCTATGTCCAGTAGCCATTTTGAAAATGAAAGTGCATCCTCTGTTGCTCGCATGTTTTTATACAATCTAAGTTTAATAAATGTACTCCATAGAACTGAGTATTTAATTGTCTCTTCTAGTATTTGTCTTTTTCCTCCCCGTTTTACAATCGGCAAAACTTGCCTAAAGTCTCCGCCAAGTATGATTGTTTTTCCACCAAACGGTACTGCACATCGCATAATATCCTGCAATGTTTTGTCGATTAATTCGAGAGCACGCTTTGGGATCATTGAACATTCATCCCAAATAAATACATCAATTGCAGTTAATTTTTTCTTGAGTAAAGGATTTGTGAAAATTGTTCCCGTTTCTGGTAAAGTGAGTGGCAAATTGAATGTTTTGTGAGCAGTTGTTCCACCAGGCAGAAGGATAGCTGCTATACCTGTCCACGCTACACAGGCTACTGTTTTTCCAATAGATTTAAGAACGTAATATAGCGCGGTGTAAACGAATGTTTTACCGGTTCCTCCCGGACCGTCTATGAAGAAACATTTGCTATTTCCATAATTTTCTGTCGTGATTACGCTCATTATTTTGTTGAAAACTATTTGCTGATCTTCATTAAATCTCTCAGTCAACTCGTTACCTTTGGTTGCAAATGTCTCAGTACTTTCTATGTTTTCATCGTCATGGTCTTCGTCTATCACTCTGTCTGGTATTGGAAGGCCAAACTCTTCACAGGTTCTGCTTTCAGCACGAAGAAGCCGTCCACACGGAAGATAATATTGCCTGGATATCCCGCGAATAACTCTATGTCCATCTAACGTCCATATCAATTGTAGATATCCCATTAATACCCATAGGATATTGCGAAATCAATATCGACAAAACCTTTACACGGTATATCCACTGGATATTCCTGAATGGATATTTATCGTCAAATCCTGAATGTCCACGTAATGTCCATATAATCAAATTTTTATCGCCTGGGGCGATTAAAACCGACCACCCTGTATACACAGATGTATAGAATATAATATATATATGCGGTATACAATATTGTTTGGTTCTATAATCAGAGATCGGTGACAAATTTTTATATTGTTTATGAAAATAATATTGAAATAAGTAAGTTCTATTCATGTATGAATAAAGCCATACAGTTCCTCTTCTGTGACTTCATATATTCTATCATGAGTTTTTATTTCAATTACATTACCAACGATGAAAATTGTTTTTTTTTTTTTTTATACTTTGTAACGTGGTGCACGTTAGACTTCCGCCTAACCGACCTACGGACGTGTATAAGCCCAGCCGCCCGATTTAAATCGCGCCGCTCTCCCTCAGCGACGCCATATTGGACGCCGATCCTCGCACATGGCGATCGGGTCGCCGCCAGCGCTCGCTTACCGGGCGACGCCGGTTGGTACTATAGATAACGGAAGAGAACCTCATTCCATTTTTGGGAGCTATAGAGGACACCTCGTGAAATAGAGCCATAATAAAGTGTGAATAGAGAGAGAGAGAGTGAGAGAGAGTTTGGTGGAGATTTGTGTGAGATTTGTGAGAGTTTTATGTGTGATTCCTGTAACTTATAACGACCTGTGCTGTGTACCTGGATATTGAGAGTGGATCGTGGAATTATTGGACTACCGACTGGCTGTTGACGACCTTTGCATACCCCCGGCTCTCCGACCGTATTACTGAACATTACCGTCGCAACCGAGGATAGGAATCGTCCGGACCAGGTAGGATCAATCCGATTCACTTTAATCTTCCCCCGTAGTACCAACCCGCCCCCGAATTAATACCCTGAGCCTCGAGAAGCCTCGTGTCTGAATCTCAACCGTTTCCCGCGAACCGTTGGATTCAAACGTAGACACCAGGCGCCTTGTTTACGCTGCGCGTAGCCGTGCCAGCATTGGTCACCGCTGCGCAGAAAACTAGTAGACGCCATTTTGCCACCGACCTCTGACGTCACGCGCGACGCTCAGCTGTCACCCGTCAGAGCTCGTCTGCTTCCTCCTAGTTAGAGCGAGCGAGCAATAGACCGTAGGTAGAGTCGACTCTGTCCTCCCTACCGTCTAACTGGATCTAGGATACTCTGGATAGAGTAGACCAAGAGAGAGAGAGGAATATAAGTTAGTCGTAATTTAATAGAGTTTATATTTTCATATTTAATTGTTTTAGTAGCTTCAGTTATTTGATTGTGATATTTAGTAAATTGTCTGTGATATTTAAAAAATTAGAGTAGAGTCATTGTAAAATAAGAAAGTCGAGTCAGTAAAGTAACAGTAGAGTCAGTATTATAACTTATCGTTTTGTAAATACGCCAGGTAGCGGGCGTGGTATTAAATTCGCCACCTTTTCTTTTTTTTCTTTTTAATAAATAATAATAATAGCAATTCTACAGAGTGTCTTTATTCCTCGCCCCCACGAAATCCCTCTACCCTTAGAGTTAGTCGGAGGGTCGCAGAGTGAGCGAGAGAGAGGACTTCTAAGTGAAGTCTGGCGCCCAACAGCATCCCCTAGCTACCCGTAGGCCCCGGTTTGTATTCGGCTTATTATTTCTGGGTACCCGAGCCCAGGAAAACCCGTTACAACTTATACTTAACATTATAAGGCAATACTCGGAATGACAAGTGCAATAAGTATGATTTAAGATTTTGGTATTTTTGTTGTACATGTGTACAGAATAGCGTATATACTTGAGATAATACTGTATAAAATTTCTAGTCTGATTATTTCACTATGTATGATAACTATAAAAATCCAACCACTCTAATCACTAACTTGAGCTATTCATTAATTATGTGCATCTTTAAAATCATAATTGAGAATGTGCTCTAATAAAAAAGATCTGAATTGAAGTGTGTCATTATTGTAAGTAGCCTATTAACTACAATAAATATCTTTTATGTATATTATATACCATATACATTATACATACTGGGAGTTTTCGTGAATGCGGGTCAGTCCGGGAAAAATTCCAACCCACGCTCTTGACTCCCCGGGAAAAAATGATCAGGCCTGATCAGACATGAACAGGCATGAGTCTTCAGACCTGATCAGACATGAAAAATGACCGGGACTGAACAGGCCTGATCAGGTCTGTTCATGTCTGATCAGGCCTGTTCAGTCCCGGTCATTTTTCATGTCTGATCAGGTCTGAAGACTCATGCCTGTTCATGTCTGATCAGGCCTGATCATTTTTTCCCGGGCGATTGAAGAAAAAAAAACAGTTGATTGAATTAAAAAATTATATGAACTATCGTTTTTATATCTTTTATATGTCGCAGTGATCGGAAATTATGGTTATTTCTGATCATCAACTTTTTTTTGTGGATTAAAATTTTTTCACTGTTTAGTACTGGGATTCGAACCCAGGTCCTTCTGCGTATCAGTCGAAGCTTATACCACTTCGCTACTTCACGTATTTGATAATTGAAACTTTTAGAATGTGCAGTATATATATGGTATTCGTCACGAAGTTTTTATCAATCCTTACGATGCCCTTTATTGATTATGATGATCTAACGATTCTAAGATTATTTTTGTATTTTAGGGAATGTGAGGCAAGATGACCGTTCCACTTTTTTCAGCAAAAAAAAAAAAAATTACTTATTTGAAGTATATCTATTGAAGTATAGATAATCCAAAATATCAGACATGAACAGACATGGTCATGCATGATCATGTTTGAATCAATTTATAATATCAGACATGATCATGTCTGTTCATGTTTAGTCAGACATGTACCAACGTATCAGGCCTGATCAGAGCTGGAGGTTTTAAACCTTCCAGGCATGGTCATGCATAAACAGGCCTTAACGTATTCAGCGCCTCAGACATGATCATGCCTGTTCATGCATGAACAGACAGGATCAGGTCTGGCATCAGACATCACCATACATGAACAGGCATGGTCATGCATGAACAGGCCTCAACGTATTTAGCACCTCAGACATGATCATGCCTGTTCATGCATGAACAGACAGGATCAGGTCTGGCATCAGACAAAATCATACATTAACAGGCATGACCATGCATGAACAGGCCTTAACGTATTTAGCGATTCAGACATGATCATGCCTGTTCATGCATGAACAGACAGGATCAGGTCTGGCTTCAGACATAATCATACATGAACAGGCATGGTCATGCATGAACAGGCCTTAACGTATTCAGCGATTCAGACATGATCATGCCTGTTCATGCATGAACAGACAGGATCAGGTCTGGCATCAGACGTAATCATACATGAACAGGCATGGTCATGCATGAACAGGCCTTGACGTATTTAGCAATTCAGGCATGATCATGCCTGTTCATGCATGAACAGACAGGATCAGGTCTGGCATCAGGCATGATCAGACATGAACAGACATGATCATGCATGAACAGGCCTTAACGTATTTAGCGATTCAGACATGATTATGCCTGTTCATGCATGAACAGACAGGTTCAGGTCTGGCATCAGGCATGATCAGACATGAACAGACATGATCATGTCTAATTTCAGGCCTGATCATACATAAACAGGCCTGACCATGTCTAATTTCATGCCTGATCATACATGAACAGGCATGATCATGCCTGATCATTTTTTCCCGGGTCTTTACGGTCTACGGTAGTAGAGGGTCTAGAACGTAGAGTGACATTTTTCCCGTCTGACTGACCCGCATCCACGAAAACTCCCGGTATGTATTTCCTATATAAGAGCGATTCTGTGATCTGCTGAAATCATGCGTTCCCCGTTTGCCTCCCTTTTAGGCGCGTTATTTTTCACAGAATCGCTCTGTATAAATATCTATGAGATAGCTCCAGGTTATTCTACAGATATTCACAGAAATATAATATGGATATCCAGTGGATCGCATATTGCGGACATTTCTCTATCCAGTGGATGTCCACTGTATATCCCGAACTTTACCAGGGATATCCCAGTGGATATTTCGTATATCTAATGGACCAGTGTTGCCAGAATAAAATTTGGTTCCGTACTAGATGGAGCCACGAGAACGTACTAGAACGTAACAGATTCAAAGAGGATAATATATTATATACATATCGTCGGTGATAGTGCAATACCGCGTCAATACAAGAGAAAAAAAAAAAAAAAAAATGAGATTTGGTGTGCATTCGATGTATTTTTTATTTTTACATCGAATGCACACCAAATCTCATTTTTTTTTTTTTTGTACTTACGCGAATTTGATTTTCCACGTAATAAATAAAACCCAATCGTCGATGTTTGAGCTGCTCAATGCAGGCGTTTCCCGTTTGCCTACCTTTTCGGCGCGTTACTATCCATAGAATCGCTCCGTATATTATCTTTATACATATCGACGGTACTTGGGTAAAACCTCGTATCTCAGAAATCACTACTTTACAGGAACAACAAAAAAAAACTCTATATTAATGTGAAAAAAAAGTATTTTCTGAAGAATTCAATCATAAACTCAAATTCGTCGGAAAATACTTAATCGGCCTTGTGACATAAATGTACTATTTATTAATTAAATAACGGGAATAATATTTTAAAAAGTTATTTTGATAGAAAATTCAGACGCTACATTCTTAACAGCAAAAGACAATCATACTTGATAAACAAATGAGGTGTCGCTCATGTATATCTTGAGATACGAGGTTTTGCATTGTCAACTTATTGCGGTGTGAGATGCAAGGTTTCAATTTGTTTTATAAAAAATAAATTGTTTAATATTTTTACATAAAATTATAAAAGTTATAAAAAGGGACATGTGCTGATCATTTTTACGGTCTTAACGCAAAACCGTCAAAAATCGACTTACGAGGTTTTACCAAAGTACCGTCGATATAGTATACTATAAGTATGAGAATATCATCAGTCCTCAGTTCTCCTTCTGCCTCGTTTTCTTTTTTATAATAATTATAATTATATTGCGATTGTTCGAGGTTTAAGACGCTCGATTAGCGAGTCGAACGAAACGAAATCCGCGAAAAAAGAAAATGCGGCGTCTTCTCCAAAAACGTAATAGAAATGGCGAGCGTCGTAATAGCGTACTAAATTGCGTGAAAATGTAATAGATCTAGTACAATTGTAATAGACTGGCAACACTGTAATGGACATCTATTAGATGCACTTCTTCTGTGTGGGCGGTCTATTTCATATAGAGCTCTGGCTTCTGGTAGGTCATGGAAGTCTTCGCCCAGATCCTTCTTATATCTGTACCAAATATCTATTGCATTTGAGGGCATTTCTTCTATTAAATACAACACGAAAAAGTGTCTCAATCGATTGGGCATAAGTATTGATACAGCTTCATCAAATATTTTGTATGCTTCATCGTTTGTTTCAGTCAATCCCATTGCTATAGCAGTATCTCTAAATGTATCATAAACTATACCATCAAAGGACCTCAAGTCTTCGAAACACTTCGCATTTTTCGCCCGACCTAGAATAAGTTTTAAGTGGAATCTCTCTGAATCTCGTGGTGATACGTTTGTTATTCTGCTAACCACTTTGCATGAAATTTTGCGTCTTCTCCATGACTTTGTGTTTTCATTGAATGTGAAGTGATCCGGTGTGTCTGGATATGACAAACTTCTAGCTGTTTCATCTATTATGTTCAACTCAAACCATGCTGTTAAATGAGTTTTCCACTTTTTATCATTTGAAACTGCCTCGACTTCATTTCCCGTGCAGAAATTGTATCAAGGCTCCGATCGGGACCTAATTATTTGGCCCGAATAATAATGAGGCCCTGATGCGGAAAAATAATAAGGGCCTCATAAGGTATGTAACATTTGGTTTATAAGGGCCTTGTAAGGAATATTGATCGGGGCCTCATTTTATAGCCTGAAAGAGACCCGAGGAATCTCCCTAATGGAGCCCTAGTACTTTGCGATGATCGGAGCCCCTCATTTATTTTCGTAAAATTAGAAAGTAACAATAGTAGAAAAACAAAAAAAGAGATTCGACCGCAATTTTATCGTCAGTTAACCCGTCCTACAAGCTCACATCGATGAAATTGCATTATAAACTTACTGAAAAAACCGCCGCATTATTCGTCCCCGCCGGGACTTGAACCCACGTCCGCTCGGTTACCAGTCGCACGCCCTAACCACTACGCCAAACTATCATATGGCATATGACCCAACACTCTCTTACTTGTTCAGGGCCTATCAAAGTGTCAAGTTATTACTCGAAATATTTCAATGTCATCAAAATTTCGCATTTGCAGGACTAGATCATAATTCTTGCAGATATTATTACGATTGATTACTGAATATTATATCATGCATTTTTCGTTCAGGCTGTCATGTATTTATCCGAAAGAAATATGACATTTTTTGATGACACTATTTTTCATGATACTCAAATTCCTATGCTCATTTCCACAATAATTAGTTAGTTAGTTAATCCGTTAATGTCTTATCGCACTTGCGGGCATGTACGAAAAGCCCCGACTAGGCCCTCATCATTCTTCCTTCCCTATTGAAAAACTCCAATAGGATCCCATCAAGATGACAAAAACCGCATAGAAACCAATAGAAACCAAATATAAACCCAATAAATATTCATTGGTTTCTATGCGGTTTTTGTCGTCTTGATGGGATCCTATTGGAGTTTTTCAATAGGGTTCCTGCCGCATTCCAGTTTGAAACTAAGGCATCCTCGAGAAGCCCCGACTAGGCCCTGATCATTTTTCCTTTCTACAGTCTCGCATTCCCAAACTAAGGCGTCCTCGAGGAGCCCCGACTAGACCCTCATCAATTTTCCTCCCTGCAGCCTTCCATTTTGAAACTATGGCATCCTCGAAAAGCCCCGACTAGGCCCTCATCATTTTTCTTCCTTGCAGCCTTCCATTTTGAAACAAAGGCATCCTCGAGAAACCCCGACTAGGCCCTGATCATTTTCCCTTTCTACAGTCTCGCATTCCCAAACTAAGGCGTCCTCGAGGAGCCCCGACTAGGCCCTCATCATTTTTCTTCCTTGCAGCCTTCCATTTTGAAACTATGGCATCCTCGAAAAGCCCCGACTAGGCCCTCATCATTTTTCTTCCTTGCAGCCTTCCATTTTGAAACAAAGGCATCCTCGAGAAGCCCCGACTAGGCCCTCATCATTTTTCTTCCTTGCAGCCTTCCATTTTGAAACAAAGGCATCCTCGAGAAGCCCCGACTAGGCCCCTATGATTTCTCCTTTCTACAGTCCCGCATTTCGAAACTGGGGCATCCTCGAGAAGCCCTGACTGGGGCCTCGTCGGGCTTCGAGAAGGATTCCATTCTCAAGGGATCCTCAGCTCAGCCTTATAAGGGCCTTATGTTGCACAAGGCCATCCTTAACAAATTTCTGCACGGGTTCCTTCCTCGAAAGTAGCGTACTGCTGTCCCGGCAAATGAACTGGTAAACGTATCACCGCGTGACTTCTCCCATGCATTGGTATCTCTGATAATCTCCAAGCTGCTTCCGCTGGCGAAACATAACGTGTGTCGATATAATCCTGTATTTCGTCAATCACTTGGCTTTCTTCTCTACTTGCGTTTACTCTGTCTATCGTTACTCGTACACGATCGTGTCCTTTGTGAATATATTTCCAAATGTATTTCACCCCCATTATCGACGCGCAATATTCCACATTAATGTGACAATCATATTTTACGCTTATGTATGGATTGTATGGCACTACCATACTGTTGTCAACTCTGATCAGCCTTCCATTCACTCGATTTTGGTAGTAATGCATCTCGCTAACGTTGTTCCTTCTGCGATACATGGGCTTACCTCCACTTATCATGTTTGTTTCTTGCGTGAATATTTTTGGAAATTTTTTTGTACACACCTTTGTTTCCGGATTCCAGCATGGAACTTTTTTTGTATGTGGACCATGTAGCATATGGGTCATGACAGTTCGATAAAGCGATGGACAATTTTCTTTATCTGGAATTTCCGCAGATATAAATCTATCTATTGCCTCTGGACTGAGAAGCTTATCTTGGTTACTTAGAATAAACAGTATGTGAGCATGTGGTAACCCCCGCTTCTGGAATTCTATTGTATAAACATAGCCTTCAATTTTTCCAAATACTGAACCACTGTAAATTTCAGTTATTAAACGCTGTAATCGAATATTGAATATCCGACAAGTTATGGTTGGAATATCCATGGCAGTTGTCCCCGGAGGAAAGTCTTGCAACACTCTTTTTATCTCCTTCCACTTCGGATTGCAGGTTATTGTGACGAATAGATCTGGACGACCGATCTTTCTTGTTATTGCGATTGAATCCTGATAATGCTGTTGCATGTTACGCATACTACCCGAAAATGTTGACGGTAGAATCATCAAATTACCAACACGAGTCATATTAGATGTATTTGCAATGCTATTTTCTATGTGATCTGTTATGCCTCTGTAGCATTCGACGCGTAATTGCTTCTGATTATTTCTTAAATAAAGTAAACGCTGTGATTCAACTGTCAAGTATGCGTGGATTACATAGTGCTGTGTCAATCTCCCACTCCGTAGCAATGGGTTTAGAGGTTCGCACGGACGTAATGCCAACCCGGGTAACAATTTACATGGCCAGCCCACAAGCCACATTAATGCCATGTGGCATGAGCACGGCAATGCTGTCGGCCAGCCACATAGCAGGCCAATGTTCGATAACCATGCGGCGGCTATATGGTTTCAACATGGCCTCTTCACATGGCGATAATATGGCTAACTAAGCTAGGCTACCAATGTTGCACCATCCTGGCCGCCACCTTGCGCCACGACATCGATTTTATGTGGGCTAAGCTGGCACTGCGATGTCCCGTCACTACCTAGCATTGACCTGGCCGCGACCTCGCAATGCCATATGGCTTTCACACGGGCAAACCTGGCACTGCCATATCTTGACGTTAACTGGCGACTACCTGGTCGCCACCATACGATGCCATATGGCTTTGATGTGGGCCAACCTGGTACTGCTGTGTCTTAACGTTAACTGGCGACCGCTGGCGACCGCTGGCGACTACCTGGCCGCCACCTCGCGATGCCATACGGCTTTGATGTGGGCCAACCTGGTACTGCCGTGTCTTAGCGTTAACTGGCGACTACCTGGCCGCCACTTCGCGATGCCATATGGCTTTTATGTGGGCTAACCTGGTACTGCTGTGTCTTAACGTTAACTGGCGACTGCTGGCGACCGCTGGCAACTACCTGGCCGCCACCTCGCATTGCCATATAGCTTTTACGTGGGGCAAGCTGGCACGGCCATGTCTTAAGGTAGCCTGGCATTTACTACCGTGTCTTAGCGTTAACTGGCGACTACCTGGCCGCCACTTCGCGATGCCATATGGCTTTTATGTGGGCCAACCTGGTACTGCTGTGTCTTAACGTTAACTGGCGACCGCTGGCGACCGCTGGCGACTACCTGGCCGCCACCTCGCGATGCCATACGGCTTTGATGTGGGCCAACCTGGTACTGCCGTGTCTTAGCGTTAACTGGCGACTACCTGGCCGCCACTTCGCGATGCCATATGGCTTTTATGTGGGCTAACCTGGTACTGCTGTGTCTTAACGTTAACTGGCGACTGCTGGCGACCGCTGGCAACTACCTGGCCGCCACCTCGCATTGCCATATAGCTTTTACGTGGGGCAAGCTGGCACGGCCATGTCTTAAGGTAGCCTGGCATTTACCTGGTCTATACAATGCGTCACCACCTACCTTAGTACCTTGCTATACCGGTAGATGAGCGGCAACGCTCGCAAGTAAAGTGACGTTGGCTTGACTACACCTACCCGTTGCCGGCCGACCACAATCATAATTCACCTACGAGTCAAGTGACTCATACCGCCTACCCGGTAGTTTAGTTCATAACAGTTCTTTTGGAATGAATGCTGTGTAAATGAAATATATACTTAAAAGTAAAGTAGAACTCAACGAGCGGTGCTCGTTCCAAAATAGGGTGACTGTCACATGACAGCTAACTGGGGAAATTTCATGGTTACTTCATGGCTTTCATGTTTCAGAGAGGTATCAAAATTACTGGCAACCAGATGGCCCACACATAGCAACGAGTAAGCGCTGCCATGTCGCTGCCAGGTCAAAACCATAAATGAAATATATTGTTTATCGATTTAGTTGCCATCACGGAGCGACATAGTTTGGTCGTCGTTGCTAGGTGAAAGCCATGATAAAACCGACCACTGCCGCCATAGCGGCCACATTGGTTAGGTGGGTTGGCCATGTAGCGGCCGTATGGTTGCCGCGTTGGATTGTTACCTGGCAACTAGTTGGCCTCCACATGGCAGCGAGATAGCGCCGCCATATCGCTGCCAGGTCGAAACCATAAGTAAACCATGCTGTTTATCCACCTAGCTGCCATCAAGGAGCGACATAGTTTGGTCGTCGTTGCCAGGTACTAGCCATGATAAAACCGGGGTCGGCTGACACGGCGGCCACATTGGCTTGGTCGGTTGGCCATGTAGCGGCCATACGGCTGCCACTTCAAATTGTTACCCGGGAAGCGATATCCGTAATATTGTACAGGTGGGATAGTTTTTTTTGTAAGAATGTGTTTCATGTTGTAGCTCCATCCTAAATCACCTCTTGGAAATAACAATGGAAATGTCATCGGATCTACATGATGCGATGACTTCGGTATATAACCAATCGTTTTGTCTTGCTTGGGAGAGATTTCTACTTCAACATCTGCTGAAATAGACCCATCTTTCGAAACAATGATTGCAGCAACTTCTCCACACGATGGTGTATTATATCTTCGTTTATCATCATTACCTAATGAAATAAATCTCAATACAACCTGATGTTCTCCTTCGATATATCGCTGATGAAGTGTCTTGAAATTTGTCGCATACGGATTTATTTAATTGATTATCTGTCCAATTTTGGTCAATACATCAACTCTTCTCAAATCATTCCTGCGCAATTCAAGTTGAGCTTGTTCATCATAGATGTATATCTGTCCATATCTTGCTGTACTATTGTTATCATTTTCTAAACTGGTTGAAACTTTATAGCTGACATCTCCGAGTATTTTCATTACATAATTTCCATGATTTCCTAAATCGACCGTAGTGCAATTGAAGGATGCAAAAGCAAATGCATCGTTATATGACCGTATCATTTGTCTGAAATGTTTAGAAACTTCTTCATTACCCTCTCTCATGATTTCTAGCTCGGATGGGTATTGCGATACCGGTGGAAGTCTTATTTTCCCTCCATGGCAACAATTATTTTTAGCTCTACCTGGTTCTTTTTCAAATGAAACCGCCTTGCAATTGCAGCATACTATCTTCATTTCACCGATATCTAATGGCTCAACTCTTTTATATATATCATTCCTTATATCCCCATGGTATTTTAACGTTATTGGCTTCCGCGTTCTCTTACATATATTCTGTTGTTCCATTTTTTTTACACTGTCTGTGTGTTTTTCCAGATCTTCATTCAAAATTAAAATTGTCTTTTCATCTGTATTCTGTTCTGCCATTTTTTTTACCGCACTGATAATTTCTACCTTTTCTATCTTGCAATCATCCACATGTTCAATGTCTTCCAATTCTTCTGTACTAAACCGCATCTTTTTTGCATTGCTGTGCCCGTGCTGATTTTTCGAACATTCTGTTTCTTTTCTATTTCCTCCCAAGACTTTTAGTTGATCCACGTCTCGTAACTCCTTGTCAGTAGCTAGTATACTAATTTCACTATTTACTTTTAACTTGTCATTTTGTAATAGATTTACTTGTATTTCTTCTACTTTTCCAGTATCTGTACCTCGATCTGTACCCATCTTTTTTACTTTACGAAGGTCACGTTGTCTTTGATTCCGTCGAATTCTCTTTTCTTCTTCATTCATTTTCTTCAGTCGCCCCTTTTTAACCACCGATGACTCGTCTGTTTCAGATGTGCCACACTCGTTTTTTCTTCCTGAATTTTTCGAATCCAACCGTACCTCTTTGATATCGCGGATGTGTGCCTCCCGGTTGTTCTTTATAATTTTTATCTCTTCTTCTTCTATTTTCTTCATTATGTTGCCTTTTAATATGAAAGGAAGACACACTTTTTCAACGCTTATTATGGTTGGCAATTTTCTCTTCCTTTTTTCTATCCTTTCTTCGTTAAAATTTTCAAAAACATCGTAATGCCCACTGTCCCCGTTACCGGTATACAACAGTGCAAAGTTATGTGAAGTTTCTAGCTGACTATCATAATTTATGCAATGATAAGTAGTATTATTAATGTAAACTTTAAAATTTACCTTGAATATTGATGCAGCTGCAGTCAACTCTACTTCACCAGCGTAAACGCCATTCTTACCCATATGTAATCCATAGTCTTCTGCTGACCTTATGGAAACGCCATGTGACTCGTCACCAATGATGTAATCTCCATAGCTATCCCAATGTTGCAGTATGAATGAAACGATGGTCAATCTTAGCTCCTGATGCCTATCCTGATTTTTTGATAAGCAATACGACAGCGCGCGGAAAAGACAATTTCCATCCGGTTTCATCTGCACTACCTTTTTATCCATTTTTTTTTTTTTTTTTTGAGACAAATAATATTTTTCATTCGATTTGTCAATTGCTCACAGTGAATAACCGATAAAATAATATTTTTATTTGTTTGATCTGTCATTCGCTCACAGTGAACAACTGTCATTCACCGTAAAAACAACAGACATACGAAAAACAGCACAAAACGCCTGATGGCATGCAACCCGACAGCATTATGCGACTCATCGCGCTCGTCTGTTTTTCGTCTAGATTTTTTTATTATATAGAGGGATAATAATAATAATAAATATTGTTATTATTATTATTATTATTATTATTATTATTATTATTATTATTATTATTATTATTATTATTATTATTATTATTATTATTATTATTATCATTATTATTATTATTATTATTATTATTATCATTATTATTATTATTATTATTATTATTATTATTATTATTATTGTTATTATTGTTATTATTATTCTTAAAAAGTTCTTCTCTTTACTGTGTAGTTTTTATCATAAGATTGGTAACTTTAACTACTTTTGATGGTAAATGTAACCATCTAGATTGTAAATCGTACGATCGTTCGATTTTAGGAATTATCATCTTATATTCCCAGCAAACACAGAGTGCAGGGCCATTGCTAGTTAGGTGGAGGAATGCCGATACTTGAGTTGCCGAACCGCTGCCGGAAGACTTGTGATGGCCCTGTACCCTGGTGTCACAGTGGCCGACAGCTGGGCCAGTGCCGGCAGTGTTATACCGGCCCAACGGTTGGTCAGCGCAGGGCCAGCAATGGCCCAAATTGGTTGTCAGGCAGTCGTTAATGGCCCAACAAGAGCCCAATATTAATCAGCCGATGACCCGATCATTCGATTTTTTTTATTTTCGATATTATCCGGACAAAAAATATTTTTTTCACTAATAATTAATTCTTTTTCGAGCGGTAGAGCAAAGTTCATATTCCCAGGATGTTAGAAATTAGCTATTCGAAGACTAATTAGACGTATTCATGTGGGTCACCCATCCGAATTCTGGCTGCAGTTGAAATTGCTTAATGCCGGCGACACAGACTTTTCGTGTCCCGTGTTCGCCTCACCTACAGGCGCCACGATCGCTCACACATAGCTGTGATTGGTCGGCGCTGCGTGTGAGTGACTGTATACTGGTCACGATCCCCATAGGTGATCCGACACGAAAAGTCTGTGTCGCCGGCATAACTTCGTTGATCGTCTGATGTCCAGTGTTGATCTACACCCAAACGTCGCCTGTTGCAATACTCAACACTTTTTGACTCGATAGGTAAACTTTGATTTGTGAGAATTTACATCAATATGTACTTAAAAAAAAAAAAGTGATAGCAAAATTTCACGGTGACTTCGAAGATTTCTGATGATTAAATAGCGTATATACTTTTGTTCGATTGCATAGAAACATTCTTTTTCCGGTAAATTCGGCGAAAGTGTTAGAAATACTACAGTCAGCAGAAAAGCTTATGCTATGTACGCCGGCGAATCATCGACCGGATGCCGGTAGAAAAGTGCCGGAGTTGCCAATGCCGGGCCATTAAGATACAGATGCAAGTGTGTTTGAAAACGGCCAAGTGATGGCAAGTCGGTTGTGGCAAGATGCAAAATGCCCTGCAGGAAATCAGTAGTTGGTAACCAACACCGTTCCATCAATGGTTGGATACTGGTAAAACTTCACCGAAATACCGCTATTTAGCATGTAGTGGCGCAGCAAAGGCTAGCCTACACCAGCAAATTGCCAGCACTGCCAGTGCTGGGCCATTATAATTTCGGCAGTTCTGTGTATGCTGGGATTGTATTGACTATAATATTTAAATTATTATATTTATCATCTCAACTTTTACAAATTTAAGGGGTGAGATGCACTCAGGATTTTCGAAAAATGAAATTCTTTTTTATTGCATTTTCTTGGAATATGATGTTTCGAAAATATTCTCTGCAAATTTCAAGTCAATCCGATGAATAGTGTCCGAGATATCCTACAATGAGTGAAGCGGTGTCGGACCCGCCTGGGAGGTAGCGGACGGCAGCTGCAAGCAACCGGTTTCGACCCGCCGATGATATTTTGTGAATAGTTTTGTTGCGTACTTGGAATTTTTGGTTAGGCATCAGTATATTTGTGGCACTGGAACTGAGTGGTCGATACTTGTGCGTTTACATAAAAATTAAAAATAAAATAATTAATAAAACGCGTTTATCTCGGAACTACGTTCTTCAAGTCGGTGACCACTGTAATTCCGAAACCACTTGACGGATTTTGATCAAATTTGTACAGGTTATGAATAACATAAAAAACTAGTCCTTGGTCGAAGGATTTGCATTTTGATTGAAGATTTCGATTTTTTTCAACAGCAAAATCATGATTTTTCGGTCGAAAATCGGGAAAAAAGCTGTCAGGAGCCGCCATTTTGTTAATTTTCAACAAAAAACTAAAAGCTTCGATTAAAGATTAGATTTATTATTAAACTAATCATTTTTTCTTGTCTTATTGATTTCAGATAATCCAGTCCGATGGTGTGATGGTCACCGCGGAGGCCTGTTTGCGAGAGGGGCCCGACGAAAGGGGCCATATCTTTATAAATAATTAATATTTTTTTTTTAAATTTGGTGTACGTGAAGATGAAACCTTACATAACAACTCTGTAATAAGTCCGACAAGAAATAATTGACCATCGTTGCAAAATAAATTATTGAAAATACTCCTTTTTTCACGCAGCTGAGTGCATCTCACCCCTTAATTACCATCTAAGATAGTAGGATCTACAAAACAAGTCTTGTTAGCGCTGATATAAAATTCTCTCCGTGTAGTACATACCCCAACGCTGTCCCTATGATTTATTTTTATCGCAAAATACCTTTCGAATTCGTATCTCATAAAGTATATAAGAGTTGGCGTAGGGCGGTATATGGTATGAAATTAAGAACTTACATCATGCATGCGACCTAAATCAGACGATATGTCGTTTGGATCGTTCGTTGTCGGGCCTAACTCTACATTGGCCACTGCAGGTACACTGAACTCAGAGTTCCAATATTTTAAAAATTTTGCCTGCGGCCCAACTTTGGGAATCAATTCCTTTATTATGTCAAAAGTGAGACACCTAAATGCTTCCTCGTCTATATCGTTTTCTGGAATTGCATCGGAAACGAATAAGATATACTAATACACTTCATACTACTTGTTCAATCAGGCCAGACCAAGTTCGGAAAGTTAATAATAATTTGTTTACCAAATACTCGGATGAAACGATGGCAAATAAATATTTCTAATTCGAATAGTTGAATTATTAATTACTTACCTTCAAAAGATGGAATGCTGGACACTAAATTCCACCTTTGTAGAATACTTTTTACGAAATTATCCATTCGAGTAATATTATTGTAACACAAGCCTATACAACGCTTCCGAACAGCTCGAATCTTCAGTCCCGAATGACGAAGGAACTAATGAAACCGTCAACCCCTGAACTCGTCGAAACTTGCATACGGTACGTTTGAGTATAAGCTATAATGTATAGCTGAGTCAAGCGGGCAATATTACATTGTACGCAATGCAGCGATACTGTTCTAGTTGGCAGGCGGATCCCGCAATGAAATAAGGTTCTGCAGCTATACCGGTACGGTTAAATCTGCAAGCTCTAACATGTACCCGGGAAAAAATGATTTTGTATGATCATATCCCTAGCAAATTCAGTTACACCAAAATTACACCAACAGTACACGGTGTAGGTCTGCGGTGTAATATTGGTGTAATTTTGGCAAAACTCTGTAATGCATCCAAAATTACACCAAAAATGGGTCGGGTGTGAAGTTGGTGTAAAGGTGGTGTGAAAAATTCTGAGATACACCGTGTGATTTTGTTGTAATTTTTGACGCATTATAGAGCTTCACCGAAATTACACCAATATTACACCAAAATCAAACCACACCCAAAATACACCAAAATGACACCAGAAATATTGGTGTAAATGAATCCGCTAGGGATATGATCATATATAATGATATATAAAGTTATATATAATTATACAGGGTGTAAATCTTAACTCTGTACATACTTATAGGGTGTGTAGGGGCTGCCAATACAAGCATTTTGAGGTATGACACCCATGGTCGGAAACTCATCCTAACCACTATGGAGGGCTTTGAAGGATATGGTACCGCACGCTTGATCGTAGTGCAATAAATCAGATGTGATCACTCTCGACCCAACATTTTATTCAGCCGTAGATAACAGTAGGTACATAAATGTTCTTGCGTGAAATCAACAAAACGATAAACTTTGCATTCAAAAAATAACAAAACAATTTCCGGTGCTTACGAACAGAATTTGAAAAAGTTATGGAAAACTAATTGGGGTTTTGCACACTTGGGCTTTTCGTTTTCCATAACTTTTTCAAATCCTGTTTATAAGCACCGGAAATTGTTTTGTAATTTTTTTATTGCCAAGTTTATCGTTTTGTTGATTTCACGCAAGAACATTTGTACTGTTGTCTACGGCTGAATAGAATGTTGGGTCGAAAATGATCACATCTGATTCATTACACTACGAAAAGCGCGTGGTACAAGCGCGCGGTACCAGAATCTTCAAAGCCCTCCACAGCCGTTGGGATGAGTTTCCGACCGTGGGTGTCATACCTCAAAATGCTTGTATTGGCAGCCCCTACACACCCTATAAGTATGTACAGAGTTAAGATTTACACCCTGTATATAACTTGATATATAATTATATATGATCATGTTTGGCTGTACATTTATGTCTGAAACTATATATGAAGTTATATATGATTCTATATATAATTAGAACTGATCAGATCCAATCATATATAGACCTATACATAACTATATATAGGATTATATCAACCAGGGTTGCGATTCTGTAACTTTCCGCTAACTCGCTAACTCGCTAACTCGCTAACTTCGTCCAATCGGAGATCGTTGCGGCCCGTAACGATCTCCGATTGGACGCTCCTCAGCCAACCAACGGTCTTAGAGCGAAAAGTTAGCGAGTTAGCGAGTTAGCGGAAAGTTACAGAATCGCAACCCAGGTCTGATCAGATCTGATTATATATGAACCTATATAGAGCTATATATAACTATATATAAACCTATATATAACTATATATAGACCTATATATATAGGTATATATAGGTCTATATATGATTAAATCTGATCAGACCTAGCTAATATAATCCTATACCGTGAATATTCGTGGATGAGCGACATGCCTAGAACCGAAGATATCCGAACCTAGTACGCCTTATTGTATGCAACTGCAGATACATGTGCATGTATATTAAATCTATACATGAATACGTCTATGTATGGGTATAGACGTCGAGCTGTCAAGCTGTCATCTGCTGTAGAGCCTCTATGTGCATTTGTCGCGAACTTTTATTAGGTTATTAGGTTATTCAGGTTATTATTACCGTAGGAGCAGTGATGAATCAATTTCGAATAATTACGTGTGATTAATTAATTAATTAATTAATTGAATAATTAAATTAATTTGATCTGCCAGCCTGTCGAAGCAATGATATCTAATAGGTTAGACTGTCTCCTGTACCGCAGATGTGTTTCGCCTAAACGTGAATAATGTTTCGCCGTATCAGTGATCTACGTAACAGCAGATCAATGTAAGTCGAAGTGAACGATAACAGGTAAATCTTATTATAATCGGTGCAATAGTAATTATACTCTATTTATGAGCACCCTCAAGTAGTCAATTTCTGCGGTCCACAGGTACAGCACCTGCATGAACACTGGCATCAACCTCCTACTTCCTTCCAAACATCTTTCCTGCTCGCTTATACCAGAGGTCACCATCGATATCACAGGAATTCCAAGACTCGCGTCGTTATCCCGTAGGATTTACTCCTGTGGTACTGAGACCCTATGCTACAAGACCATATCGCAAAGACTCTGCGGCCTAGACGAGCAAGATTATACTGTTAAAATGTAGTTGTGAAAAAATTGTACAAAGGCAGGTAACATACTTCAACGCTCATGTAAAGTCATTTCTTAAGACAGACTTGTTTCATATCCAACTACAGAACTACACAGGATAATCTCACAAGTTCTTCCATGCCAGTGTTACAAATTAAATTAACAAACTGAACAATAAAAGATTGAGATCAATGCAAAATAATAATTATTATCATTAATTATTAGTGAAGAGTATACTATACTGTAAAATAATAATAGTAATAATAATAATCATTGGTAGATGAGTATTTTACGTTATCTTGATAACTTGAACAAAATAGATGTTTAAACTCATTTTAATTATCATTAATTATTATTATTTATTATTATTCAAGTGTATACGGTGAACAAGTTGAACATGTTGTGTATAGGGTGAACAAGTAATTAATTAACACATTAATTAAACTTAGCACAACTTAACGAATGGACCAAATAAAAGATCAAGATCAATTCAAAATAATGAAAATTATACTCTGTTTATAAGCACCCTCAAGTAGTCAATTTCTGCGGTCCACAGGTACAGCACCTACATGAAAACTGGCATCAACCTCCTACATCCTGTCCAACATCTTTTCTGCTCGCTATACCAGAAATCACCATCAATATCACAGGGATTCCAAGACTCGCATCGTTATCCCGTAGGATTTACTCCCATAGTACTGAGACCCTATGCTACAAGACCAGATCGCAAAGATTCTGCAGCCTCGACGAGCAGGATTTTACTATTAAAACATACTTCAACACTCATGTAACGTAATTTCTTAAGACAGACTTGTTTCGTATCCAACTACAAGACTACCTACACAGGATAATCTCACAAGTTCTTCCATGCCAGTGTTACAAATTGAATTAGTTTAACAACACAGGGTACCGAATATTTTATATACAAGTTCTTTATTCAGTATTATTTTTTTTTTTTATTATCGACACATTAATCAAACTTATCACAAATTTTTTATTTTACTACATTTTTTTTTATTATAGTACACATTAATTAAACTTATCACAAATTAACAAACTTATTTTTAACATACTAAGTGTCTCAATTATCATTAATTAAAAATAACATACAATCAAATGTAAAGTAAGTTTTTGGGTAAGTAATTATTTAATTATTATTTTTTTTTTAATTTGTATATGAATTAAAATTTTGAGATAAGCAATTAAGCACTGTAATTTCCGTGGCGTGTATACTGAAATAAAATAGTTGATTGATTAATAACTAATGCATTCATTATTTTTTAATACATTTTTGAACATTTTAAATCAATGAGTTATGAAAATTCATGGGATAATAAGATGCACTCCTACGACCCAATTGCATTGACAACTGAATATACACTGATCGATAGTGTTTTGTGTATCTTCACAATAGTGACACATTTGTGTTGTGAAAAAAATCGTACATCATTTAAACTATGCCGAATTATATTTATACGGATGAAGAGCGTATAAGATGTGTGATTGATTTTGTGTCGGGCCTAAGTGCACGAGAAGTAGTCAATAAATTTGCCTTAGAAAACCCTGGCCGGCAGGTACCTCATCATTCGTGGGTTATCCGTAACTATAATCGGTTTCGTGATACCGGGAGTGTGGCAAAGGCCAATCGAAAAGTGACTTACCCTAGCAGAGCTCTATCATGGGAGCAGAAGATTTTCATCTGTGCTTGTGCTGAAATAGATGGCCGCACGAGCACTTCAAAGATAGCTCAACAAACCCATTTGGCCTAATCAACCGTATGGAAGGTTCTACGTGCTGAAAAGTATTACTCATTCAGAATCAGGGTACATCAGAAACTTTTCGCGGAAGACGTCGTAATGCGAAATGAATACTGCACCAACATGTTGCAACGACTTAATGCCGACCCCGGCATGTTGGGCAGAATTTGTTTTGTCGATGAGTGTACCATTCAGATTTGTGGTACACCAAACCGGCAAAACGTGCGTACCTGGGCGCGTGAAAATCCACATGCCTTTGTAGAGTCCCGTACCCAGTACCCGATGAAGTTAAATCTTTATGGAGCTGTGTGCGGAGATACTCTAATAATACATGTTATCAACGGCAATCTGAACGGCGGAAGATATTTAGACATGCTGGAAGGTGATGTAGGTCATGACCTCAACCGCATGGAACAGAACGTACGTTAAAAAATACAAAGTTGATCCCATTAAAATGAATAATACTTAATAAATCATAACTAGTGCGAATCTGTCGTCATCTCACAATTACACCAATAGCTTGACGGCCCTATGTGGTATCTCCAAGACGGTGCCCCTGCCCACTCCACCTTGGCCGTACGGCACTTCTTAGACAGACGTTTCCCAGGAAGATGGATTGGTCGTCACGGGCCAGTCGGGTGGCCTGCAAGATCACCAGATTTAACACCAATGGACTGCTTCATATGGCCGCATATTAAAAATCAATTGTATGCAGAAGACCCTTTGGATAATCTCGACGACTTGTGGGCTAGAGTACAGGAGATATGTGGCAACATAACTCCTGATCAGATAAGAAACTGCATCCAGAATTATCGTCATCGATTACAGCAGTACATCGACTGCGGCGGCGGACATTTTGAGCAGTTTCGTTAAGGTACAGTTGTCAGCTATATTCATCAGCTAGTAACAACTCAACGTTTGCGCTCAATTTGTCGACGAAATTCAACGTCTTTCACGTGATGAAAAAAAAATGGAGATCGAACACGTGGATTCTTAATTCTGTAAATTTTCATTCCAACTTTAAATTAATAAAAGCCACTTAACGATATCCAATCGTAATCGGCACACGCTGGATCAAGGCTTACCGATTTATTAATGTAAATAAGTAAGATATAATTACCGTTCAAAAATGTTTACACTCGCTTTTGTCCACAGCCCAGCACGTTGTGGCACGTTGTGGCTCCTTGCAGCTCCTTGTTCTTGGTCAAGAACACTACTGCCACCTTGAGCAGTAATTAACTTGGCAGCACGTCGCGTGGCGTCTTTATAATAGACCGAGAATATTTAAATGATAAATATATCATTCACTTGTTTAACTTGTTCACCCTATACACAACTTGTTCAACTTGTTCACCGTATACACTTGAATAATAATAAATAATAATAATTAATGATAATTAAAATGAGTTTAAACATCTATTTTGTTCAAGTTATCAAGATAACGTAAAATACTCATCTACCAATGATTATTATTATTACTATTATTATTTTACAGTATAGTATACTCTTCACTAATAATTAATGATAATAATTATTATTTTGCATTGATCTCAATCTTTTATTGTTCAGTTTGTTAATTTAATTTGTAACACTGGCATGGAAGAACTTGTGAGATTATCCTGTGTAGTTCTGTAGTTGGATATGAAACAAGTCTGTCTTAAGAAATGACTTTACATGAGCGTTGAAGTATGTTACCTGCCTTTGTACAATTTTTTCACAACTACATTTTAACAGTATAATCTTGCTCGTCTAGGCCGCAGAGTCTTTGCGATATGGTCTTGTAGCATAGGGTCTCAGTACCACAGGAGTAAATCCTACGGGATAACGACGCGAGTCTTGGAATTCCTGTGATATCGATGGTGACCTCTGGTATAAGCGAGCAGGAAAGATGTTTGAAAGGAAGTAGGAGGTTGATGCCAGTGTTCATGCAGGTGCTGTACCTGTGGACCGCAGAAATTAACTACTTGAGGGTGCTCATAAATAGAGTATAATTACTATTGCACCGATTATAATAAGATTTACCTGTTATCGTTCACTTCGACTTACATTGATCTGCTGTTACGTAGATCACTGATACGGCGAAACATTATTCACGTTTAGGCGAAACACATCTGCGGTACAGGAGACAGTCTAACCTATTAGATATCATTGCTTCGACAGGCTGGCAGATCAAATTAATTTAATTATTTAATTAATTAATTAATTAATTAATCACACGTAATTATTCGAAATTGATTCATCACTGATCCTACGGTAATAATAACCTGAATAACCTAATAACCTAATAAAAGTTCGCGACAAATGCACATAGAGGCTCTACAGCAGATGACAGCTTGACAGCTCGACGTCTATACCCATACATAGACGTATTCATGTATAGATTTAATATACATGCACATGTATCTGCAGTTGCATACAATAAGGCGTACTAGGTTCGGATATCTTCGGTTCTAGGCATGTCGCTCATCCACGAATATTCACGGTATATAGCTATGAATAGGTCTATATAATATGATTGGTTCCGATCAGACCTGGCTGATATAATCCTATATATAGTTATATATATGTCTATATATGATTGAATCTGATCAGACCCGGCTGATATAATCCTATATATAGGTCTATATATGATCAGATCTAATCACACCTGATTAATATGAAACCTATTATGTTCGAATCCTACATAGTTGTATGTATATTATGATTAGGTCTAATGATATCTCACTCAATATACAGGGTGATTCAGAATTCGTGATGAATCTTTCGAGGGGTTAATCCTGGTCAAAAACGGGGTCGAAAGTTCATCAGCCTTTTTTCCGAAAAATGATTTTTTTCCCTTGGAATCATAAAAGATTTTTTCAATATCTGCCACCAAATGAGAAACTTTCATTGTGAAATCTCTCTAATATTGCGGAAAAAAGAACTCATTGGCACTTTTGGGATTCTTCAAAATTGACAAATGAGACAAAAAAAATAAAAAATTGTAAAATAAAACAAAAAAAAAAGGTAAAGAATCATTTTTCAGAAAAATGGCTGAGGAACCTTTGTTCCCAATTTTGACAAGAACTAAGCGCTCAAGAGATTCGTCGCGAATTATGAATCACCCTGTATACCCATACATATACTGTAACAATTGAAACAATGAACACCTAAATATTGATGTTGATAAATTAGCCGTCTTGCCCCAGAAAGTTTTATAATTACTCCAGTCAATAAAATAAACGTTTTTTCGGCATAGGCATTGAAAAGTCACTTTTTGACGCCTGCTTTCGATCCACAAAGTGTCACTTTATACGGTTGACTGCCCTATAAAGTCTTTATACGGCAGTCTGGATGCGCAATTCGAAGTGCGCATTCCAAAGCTGCCGTATAAAGTCTTTATACGGCAGTTTCGATGCGCGGTTCGAAGTGCGCGACAGATCGCACCGTAACCTCACTCTTCGTCTAGTGAATCTCAACAGGCGTCAAAGTGACTTTTCATGCCTATTTCGAAAAAAATACAGTATGGGGCGCACCCGTAAACCGTTTTTGACTCGAATAATGATTTCAGAGCCTTCGGCTCGCCTTTAGCTCGTCCTGAAATCATTATTCTCGCCGAAAAACACTTGGTTTACGGGCATGCCACATAATATACTATTAATTTCTTTAAATAAATAGAATAAACAGCATTATCAGATGAGTAATTTTTTTTGCTGAAAATTTAGAGTGGCTCTATTGTCTCACATACCCTAAAATACAAAAACAATTTAAGAATGGTTCGATCATCATAATCAATATTAAGTGCATCGTTGGGATTAATAACATTTTCCTGGCAAATACATGGACATTCCAAAAGTTTCAACTTTTAAATACGTACAGTAGCAAAGTGGTAAGAGCTTTGACTGATACGCAGAAGGACCCGGGTTCGAATCCCAGCAAGAGACAGCGAAAAATTTTTCATTGACAAAAAAAAGTTATCCACTAGGAATAACCATAATTGCCGATCATTGCGACATAAAAACGATAGGTCATATAATTTTTTAATTTAATTAACTGTTTTATTTTAATTTATCCAAAACAAATGATCAGATCTGATTATATCTGATTATATATAATTATATATACATATGAGTAGAATAGGGCAGCTTTGGGGCGTCACAACAAACCCCCCTTTCCCCCCGCCCCCTCCCCCCTGGCGCCATACTTCCCCTCAAGGTCGTCTGGGCCTCCCCCCTCAAGGTCGTCTGGACTCCCCCCTCGAGGTTGACCGTTGACGAGGGGGTGTCTCTGTCCCCCTGTCCCCTCGCTATTTTTGACCCCTCTGCCCCCCTCGCTGTATTTTCAGGAGGGGTCGTTTCTCGCTAAAATCTTAAATACGCTACCCCTGTCTTACGACTATAAGGACGGGAGGATCGGGTTCAAGATTGGAAAATGCAATGACACGGCAATGTTCACATAAATACTTTTTTTATTCAATTCTCAAGTACACAAGAACGGGGATGAGCCAACTTGTTTCCTTAACCCTATGAGTACATACAATTTCACGCAATTCTTAGGTTACATATTGGACTAAGTACTATCTTAACCCTATGAGTATGCATAGACACACACACACACACACACACCCACACACACGCAATTTGTGTTTATTCAATACAACTTAATTCTACGAGTACAATTTTTTATTTATATGCTTATTCGAGTGGTTCTAAAAATTTCGTGTTGGGGTAATTCTACGACTTTGCTTTATTTTTAAATTTATATTCCCCAGAGGTACAATACTGCAGGCAACTGCTGGGGATAAAATTCCGAGATCTTGATATCTTGCCCTTACCGACTAACTTGTTATAAAATGTTCGTGCGATGGCGTCATTCTTTTTATAGTCGTCAGTAAATATATCGAGAAACTGGCGCAAAGTACTGCCAGCAGCCATAAAATAAATAAACATAATAGAGAAGTGTCCACATACGTCAGAAGAAAGGCTCTGCAGCTGCCTGTCGTTGTAGCGGTATTGCCGGCAATTTCTTCGGATTCTTCGCATATGGTCAGGGATGAGCGGTGGCAGTCCAAAACTGTCAAAGTAGGTCCCCTGTCCGGTGGGGGTGACGTAAAATGCCACCCAATGCGAACCTGGTCGTGTGTGATCATCGATGTTGGAGACAATAGCTGTTGGGTATGTCCAAACCAAGGGTACTCGGTCGGCTGCGAAAACCCCGCACGGGACCTTGTGCAACATCTGTAGGGCCTGCAGAATTTGTAGACTGTCCATATCCCTCGTCTTCGGATACGGTCATGCCTCGCGGTGATGACGTCGTAGTTGAATATAGTTCAAGTTGATCGAGAGCTTCGGAGATGCTGACTATGGATTCTTCTTCGTCTTCCGTCTCCTCCGGATATTCTAATTTCTTTGGTATTATACCAGGCGTGGACGGTCTAAGCTCGACAGAATTTCGTCGCAGAGATGACTTTCTTTCAGGCCGAGATGGAGGCTGTCGTTTCTCGTTTTTCGTCGGTATAGGTGGTGCAGCCACCTGTTCTTGTTCTTCTTCTACTGTCGAGACGCTACGTTCGCCGTTCCGACACTTACTGTCGACCGCTGTCCTCGATAGGGAGATATAGTCGAAGCTGTCGGTGGCTGACTCGACGCGAGGACTGTGGTCGTGGGCTTTGAGAAACTTGCTGGGTACTAACCACTTTTTCAGCTTAACGGCATTGTTTAATGCACACGTGTAATATTGTTCCTTTTTCACGCCGTGAAATAAACAATATTCCGGCGTTGCTTCCATCTTGCCAAAACTAGGACAGTTAAAGTTTTCCAAATTTACGATTTTCCGTGCGGTCGCTTTTTCCAAGTATCTCGCCTTCTCATTGCCTCGGGTCAGAATACGGTGAGCAGTGCAAGCAATCTCCCTCAGATAACTATTTAGTTTTCGTAACGAAATGTCGCCCTCGAACCACTCAATCCCGTGATGATAGCAGGTTACGTGATTATTACGGGTCTGGTCAATGGAATGCAAATCTTCAAACGGGTGCGGTGGCTCAACAATCCAATGCGCGGAGTGACTTCCCTCCAGAGTAAGCACTGTCACTTCTTTCGGTATAAATTGTCGCTCGATGTCGTGAAATCCTTGGATATCAATAACGTAGTCCATATTTACCGCTTGACGTACGATGGCGAACGAATCAAAGGTTGGTACTAGATTGAACGTCACGGTGATGGCGTGCGGCCTTTTAAACTCGCCCACGAGCTCTTGGTCGTAGCTCTTACCGCTTCGAGGACTCGGCTCCTCCCCCGTAGTGGACACCTGGCTGGCCGATGACGTGTTATTGTTCCCCCTAGCTGACGTTGGGCTCGTTTAACCGCCGAAATCCGCAATGACCTGGCGGGCGGCATTCACTTCGATAATATTATCGAACTCTGCGTAAACAATGCAGTTAATGGTTTCTTTCAATGCTTCGTCAAAGCGCACTTCGATTCTCAGGGTACCGTGCTTGATGAGAGACCAATGTGACGGACAGTTAGCTGAGAGATCCGGGGTCAGGTCAAATGCCATTAGACAGAATCCTTTCGGGTAACTGGTCCTGCTGATTCCGTTTCCCTCGTTGAGAAAATGTATACCTGTGCCCGAGAAGAGGGTGTGATAGGCCTCGATGTACAGATTACTCGTCACTCCGTCTGTCTTGAAATTCGGCTGTAATGGTTTTGAAGGGACCTGTACCCCATCGACGTACAGTGACAAACAGTTCATGAGAAAGTTTTGGAAATTGAACGGATTCAGTTTCCTGTCTCCGTTGAAGGCCTTGTTGCTGACGAAACCTAATATCACGCGTTTCGGCAGTTGTCCAAGTATAACGTTGTCCAGAGTCTCGGCCTGTACGCCTGCGTGAATGGTAAAAGATTTCACCTCTACTCTGGTCACAGGGTACTTTGCACTACCTTGAGCGAGTGTCCGCGCGTGAGCCAATAGAATTCCAGGACTGATCTTCACGCGCCGCGCCAACAACGAGGTCTCGACGATGTGAAGACTATGCAAGGGCTCCGCCTCCATTATGGAAATACTGTCTCGCGATCTCACGAGTCGTAGGCGCAGCTCTACACCGTTGAGTAGAAACTTTTCTTGGTTGAAGACGTCGCAGTGAAGATGACCGATCAGATCCACAACACGACCTTTATTCATTATAGCTTTACGTACAGCATATCCGCCATCCGCACCTTCCTCGTCAACGTCCCCCGTGTGGTTGTCCGTTGCCGATTTACCGTAGCCACTTCACAACCCGGCAGTAAGATGTGATTCCTTTGCATGTGGTGCGTAATTCAGTAGTGTCTCTATGTAGGAGCGATAAGCATACGAGTTGTTAGTCAGTGAGACTAATTTTTGGTTGAAGAATACATCAACCTGACTGAACATAGAGTGAAGCAGATTGTTCACGGGACATGGCCAGGGATCTGCGTCATTGGGTTCGGTCGTTCGTCGAAATTGTACGCGTACGCTGAGCATGGTGTGCGCCAGGTCAATGTACTCGTCGCCGTGACCGGGTACGAGAAATTCGATTGGCGAATCATCGGTTAATGATGATACGGGCTTGTAGTGAACCCACTGACCGCCCTCGATGGATGTTTGTGTTGGCGGTAAGGTGAAAAGATCCAGCTCAGATTTCATACACTCCCCCGAGTGTGCGTGTAAAAACGCCATTGCTTGTTGACGTTGTTACCGGTGGGGAGAGATTAACGGGGTCCAAAGATATCGGTAATTGCCCGCTTTTTTGGTCGCTTTCCACTTTTGGCAGCTGTCCCACGCCTAGTTTTAACGGTTGTCTTCTTTTTCTTTTTCTTGTTAGGCCGGCGTCCCATGGTCCGGAATACATCCGGACGGAACGCTCGGTAGCCAATCATCAATGACGGATCCAACAGAAAGTCGTTAGCCATTTGGTACGGGCCATTCCGTCCGTATTTATTCAGGACCATGGGACGCCGGCCTTAGCTCCGGTAGACGGGCGTCCGGCGACGAGTCGTTTCAGACGGGTAAGCGTTAACTGACGCTCTGTAGCTGCGGTCCCTTTTTTATATCCAGATCCCTTCATTAGTGCATCAACTTTTTCTTCGGCTTTTTGTTGCAAATTACTACCCGATTCCTTCACCCGTGTCTTGAACGCCTGTTTAAACGGTTTATGATTCCGCATGTCCGACAATAGGTTGGCACCATTGCGTAAAACCTCTTTTCCAACGGCCTGAGCTCCTCTGGTTAGCAGCGGTAATACTCTACGAAACAGACCTCTGAGAAAACTACCGATACCGTGGCCTCGCTGATGCACCGCCCCGCGGTAGAAGTTTTCCATACCGCCGCCGCCAAGCTGCGCCTCGTAATGATCGATATAATGAGCCATCTGAATTTGTGCCAAACTTTTATTTTTCTCTCCGCTTTCTTTCGTCGTCTTCTTATTCTCCTTCTCCTTCTTCTTCTTCTTCTTCTTCTTCTTCTTCTTCTTCTTCTGTCTCAAAGAGGCAGATCGTCTTATTGCTGAATACGTCGGAAGTGCAGTGTGGTCGTCAACGTCCCGTACTCAAATGGCATAGGTTCACCGGTATGCGTTCTGATATTGATTTCAATCGTGCGGAAACTTGTAAGCATCAGAGGCAGATAGTGCGGCGGAGAGAGAACTCTCATCTCAGACTCCCCGTAAACGGAATGTTCTTTTCCGCATGCTTGGACGACTCGCAACAGGGGGGCGTAAACGTCCCCGACAATCCGAGGTTCCACGAGGTCGCAGTATACGAACATCAGGCAGGAGGGTATCTTTGGCTGTATCTCCTCTCGAGGTTTAACCTTCGTCGCCTCGTACACCCTTGGTCGTATCTCAGTCATCACCGTTGGATATTTATCCTACAAGACCTGGTTTGCCGCGATGGTAAGCGGATAATGAATCTCGGCAAGTCCAACCTCCCAGACACCGGTCAACTCGATTGACCGCGGTAATTGAGTTATGTAGCAGCAGGTACGATTTTCCGGAAAAAATTGCATCGAACTATTGCTTGGTAAAGTAATATAAAACTGATCGCCCGTCATGACGTCCGATCCTTTCCGGAAGTGTGAATCGTATGGCAAACGCACCCTTACTGAATCCTCGCTCCTTGACTCACGTGATTTTGTCAAACCTGCCGATTTTATGCCACGTGTTCTCCCTCCACCCGCTGAAGTTCAGGCTCGTAGAACGCACCGTCGATTTCCTCACCGGTGAGATCCTCCAACACGTAGACGATCGGCGAGCGCGCTAGTACGCGACGAATCTTGAAAAGTTCTTCGCTCCAGTTTGCCACGTAGCCTTTCTCGAACGTACCCTTGGTTCTGCTGATCCGTACATAGTCGTTTTTGTGAAATCTCGGCTTGCCCGCGGAACGGGGAGGGTAGCGTCTCTGCATGTGGGCACGCGCTTCCGCCGCGTTGCGAAGCGTCACCTCCGATGGAGCCATTCCTATGCTCGAGTGAACAGCTGCGTTGTAAGTTTGTACAACCTGAGGTAGGACGTCAACGTAGCGGCGCGTCTTCTTGTGCGTAAAGTATCGCCATAGTCGTTCCTTGAGCGTGCGATTGAACCGTTCGACGATAGCTGCTTTTATGTCAGGGTTGCGGGTGGTTCGGTACCTTATTTCGTTGTCGGCGAGTATCTTCTGAAAGGCGCTTCCGACAAACTCCTTACCCTTGTCAGTCTGCAGCAAAACGGGTCTACGCGGCGTTGTGTTCAACACGTGTAGAAATCCCTCGGCCACGGCTGCAGCAGTCTTGCGTTTCAGTGGGACCACCCACGCGTACTTGCTCAAGACGTCGATGACAACCAACAGATATCGGTAACCGTTGTTGTGTTTTTTCACAGAGCTCAGGTCGGCCAGATCAGCCTCCTACACGTCATCTATGTTGGAAACGTTGTATCTTGCCCGTGGAAATCTTCTTCGCACAGGCTTGTGCAGTGTATAGGCCTCTTGAGCAGCCAGCCATTTTCTAACCGATTCACGACTCTTATTTCCGTGTGCGGTCCGTTCAAGTCTTCAAGCGCCTGCGTACCCCGCGGGATGAGAGGCGTCGTAATACGTTTTTTCCAGTATTTCCATTATTTTTTCAGTCGGAGAGTCTTCCACCGGGGTTTTCCGGCGCCGATTTTTGCACGTTTCTCTGCGCTGGAACGATCGCGTGAAAGTCTTATATCCCCCCGACGATCGAACGATACAGGTGTTTCCTCTTCGGTGTCGTAAGACTCGTTCTCATCGGTAGCCCCGCCGTGGTCCGCTAATCGTCTTCCCCGTCTCAGGCGCGGAAGTCCACTGGGAGTGAGGTAGAGCTCGTTCCTCGTTGCAGATGATGCGATCCACGAGTTCGAGATATCCGCAATACTGTCATTGTCGAAGGCTCGTATATCTTTCCAAAAATTATCGTTTCCCACGTATTCCCGCGGAACGTTGAGGGTGTGAAGAAATCGCGCAAACGGTACTCTGCCCACAGGGTCAAAGGTTTTTCTGTTGCGCATGGTGTGGTTTACCAGGTCGACGATATTCGTACCTGGCACAGGTACCCCGTCGAGCGAGATTGCCCCATCGTTGTTCCACGTCAACCGTGTCGAAGCGTCGCTCAGCATGCCCATTAGGAGTTTGGCTTTTGCGTCGAACTTGGCAGGTACGGCCGCAATTATTTTCCTCGTCTGTGTCGCTTCTCCTTTTTCTTCTTCTTCTTCTTCTTCTTTGTTTGTTCCGGCGGCCTTGACATCCGTTTTAAACTGTTCTTTGTTAACAATTTTTCCGTCCGCATTGTCGGTCTTCTCGCAAACATCTACTCGCAAGGGTTTTCGCGACTCGTTTGCAAAGAACAGATAACGCTGCAGAGCCTGTTGATGAAGTTTCCACTTTTCCGCGTCATCCTTTGTCGGGTGTTTCAAGATATTGTTCATCTCCCCATCGAGCCCGGATACGGGATCGGTGCGAACAGTGGAATCAGAGTTAATCGTCGGCGATACGGCCGTACCCACGCCATCGCTGACACGCCGTTGAAATCTCTCGATCGTATCCATCGGAATCAAAACCATCTTCTTAGCTCGCTCCATCTCAACCTAGCGTGTCGAAAATAGGCTAGAGGCAAGAGTTTGTAGTATCGGTCCGAGCAGTAGAGTTAAAAATCCGTTTCCCCGCTGAACGAGTATTCGTTTTTTGGTCTTCCAGGTACCGCGATTACCGGCCAATCGACGAAGGGTCTGCTTGTGACGGACGAGACGTGCCTTCTGCGAGCGAGACAGCGTCACGTTACCCTCCAAGGTGTTCAGTGCACACTCGCAGATATTCTTTATCAATGAGTTGTCGGCCGTAAGCAGCAATGCTCTTCTCTGTGCGGGGTTCAATTTATGCAGTGCGTGTAAAGCGAGGGTATTCGTCTTGCAAAAATTGGCGGGACCGCCGTGACGGGGCGCGGTGCGGGATCCTCGCGGCATTACAGCTGAACGACTGGTAGCCTGTGGGCGTTGCCGCTCTTTATATCCTTCCGAGGAACGTAGACGTACTGTTTCTCATCCGAGGGAAATATGCTGGTTCGGAAACGACAATTTTCCGGCGTCGATTGCTTCAGATCGAGCAGTAAATAACCGTGCGGGACAGCGGTGGCGTCGTGATAGGCCTCTTGAAGGAATCGCGGATCCTCCGGATAGACTTGTCGCGCGAGATGTTGAATCTGTCCGCGATCCCGGGGGTTTTTGAAGAAAACTATATAGTTCGCGTTGAGAGAGATATCTCGCTGACCGTGTCCCTGATGAAAGAGATTCTGGGTAATGTAGAAGACACTGAGATTTTTGTGATGACAGACTTTGGTGAATAGGTCGACGACTACGTTGTTAGACGCCTCGCGCATAAGATCGTCAATCACCAACAACTTGGGCGACTTGTCACCGTCGTAATCGCTGTGTTGCGGCAGTCCCTCGCGGTACTCTATCCCGTTACCTGACTCGTAAAGCGGTTGCCACTCGTCAAAGTACCAGATGACGCGACTGTATTTAGTCTCGCACATGTTCTCGCTGTGACGCAGGAAATTTTTCACAAAGTTTGACTTGCCGCATCCCGATGGTCCGGCCACGATGGCTGAGAACGGATGCTTCCAACGTGTGTCCATTGTCGTAGTTTCTGCGTTGCGATTAATTTCTTCGACACGTTCTGCAAAAAGTTGGAGAAATGAAATATTGATGTGCGATGGTAATCGAAACACGGAACTACTCTCTTTATGAGCTCATCCCGGCGGCGGCGGCGGCGGCGGCGCGGGCCCGGCGCGCTGATTACCAGCTGATACCAGCGCGCGCGCGACGTCCGTTGGACGAGCAGACTACCGCGCGCGGGGTGCGTGCGTGTCAAGCTCGTTTGTACGCACGCGCGCGCTGTGCAATGAGCTGATAGTCAGCGCGCCACGCGGCGGCTATGAGCTGATTCTTATTTTTATTTTATTCTTATTTTTTTCGTATACATGCCAACGAGATATTTGAAAGTTATTCATCAGGAATTATTTCTCAATCCACTCACCTGTTTAACAGCCTTGACTCTGCGTCCGAGGAAATATTTTGTCGTCGTTAACCCGTAGTCAGTGTCCTGGTGGCTTTCGGCATATATACCGATCTTTCACGGCGGGGCGTCCGTCCGACGGTCTGTCTGGCAGGTGTCTGCCAGTCTGTCTGTCTGTCTGTCAGTACATCGCTTAGTCGAGCGAAGGAGTGAGAGAGAGAGAGAGAGAGAGAGAGGGTTTCACCGCTCTGCTTATGACCTGCGGGTCGAGCTATATACCCTACGCGCGGTAGCCGTAGGGTAGCGTGTCAAAGTTACCTGGCAAACAACGTCTTTTGAGAAATAACGGTCTGCAGGTTTTCTTTTCAGTGCGCGTCACTACGTCGCGCATTGCAGTTGTTCGAATCGCACGGTACTTCACTTCGATCGGATTCGCCCCCTCAACTACCATCCGGCGAATGGATTCGAAATTGACGCGACTACCGACCGTGTAATTCAAAGTAATTCCTTTGACCTTGCACACTTCGACCTCTTCACCGTCCGCACGACGTACGATAAACGCGTAAAATTTTGGACCGCCCGAGACGAAGGCTCGAATGTAACTTCCGTCACCGTAAGCATCCAGTTCGTCCGTCAAGTCTCCTAAAAAGTTACCAGTCGGCGGCTCGTAATCTTTCGGCTGGGTAACGTTGCGTGTGTAAATTACCGAATCGGTGTTGTAATAGAGAACGCGGCGGTCGAGTCTTTCCAGGTAGGAGTAAAGCTTCAAGCGTGCCTGAGCCGTGGTGTAGGCGGCTATTACCACGTTGGCAAGCGACGAGGGACCGACACTGTGGCGCGCGTATGCCCACCTGACGTACAACACGTTCTCGTTGACTGTCAGCAGATGCTGCAGCTCAATCTCGTGATCGGTCATCAACTCGAGCAGTTGCTGGCGGGTTTTGACGATGCTTGTTTTTGTCAGATTTTCACGTTGCCCAAACTTGCCCCAAAACGAGTTCAGACACAGCTTTGAAACAGACCGCAGCCCGGGATTTTTCTCAATTTTGGCTTCACCAGGCGTATACCTTCGACTCGTTCGTACTCGGCGAGATAGCGTGCCCGCGTTACGTCATCGACGCATTCTGTGGGCCAACCGCTCGCCTCCTGCTTCATTTTCAAGAATATGTCGATGTAGGCCGCGAATAGGCCGCCTTGACGAGTCACGGGGACGAAGGAAGTAACCTCGTAGTGCCAGATCTCTTGCACGCTCAAGATTTCATATCCCATTTCTACGGCCTTTTTCAACTCTACCGATACCCAGGTACCCTCAAACTGTCTGTCTTTGCTGTCCTCGTGAGGGCAGTCGTTTTGTTCGAAATTCAGGCAACAGGAATAGCACAACGCAAACATAAGCTTGTCGTGCATACGCAGAGGTAACACGGGGTGATACAGATTTCGCGGTGGTAAGACGCGACACTTGATCAAACCCTCGACGCGCGAGATGTCCTTGCCGGTCGGTCCCGTCAGCAGCTTGCACTGGTCTCCTACGTATACGGTCGGATGGCCAACCGGGAATCGTCCGTTCTTGCAAACCCACGGGTACGGTGAACAGACGTCTACGTAACGGATCTGTTCCACCGCGTCATCAGAGATTTGACGGTAACGCCGTGTGTTACCGGTACGACCACCGTAGAACGCATCTCGCGGATTCAAAGACTCGCTACTGGCCGTGCTCGCGGTCAAAGGGTGCTGCGCTCAATATTGCCGCATATCTTCATTTTCGGCCAACTCCCGGTCAAACGCGCATTCCCAAATTTCCGTCACGCTGTAGCCCAGCTGCTTCATCCGCGAGGTCTTGGCGAGTGTTTCCTCAGCGCGCGCGTCAAGTGTGAAACCGTTTACGAGGCGCCGATCACGATTGATACGGAAACAGCGGCGACACCCGTGAAAGAAACGGCCGTGAAATTCCAACACGTGTCTCGTCCCGTCACGGTCGACATAGTAACCGTCCACCAGACGCCCCGTTTCAGGTATACGATATTCTCGAGAGCGTCCGGCGTGCAATACGGTCTGTCCTAGTTCCCGCTCCATCCAAACGAGCCACTTTACAGCCTTCTGAGACTGCCGGTCAGCCAACCTGTAACCCCCGGGGGGTAAGATCCCTATGCGGTCCGGTTGTAAAAATTTTTTTCGGAACACAGCAGAGCAAGCCGACGCTATCGTGGTACTTTCTGTGAAAGGGCATACACCGCCGCACTCTAGAAATATCGCCCGAAACGCGATGCAAGCACGCCGAAGAATATCCACGTCGGATTTGCAGTAAGCCACCAGTTCCAGGTCAAAATTAAACGTACAATTTTTTGCCACAGCGTCGTTGTACCAGTCGTAGAATGCCGCTCGCGCAGCACTGCTCATGCTGTCCGGAGCGTAGAATTGCGCTGCAGGGAGCGGTCCCACGTAACCGATATTTTCCGCGATATTGAAAAAATGCGGGAATACTCCTTTCACAGAACTAGCCGGCAGTCCAAAGGCTTTCGGGAGAGCGGACAGGGGCATCGGCATGTACGACAGAGAATCCAAGAAACGCGTACGACCCGTCTCAAGCATAATAATTTTACTGCCGTTTAATATCACCGTCGGAGGCTCGACATCCCGCTCGACTATCCACCGCAGAATAAACTGACAATCGAACCCTTTGGAATTGTGGGCAATGCAAATAATGCGACTGAAACCCTGCACCGGACGTGTTGCAAACTCGACCAGCTCTCGGACAGGGTCTGTCCTGAAAACGAACTCACGCACAAGGCCACAGAAGTTGCAGCCTTGTTTGATATCAGTTTCACCGATGCATCGAGTACACACCTGCTGCGCCACGCAAAGGTTAGGCACGTGTACGTTCGTCGCGGGGTCTCCGCGGATCGTCTGACTCTGCTGTGTCTCAAAATCATAAAATATGAAAATGCAATCGCTGGAACGAGCTTCCGTTTTCAAGGGTGACATGAAACAGAAATGGTTGTGCGGCCGGTTACGATTACACGTCCGGCAGAAACAGGTTTCGCACGAACGCGGACCGGTATTCAGATTGACGAGTCGGGAGCAATTCACGCACGAACGGAGCGTGAGGCAAACCGTCTGAAGCGCGCTGAACGAACCCTCCTTACGATGTCTATCGAGACACGCGTTACCCCGAAACACACGCCTACAGTCGGGACATTCTAATTTAGCGGCCCGGTTGTCGCACTGCGGTGTACCCAGGCACTGCGGACATCGATGCGAGCAGCGATGATCGTTGCCTTTGTTGAATTTTTTGTTGCAGCCCTCGCAAAAAAACCTACCCACCGAAGCCCCGGTTAAGTTGGTTATGGTGTCGAAATGCCGCTCGGCAGGATTATACAAAATATTGAGCCGACTGGTAACACTCAGGCGCCTGTCTGTAACACAAGCGGTGCCGTTGTAAAAGACCGCGTCCCCGGTACCTAATTTCCCCAGCTCGTAAATCACGATCGCCAGTCCCTTGGGGGCAAAGAAATCTTGGAATCTATTAATTTCTAACATCCCACAACCCGTTTCAGGGATTACTATTCCAGCTTGTTCTACGAGCCGCAGTGCTTCGACCCTCTGCAGACGCGATCCAGGGTATCGTATCGCCTCGTACCGCTCGTGGAGCGACCCACTACGGCTCGAACCCCTCTCGGCGTGCGATTCCGCCACGACCAACGCTCGCGGTAAACAGAGCCCGTCGGTATTCACGATTCGAACAATCGACTTTTTCATCACCCCGGCGTGTGTCATCGGTAAGGCCCTGCCACGGCCGGATGGTACCTTGACTATATGAACCGTGACAGTGAAGGCCTTGTCGATTTCAAACTCTGCTGCACTCGGTGTAACGCTGGAAACCAGCTTCCACAGATCGCTGTAGTGAGAATCACGGACAGGCCGAAAAGACAACCATGCGGACCCCTCATTGAAACTTTCCGCGTGAAAAATGAAACCTACGTAATCATCCCCATGACAGGTTGCAGTGACGTATGTGTGCAAGTCTTTGAACGCACCCTCTAACCACTCTAAAGGATTCGCGCTGGCATCGGGAATATTTATTTTAACATTTAGTTCACGTCCGTCGATATCAAATCGCCTGACATGCCTCAAAGTTTCACCGAGAATACTAAAGCGACTTCCAGGTTCTAGCGGCTCTGGCTCAGCCTCGTCTCTCGTCACGCTCTCACGCTCATTCCTATCGCCCACTTCGCGGCCAGTCGGAGTATGGTCGGTGTTTTTTCCTTGCTCGTCAGGCGTCGTGTCGTAGTCGTCGCTGTCGTCGTCATCATCGGCATCGTCGGAATCAACGGCTATCGCCCCAGCACTCGGTAGCCCAGAGGTACTGGCTCCTTCGTTCACGCGCGTGAGGCGTAGACGGCCTCCGGTCTGTAAACCGGAGGTACAACCCTCCACATATTTTCGTACCTCGACGTTCATCGGTAACTCTGATGTGCGGTAGCCAACAAAAAATAAAAATTTTCAATTTATTTATCCATTTATTTGGCACCGGTAAACCGGCCCTATAGGTCAACAATAAGAATACAGATACTTGTACAGCGAACAGTATAAAACATCAGACATAACGTTAAGAATAACAATTAATACTAGGTTATTTATGAATATGGAATAATCTGTAAAAACACACGCCCACCCCGTTTGTCAAAAATATCTCTCCGCCGCGGTCGAGGTATCGCGCATTGAAAATATTCCACTGTCGAAGGACGAGCCTGGACTGAATAACTGAGAAAGAGCCTCAGTGTCTGCCGTGGAAATACTGGCGTTCTCCTCATCCTCGTCCTCCTCCTCGTCCTCATCCTCGTCTTCAGTCTCGTCCTCATCTTCGCTTTCATCCTCCACCTCCTCCTCTTCCTCATGTTCATCCGCATCTTCGGCAACTTTTTCCATGGCTACTTGAAGAACTGCGGGTTGTTCTGGTTGTGAATGGGAAAAGGAAATGTACGCACTGATAGATATATATGTGACACGGTACGCTTGCAAGAAGGCATGGTATACCGAGGTAATATGCCGAACAATACCTGAATCGGTGGTGACCTCCGCCCGATTCGGTCTTTGTAGCTTTACGGTCGACGCCTGGGACAGTGGATCGTACAGACTAGCGGTAACCGATGCTGTTCGCATATGAAAAGTGACTGTGTAATTATATAGATCGGAAAAGCGGCGCGTCTACTCGGCGGCGGGCGTATATCGGTCAAATAAATGGGATTCTTGATTTTTGTTATAACTCACCGTTGGGGCAATCGCGGGATGTCGACGCAACCGGTTCCTTTATCTCGGCTGAAGAAATCCGAAAATTGCTCGAGGGTCCAGCCCGAGAGAGCACGTGCCTTCTTGTTGTGGTGGTTTCGACCGCAATGGGCTCTGCAGATGCCTCAGAGCCTTGGCGATCGACTAGCGACGGCTGTTCCCCTGACATTTCCGCATCTTCGAACCGATCAAGGAGCTCGCACAACATCCCCTCTGTCTCCTCGGAATCCTCTAGCATGTTTGTCACTTCTGAAAAGCGTAGGAAATTAAATTTCCTCAGAGTTAACTCACTTTACACCGTATAAATACATTCGCACCTTATGAGATGAAATCTTGACTTACCTCGGTATTCATTATATTCTGCGATCAACGGCACCACCACGGTAAAATGTTCGGTCCTCCGTCTCAACACTGTCTCGGCCGCAATTCTAAGGCACTCCCGCGATTTTTTAAAAACTCCGGCCGCGTGCATAGAACCTATGGCCCTCTCGCTACATGCCCCGATAAAACGTCGCAGCTGACGCAGCAAAGCACCGGCAGACATGCGAGCGAGTGACCGTTTCCAACGAATATCGCATTCCAGTCCAATTGTCGAATCCTTCTGTTTAGCGTAAAACACAGCCATCAACACTGCGGCACGGTACACACTCGAAATATCGGACATCGTGTTAGATGGTTTGAAAAATGTAACAATTGAGCAGGTAGGGTGAATCTCGAGAGAGAAAGATACAGAAAAATGAACAAGCGATATAGGCTCGATCAATGACTTCGAAAGAATGACAAAAATCGCGGAAAACTGGCCTAGATATACTACGTAGTACCCCTCACCCCGCTATCGTATGCACCTCTCACACTGAAAACGACGATAATATTCTCACGCGGGGGTGCTGTAAGATTTTTAACGATTCTCACGCGAGAATCCTAATGCATTCGAGCAGGCCAGCTGTAAAGCGCCTTTTTGCGAACTACTTGCCTTACTGGTAGTAATCCGCATACCGTATATTTTTGGTCATTTTGACTCGACCTTTTAGCGTGGGTCTAGGGGTTGTCTCGGAAATTAGGGGACAACGGCAGGTAATTAACGCCCCGCTGGTGACCGTTACAGATTGCGTCACCCCTGCAACCTGCCGAACGAGGGGGCGAAGACCAGTAGTCATCCAGTCTGGTCACGACTGATCAGCTGCCTATTCGAACCATATTATACAATGGTAGGGGTAAACGTAAAAATCATATCATGACATTTTATACGTATATTAAAGCACGGTAACCGCAAAGCCAGATCAGTTCTTCGTCAACAGTGAGAGAAACAACATCTAATAATGGCTACACCCATGACTAGCTTACCGCCGAGCAATCCACGTAAAATTTTAAAAACTCACTCTCAGTCGTTGAAACAGACAGAGAAACACCTACTACTGTCGACTACATACGGATTAAACCAGTCGTTCACCGAAAAAATCAATGTCGGTCTTGGATTGCGAGGGGACAGTGAGTACGAGCTGTTGATTCGACTAGTGAATAATTCTTCCGGAGGTATTTGCCTGAAACTCGATTCGTGGATCGCGCTGATCGACGCAACGGACATCATCTCGGACTACTTCGCTTTCGATATATACGCCGACGCCCAGTGGTATTTCGATACCCTCGATCTTGGTGAATGCAAACTAGCATTCACGACAGCTCACGGGGCAAGAGCAATCCGATTTGACGTACCAGCAGCCGACGCAGATATCTCATCAAACGCTATTGACAATGACGCACGAGCCGGTGACCACGAGGACGACCAACCAGCCGCTAAGCGCCAAAAACTCTATCAACCTTCAATCGTGATGCAAAAGACCACCTTTGACGGCCTGAAATTGCTAGTCCCCTGCGTACAAGAACGGATACGAATGCTGAAAAAATTGAAGGATGATGTCAATACGTGTAAAAAACTATTTGCAGAGTTCATCGCGGAAAAAGTCAAGATATTGCTACCTGCTCAGCCTTCCTTGCAAAGCATTTCGCAAATAGCTCTGAGGGAGTACGACGCGGCCGTCGAACACATCAAGCCCCTGATAGATCTCGAATTCCGTGAGAACTACCTTGACATCGTCCTGCTAGAGATAAGCAAACTTTTTCCCTATTACGTGACCGTTCAGGTGAAACAACTCATCGAAGCGCAGCCGAAGTGAGTGTTTCCGTTATTGGGACCGTCTGTCTCCGACGAGTTACACCACAGCCGCCAAGATCTCACGGGGGTCACACCATGGTGACTGCTTGTGAGAAATAAAAAAAAAAAATTCCCATGCCTGAAACCGGGCCGAAACATTACCAGGACCTGCTGGGGATGATAAATCGTACTCGTGGAAACACAGTCACCCAAGTATCAAATAAACGCAACTTTTTTCAAACGTGTCGAATAATCATATATAGGCGTGTGAATTATACATTGAATTAGTGCAATTGTGTGTGTATGTATATATGTGTACACACAGGGTTAAGATAGCACTTACTCCAATATGTAACCTAAGAATTGCGTGAAATTGTATGTAGGGGAGACCGGGTATGGTTGTCTCACGGGTTGGTTGTCACAGAGGTCATAACACAGAACTGAACGAACGAATAAATTTATCTATCGGCATCGGAGGATCACAAGAGCAACACCACCCTCCTTACTTCATTTTAGTCCGCTCCGAAATGCCATGACGCAGATATGTGCGTTTGATTTTTTCACACAGTGAAAGTAATTTTTTATGTATCTGTGTCGAGTCTCCTAAGTATACTTAAATTTTGTATAATAATATAACTTTTCGTGTATTTATAATGTTAAATGTGTGTTTCATGATATCATTATATGGTTTTTTGAATATACATTAAATTGAATGCTTTTTGGAAGGTCATGTTCTAAAATGTGTATTGGGGCAGGTTGTCTCAGGTTGACGGGGGCTGGTAATCACATGTGACGACCAACACCATACACGTCTGCTGTCTTTTTTTATTGATTTTTTAGGGTTTTGCTACATAAACGTTTTTTTTTTTTTTTAATATTTTAATTTTTTTAATTTCTAATTTTTGATTTAATTTTTTTTTCTTGGGTACAATTAGCTACGTACACCATTTTGTTTTCCATAAAAATATTGATTTTATTTTATTAAGCGTTTCTTTCCATATTCCCCCCTTGATTTACCATGTGACTACCTACCCCAGACACTGTGACAACCATCCCTGACACGGGGTTAAAAGTCACACTTTTCTTTTTGCACAAAAATTGTAATATATCCTCGATAGATAATGTTAGAGAAAAAGTCTTTTCGTCATAGTAGGCGTAAAGTACGCATTTTTGGTCTTGTTTCGCGAGCGTAAAGTCGAACTTGACGCTTGCAAAACAAAGCCAAAAATGCGTTTTTACTTTACGCCACCATGACGAAAAATAATGTTCGCACCGTGGGCGTACAACTTCACGACCTTGGGATGATCGCGCGACCCTCGGGCCGGCTATGCCGGCCCTCTGGCGCGTCGATCACCCGCGGGCGTAAAGTTGTACTTTACGCCCATGGTACGAAAATAACTATTATTTCTTTTTAAACTAGAATAAATACATTATCCATTGATACATACATGTCACTGCTAAACTGAAAACATGGGTATTAAAAATGCAAAAGAAAAAAAATGTGACAACCATACCCGGTCTCCCCTACTCATAGGGTTAAGAAAACAAGTTGGCTCATCCCCGTTCTTGTGTACTTGAGAATTGAATAAAAATAGTATTTATGTGAACATTGCCGTGTCATTGCATTTTGTAATCTTGCACCCGATCCTCCCATCCTTATAGTCGTAAGACAGGGGTAGTGTATTCAAGATTTTAGCGAGAAACGAGCCCCTCCTGAAAATACAGCGAGGAGGGCACAGGGGTCAAAAATAGCGAGGGGACAGGTGGGCAGAGACACCCCCTCGTCAACGGTCAACATCGAGGGGGAGTCCAGACGACCTTGAGGGGGGAGGCCCAGACGACCTTGAGGGGGAAGTATGGCGCCAGGGGGGAGGGGACGGGGGGAAACGGGGGTTTGTTGTGACGCCCCAAAGCTGCCCTATTCTACTCATATGTATATTGTAACGGATCAGGCGACCTAGGCCTGACCGTTAACAATTTAAACGCCAACCGTTGCTAGCATCGAACGTGCTAGAACATTCGACGAGAGCGACATGTCGAGTGACGTCATAGCACGTATATAAGTCGAGACACAGCTCTCATCACCAGCAATTCTACGGTATAGCACCGGATTGACTCACAGCTCTTTTGCAGATCAGTCGCAATAGGCATAGCGCCTTGCGAACTTGTAGCTTCACTCAGATATTATATCGCTCTATCAAAAATCGCCAATTTCAACAAAAATAAAATAGAATCAAGAAATAAAAGAAAAGAAAATATCAGAAAAGAAAATACATAATTCAGAATATTAGAAAATTAAATTATAAAGAAAATTAACGAAATATTCATTTGAAAACGACGTAACGGTCAATCATCGCGTAAAGATCAAAAATAGTCTTCATATTAGAAATTAGTAAGTAAGGATCTCTGTAAATATAGAATAAGTATCTGAAGCAACCGCTAGTTATAGTAGAATAAAATAAATCGAATTCTTGATTATTTAAAAAAACATTAAATTATTGATATAAAGGTCTAGAACATTAATTTCGAGCAAAGAACTCACAATTACACTCGGTTCGCGATACCGGTGGTATCGCTCAAGAACCGAAACGTAACATTTGGCGCCCAACGTGGGGCTTTTATAATCAATATTTAATAAAAAACTTATTAAAAAAATATCTAGAGTCATTTATTCAATTTAACTTAACTTCGTTGCACTAATTAACTTAACTTCATTACTAGTAGAGTCATTTTTGTGGATTACGTCAAAGTCCGTTGTCACGACCAGGAAATGGCGGACAAGGGATCTTGCATCAGTCTAACTGTAGATCAGGGACTAGGGGGCAAGGATTCAGATAGGCGTACGCAAGAAATGAAAAACACAACGAATAACATAAATAAAATATTTATTTTTGAAAATACAGAAAAAATCGACGATAAAACAGAAAACGAAATGAGTTTCAGAAAAAGGCTCGAAGAGCAATCTTTAAAATACAAAAAGGAGTTAGAGGAAATAGATAATAAAATTAAAAACATTTCAGAAAGTACAGAGTATAAAATAATTGATCACAGATCGTCGGAAAATGTCGACAGCGACATGTCAAATTCAGATATATTAGACATAATGGCATTTCTAGAAAAGATAGGAGATAAGCTAGACGAAAAATTCGATTCGCTAGAAAAAACAATATTAGAGCCAACGGAAAAAACCGCGGAAAAGATTGACGGGTTTAAACCCAGAGAATGTCAACACAAAATCGTCGAAATAAATAAAATCGAGCCAGTAGAGCCGGTAGAATTTAAAAATCAAAGTAACGTCGAACCGAATCACAAAATTCAAAACACTTCAGGGCATAACGACCCAAACAACAACAGCTATCATCAGCAGACAGATGAGCAAGAGAGAAACGAATTTTTCGTCAACGCAAACAAAAACTTAGAAAATAGATTAAATATAAGAGATCAGCTAGCTAGCATAGGATTTAGTAATAAGTTAGATTTAGAAAAAACCGATAAAACTAATCCGGATAATCCGTTAATCGGATTAAGTCAAAACACCGATTTAAAACACACCGATTTTGATACCGATTGCAACGCTAATATTAAATATTTAGCAGACACTGAAGTAACGTTATTCCATGATTTAAACAAAAATGTCAAGTCACCACACTATAGTTTAGTCTTTGAGTTAGGTGATTCGCGAAAAGATTTAAACAAAAACGCAATTTCTTTGCACAGTGAGGTAGAGATTAATTTAGATAACGCGCTAACAAAGCCGAACAAGATCACTTCACTGCACGTCACACTAGAGAAAAATCCAGCTGTCATCTATGAAAATCCGACGCGCACACTTCATTTCACTCGCGCAACACGGATGAGGAATCCCAGCTGGATGGAATCTAGAAAAGAAAAAAAAGACGGATTAATAAGCTTAACATTAATTCGAACAACACAGGATGAAACAAAAGCACCGGATCTGACTGATCGGATAAGACGATATGCTGATTACCAAAATTATAATTCGATTATCAATCGGATAACCGCGATCAAAAAACACAACGAGCAAAAATTAAGAGAAAACCAAAGTTTGCAGTACCACGTGAAGCCAGGGGGCTCGAATAACACTGACACTGTCGACGACTGCGAAGATCTGCTCACCGGTGATCCATTCATGGTATCCGTAAATCAGCTGTCTTAAGTTCCACCGAAAGAAACGAAGAGGTATACCTGGACAGACAAGGAAAACGACAATAACACCGACATAGACGATACAATAAGACGAAAGACAAAGACAAGACCAATAAATAGAAGAAGATCGACGTACCTGTGGGTTCGAGTATCCTTTTCGCACCCATGCAAATGACGCCAGTGTCGATCTCGGCAGAAAAAATCCAACGCAGAAGAATTTCAGTGCACGGGGATTCTTTTTGAAGAGGATGAGGTCGATGAGCACCTGCAGAGGTGCACATCTCAAGAACACCACTGAAGACCCAGGGTGCACGGCACTTAGTCCACAAAACACAACACGGAGCACAACCACGCACTGGTACACGTCACAGCCACGATCCACGAGTCAAAAAACGGCACCAACGACGAAACAACACCGAACAACAATGAATCGATCATCGTCCTGCCGACAATCGAAGATTGTCAGAAGAGTCAATGATCGAAGGGGGCAATGTAACGGATCAGGCGACCTAGGCCTGACCGTTAACAATTTAAACGCCAACCGTTGCTAGCATCGAACGTGCTAGAACATTCGACGAGAGCGACATGTCGAGTGACGTCATAGCACGTATATAAGTCGAGACACAGCTCTCATCACCAGCAATTCTACGGTATAGCACCGGATTGACTCACAGCTCTTTTGCAGATCAGTCGCAATAGGCATAGCGCCTTGCGAACTTGTAGCTTCACTCAGATATTATATCGCTCTATCAAAAATCGCCAATTTCAACAAAAATAAAATAGAATCAAGAAATAAAAGAAAAGAAAATATCAGAAAAGAAAATACATAATTCAGAATATTAGAAAATTAAATTATAAAGAAAATTAACGAAATATTCATTTGAAAACGACGTAACGGTCAATCATCGCGTAAAGATCAAAAATAGTCTTCATATTAGAAATTAGTAAGTAAGGATCTCTGTAAATATAGAATAAGTATCTGAAGCAACCGCTAGTTATAGTAGAATAAAATAAATCGAATTCTTGATTATTTAAAAAAAGTAAGTTACTCTATGCAGATCCCTTATCCGCTATTTCCAGGTCTTTCTTCATCGATAAAACTAACCAAAGCTAGATACAGCCTTAGTGTGTCTCTGACGCACTCAGGTCTGGCACAGCAGGTTCTATTGTTTAGAAAATTGGGAATAAACTAACTTTAACAAACTTAAAATCAAAAGGTTAGGTGGGTAAAGTGCAGCCTTAGCGCGTTTACGTGTTCAGGTCTGTGGGGAGGCGGCTTTAGTTGCACGGCGACTCAAGTCCGTAATAGGGAACATTAAATTATTGATATAAAGGTCTAGAACATTAATTTCGAGCAAAGAACTCACAATTACACTCGGTTCGCGATACCGGTGGTATCGCTCAAGAACCGAAACGTAACAATATATGATTATATATATGGGGTTGTTACGTATTCCACCCTGTTCCATACTCCTCTATGCTCTCTCACTCTCAATACCCAAGACATAACATCCTGCATGCATCCAGTCTCACCACCTCTAATCAGAGGAAGTCTCACCCTTACATTCCAAGAACTACATCCCTACCTATGCACCCATAAACTGCACCTGCATGAACGCGCCCATGCCCGGGACAAAGGAAAAGATGATCTCATTATTCAGCTCATGAGTAGCGATTATTAATATTGCACTTGCAACTACTCACTTACTCCTAAATCGTCAACCAAAGCAGTCGTTCTTAAACTTGCATCCAAAACGACTTTTAATTAACTCTCGAAATCATAAACTCAAATCACTCATCGCTTTCACTTAATAACGTGTAACACTCATATAGATGGTTCTACCATCCTTGTAATTACTACCAATAAACGATTATTTAGTTATATTTATATATATTCACATCAATCACCTACCATCTAAAATCCGGTTACCTTAAGGTGTAAAACGAGGGACGAACTCAACGACAGCTCTAATCACGTACTTATATATTACTGGTAGCAGCTCAATTAATCCTTATTCATAACAATAGTGGCAACGCTATTCATAACAATGGTGGCAGCTCTCTCTCTATCTCCTCCTCAATCATAACAATGGTGGCAGCGGAACTACCTCGTTTACCGGAAAATACAGTGACAAAATAAGTGAATTCTACAAAGCGACATATATGTGACACGAGTGATTACTGATTACCAATTTTCAAACGCACGATTTCTAGTGGAAAATCTTCCATACCTTAAATCATTGCAACAAGTCATACTAAATCTACCAAATCACTAAATCACAAAATCCACAAAATCTACAAAATCACGAAGTCTACGAAATCTACCAAATCACTAAATCACAAAATCTACTAAATCTACAAAATCACGAAATCTACGAAATCTACCAAATCACTAAATCACAAAATCTACTAAATCTACCAAATCACTAATTCTACAAAATCTACCAAATCCACAAAATCTACGAAATCTACTAAATCACTAAATCAACAAAATCTACCAAATCCACATAATATAAAGTGCATATATTATATACGTAGATATCAAAGTGAGAACGTAATACAGTGTTCTTCAAAATCAAAGAAAATAACTCAGCAATAAAATCAAAGTTGCTAAAAGAAAAGAAGTCCGACATCATCCTCAAAGGCACCTAGCCCCACAAAGATTCATCTGAATCCAACAATTAGCGATCTCGCTACAACGAAGCGCAGATTCCTGAGCCGTGACATCTATACTCTCATCGACGACTTCTCGACATCCGACATCCGACGCAGTCCAACACAACAGCTTCATCTCCAATATCAACTCAGATCCGTATTAAACATGAAAATTTTCTTAATCCTGATCATCAGCTTGTAAGTTATCTTTAATTATAATAAGTACACACATATCTCGAACGAAATAATCTAATTCACAAATCGCAAAATGCCTGACGAAAACGCAGAAACCTCATACTGGTCTCTTAAAGACTTATTAGATACAATCCCCTACTTTAATGGGAAAAACTTGAATATTAATAACTTCATAAGAAGCTGTGAAAATGCCAAAACTCTTGTCAAACCAACTCAGCGCCCTATTTTGACGCGAATGATCAGAACCAAAATATATGGTACAGCTGAATCATACTTAGGAAGTAAAGAATATAACACTATTGACGAAATCATAACGGTCTTAAAACAAGCTTTCTTACCAAAGAAAACAATTTTTGAATGGCAGACAGAGTTGAACAATGTCAAACAAAAAAGCGATCAACGTGTATTAGATTATAGCGCAAGAGTCGAAGACATATCACACAACACAACACAAGTAATCAAGAATTCAAACACAAGTGATGCTGCTGGTATGATTACCGCAGTTGAGGCTAATGTGCTCAAGTGCTTTGTTAGAGGCTTGATCCCAGAAATTGAAATTCGAGTAGCTGGTGCGAATCCAACCACTCTAACAAAAGCTATCGAACTAGCTCTAACAGAAGAGCAAGAACTTTCAAATCGCACTGCTCTTAATACAGACAATAACCGAACTCGACAACCCAACTTACAAAACGCTCCTATCTCTTGTGATTACTGTAAACGTCAGGGCCACGTGATGGACGATTGCAGACAGCGCACCCGCGAAAATCAGTCATGACCCCCAAACAGACGCCCTCCTAACCAACCAAACTCACAATATCCCCCAAGATTTTGCACTCACTGTAATCGACAGGGACATTCGATAGAAAATTGTAGACAACGTGCCTACAATAACCAACAACCTCCTAACCAACAACAACAACCCCAAAACCAACCGCAACATTCGCAAAACCAACCTCAACAACCAAATCAACAATCAAACCAACCCAATACACAATATCCCTCTATATCCTGCAATTATTGCAAACGTCAAGGACACACGATAGAAAACTGCCGAAAACGCGCTTATAATAACGCCCAAAGACAGCAAAATCAGAGTCCTTTAAACTCGAACTCAGTCCGCCGGGAGAACGTGCCGACGGACCCAACACAAACTCAGCCGCGTTCAACAACACAATAAATCACATCCTCGAAACAGAATCAGAAGCAATACACGGACTATTGCCAGTTGTCGAAATCGATATAAAAGAATTAGAAACAAAATCAAAATTCATAATAGACACAGGTGCGGACTTAAATATCGTTAAAATCAATTCCCTAAAAGAAGATACCGAACGTGACAGAACTAAAATACGGAAAATGACAGGAATAACAGACGGATTTACTAATACTTTAGCGGAAACCAAATTAAAAATCAACAATAAAGAACACGAATTTCACGTCGTCCGCGAAGATTTCCCAATAGCTCAAGACGGTATTATCGGACAACCCTTGTTATATAAAGAAAAAGCTACTATTTCCTATAAAAATAATACATTAACTTTGACAGATACTGTAATTCCCTTCAAACTCCAAAAACACAAACCACAAATCACAACTCTCATTACAATACCAGGTCGTACCGCTCAAGTAATTCCTCTTAAAATCTCAAATTCAGAAATTAACGAAGGCTATGTAGATACGATTAACTTAGGTCCCAATATTCACTGCGGTAAAGCATTAGTTACAAACAGTAACGGCCAAGCATGTATACTCGCGATAAACTCAAACGAATCAGCTGTTGAAATAAGTGTGCCAACCGTAACCCTAGAACCTGTCAACGAATCTCTGAGTACACTCGATCCCAAAAGTTCCATAAACCAATCTGGTGCCGTACAAATTTCAAAAATTAACGGTGATATACAAAAATCTTCAGACACAATCCTCCATTTCATACCACAAAAAATTCAAATATTACGAGGAATCTCAGTTAAATTACTAAAAGCTTTTAATCTAAACGAATACGAGCTAATTGCTTTCGCGAAAAATGATATAATCGGAGATATCATAAAAGACACAATTCCTAACAGCTCGCAAGTTATATACCACTCAATTATCATGGAAACATATTCCAGCGATATAGACGATACGATCATTACTAAAACGCTAAATTCTCTAAAAAATCATTTAAAGTCAAATAACACAAAATCAATCTCAATTCCTGACCTATCCGACGAACTAGGCAGACAGAAATGGGATAAAATCTTACAATCAATAACCTCAACCTTCAACAACTCCGATATCTCAATACAAATCTATGACACTAAATCCGACAATCAAACTCAAAACACAAAAACTAACCCAAACGTGCTGACAATAAACGACAGGATCGAAACTAATAAACCTCATATACCCGTCGATGATAATAATAACAATCGTTCTGAAAGATTAACAGTCCTCAAAAACTCAATGCATCTGGACCATCTTAATGACGAAGAAAAAGAATCTATACTCGCTCTCACAACGGAATTCAACCACCTATTTTTTCTACCAGGTGACAAACTATCAAACACATCCTTAGCTAAACATTCAATCCTAACGACAGACGATAACCCAATCAACGTAAAACAATACCGATACCCTACGGTCCACAAAGACGAGATACAGAAACAAGTTTCCGAATTATTAGACCAAAATATCATCAAACCATCATCCTCACCCTACAATTCCCCCCTTTGGGTTGTACCCAAAAAACCAGACGCAGAAGGCAACAAAAAATGGAGAATGGTCATAGATTTCAGAAAACTTAATGATAAAACAATAGGTGACGCGTACCCCCTACCAAATATAAACGACATACTTGATCAACTAGGAAACGCAAAATATTTCTCAACTTTTGACCTCGCCTCAGGTTTCCACCAAATTCCCATGGACCCGACTGACGCTCACAAAACAGCATTCTCAACCCCCCACGGTCATTACAAATTCAATAACATGCCATACGGACTGACGAACGCTCCTGCAACATTCCAAAGATTAATGGACCAAGTTTTATCTGGTTTAGAAGGAAATATAGCATTTGTATATTTAGACGACATCGTTATCTACGCACACTCTCTTGAAGAACACGAAAGTAAATTCAGAAAACTAGCTAATCGATTACAATCAGCAAATTTGAGCTTACAAGTCTCTAAATGCGAATTCCTAAGAAAAGAAGTTGCTTATTTAGGACACATTATTACAGAAAACGGTGTAAAACCAGACCCAAAGAAAATAACATCAGTAAAAGCATACCCAGTTCCTAAAACAGCCAAACAGATTAAACAATTTCTTGGACTAATCGGTTATTACAGACGCTTTATCGAAAACTTTTCAAAAATAGCGAGACCACTAACTACACTACTGAAAAAAGACGTTAAATTCCTATGGACATCTGAACATCAAATGGCTTTTGAAACTTTACGAGACTCAATATGCACATCTCCCATACTACAATATCCTAAATTCGATCAACCATTCATACTAACAACTGACGCATCTAACTACGCGATCGGTGCCGTACTCAGCCAAGGCGAAATTGGAGAAGACTTACCGATAGCTTATACCTCACGAACACTGAACAAAGCAGAATTAAATTACTCTGTAATCGAAAAAGAATTACTAGCAATCGTATATTCAGTCCATCATTTCAGACCTTACCTATACGGACATAAATTCACACTCGTTACCGATCACAAACCTCTTGTCTGGGTCAGCAACGTTAAAGACCCAACCTCGCGATTACTCAGATGGAGATTCAAACTTGAAGAATATGATTATAACGTCGTATACAAGAAAGGCCAAATTAACTGTAACGCAGACGCACTATCACGCAATCCACCCGTAGAAGCTGATACACTTTTACCAATAAACGCAAAACGCAACCGAAATTCTAGTTCAGACAATATATCAAAACCCGACGCAAAACAAAGAAAAGAAACTCATCAATTCCCAACCCGTGCACGACAAAGTACAGATGACTCACCAAACCCTGCTCCTATGAAGAAACATAAGGACGACGTCGACTCAAATACCGAAAAAGACGAATCCAAACAAAGTCCTATGGATTTCCTACCAACAGAAAAAGAAACAATACATTTTCAAAAGATACCTTCGACAAACTATTCACTAACCGACAGTTCTACAGACGATCCAATCGAAGAAGACATGGAAAATAACTCACTGACCGACATCGAAATAGACAGTTTCTCAGGTATCTCGACACAAGATCTATTCACAGATGACTCAACAGACAGTTTCCCAATGCCAAAAAACCCAACTAACGTACCAAAATCTGCTACACCAATAAAAATTGACTCATCCACCGACACTTCCAACGACGATTTACCACTATCCAAAAGAATTGATCAAAAACGAAATGCAACATACACCGACATCCCTCCAGACAATCTACCCGTAAATAAAAAATCACGAAAACTCATAAACACTTCAGCACCAACTCCATTCGAAACAAATGAAGAACGAAACCAAGATTCAAACCCTATCGCAAATCAACCTAGCGATAACCCAGACTCAAGTGGCATACACAAAAATAAGACAGAGTATAACGAACGTAAAAGCGCGCAATCTCCAACACACAAATACAAGTACAAACTACGACCACGAAAGCGTAAACCTCCTTCACCACTACCTACTTCCTCGTCGTCCGACGATGACAACGCACCTTACTATAAACAAAAACTCCCTACCTCCAGCGGATCCGAAAAAACACCTTACTATAAACAAAAACTCCCTACCTCTAGCGGATCATGGACTTCAAATCCTAAAGACCCCGCTCACAAAGAAACACTTCCGACTTCCAGCGAACAACAGATTCCTAAACCTAATTCCAGAAAACTATACTCAGACGTTGTCAAAAGAAAACAAGTGACAATACCCGAAATCACCACTCCACCACAACACAATATACCTCCAATCACAAAATCAACCCATCATAAACCATCCTATAAACAATTCCGAGAACTCCTAAAAATATTACCAGACCCGACGAACGAACTTATAAAAGAAACTACTGAAGACCTATTCGTACAAGACGACAATATAGCACATTGCATTCCAGCCGACTGTTTAATCGGACAAGGCATAGCACAAGTAATGATTGAACGAAACATTATAAATTACGACGTGTTAAAATCAAAGAATTCCCAAGTAGGTGACATTATAGTAACACCATACGATAATAACAACGTATACAATCTAATCACTAAAACTGAATTCCACGGCAAACCAACGTACGAAACTATGTACCTAATTCTATGTAAACTCAGACGAAAACTAGAATCAAATAACGTACAATCAATATCCATACCAAAAATTGGTTGCGGACTCGACAAACTAAACTGGAAAACCGTTCGATCAATGATTTATTTCATTTTCCAAAATTCCAACATAAAAATAACTATTTGCGATTTTAAACCGACCCCAATGACTGTACAAAATCAAGACGACAGCGTTGCAAACCCTAACTCTAATAACGAGAATCCCGTGCAACCCGACTACTCAGACGTACCCGGAAACCTCGAGAACAACCATACGGACGATATCCCCGAAGATAATGTACCCCTCTTTAACGAAAACCAAGAGTTACACAATATCGAAGACACTAATTTTGACAAAGAACAACAAGATCCACCCCAGAACCTACCTATAAACCCACCCCCGAACCCAACATCTCAAAATCCAATACTTCAACAAACACCATCACAAAATCAAGCATTGCGACAAAACCCACCTCAGAATGTACCTATAAATCCACCACCTCAAGATCCGATCCCACATCACAGTCACACAGACCCAACACCAATAGCAACTAATATCAAAGAAACAAATGACGATATCCTTATGAAGAAAGATAACTACGTACATTGCATGTCAGCCGACTGCGTTATAAAGAAAGGAGTTGCTAAACAATTAATTGACATCGGAAGTCTAGATACAAATTTTCTAAAATCTCAAAATCCTGAAATAAATAGCGTGATCATAACACCAAATAATAAAAAATTTATCTTCAGCTTGGTAACACAAAAGAAATACTACCAAAAATCAACAACAGAAGGGATATATAACACATTAACTATCCTTCGCGACATACTACAAACAAAACACATAAAATCCTTTTCAATTTCCAAATTAGGAAGCGGCTTTGACAAATTAAATTGGTTCGCAATAAAAAATATCCTCAGAAAAGTCTTTAACTACACAGATATCACAGTTAACATTTGCTTAAACGAGATCAACGTTCCTAAACCAGAACTTATTCAAGATATAATTCGCGAAAACCATGAATCCGTAATAGCTGGCCATAAAGGAATGACTAAAACTTTCAAGCGAATCCGAGCAATATACTTCTGGCCAAGTATGAAAACCGATATAGAAAAATTTATAAAATCATGTGAAAGCTGTCAAAGACGAAAACTCGTGCGAAATAAAGTTAAACTCCCGATGGTAATAACAGACACGCCAACAACCGCTTTTGAAAAAGTATCCTTAGATATTGTCGGACCCTTACCAACCTCAAATTCACAAAATAAATACTTGCTTACAATTCAAGATAATTTAACTAAATATTTAGAAGCAATACCGCTAAAAAACCAGACGGCAATAACAATCGCTAAAGCATTTGCAGAGAATTTCATTTGCCGCTACGGAGCGCCAGAATCAATCTTAACAGATCAAGGCCCAAATTTTCTCAGTCCTGTTATGAAACAATTAGCTAAAATCTTCCGAATTAAACAAATAAAAACCACAGCTTACCATCCTCAATCCAACGGCTCCCTCGAACGCAGCCATCAGGTCTTAATCGAATACTTAAAACACTACATCAATAACAAAAATAACTGGGACAAATGGATACGATACGCGACATTCTCATACAACACATCGGTACACGAAGGCACCGGTTACACACCACACGAACTAATTTTCGGTACACTAGCACGCCAACTATCAAACATACGTTCAGACAAACACATTTCTAACAAATACGAAGAATACTTACAAGAAATAATAACCCGACTGAAAGAAACTAGACAGGACGCAATAAAAAATCTTAACAATGCAAAATCAAAATCAAAGATACGATACGACAAACACATAAACACACACACCTTTCAACCAGGTCAGTATGTCTACCTAATCAACGAAACAAAGAAGAAGTTGGATGATCACTATAAAGGTCCTTATAAAATAATCCGCATAATTAACGACATTAACGCAGAAATCGAAATTAACGACCACAGAACAAAAATCGTACACATAAATAAAATTAAATTAGCTACATAAACAACTAACTAAAACTAATCAGACGGGCCAGAATAAACACATAAACAAAAAATATATACTCGACAAAGAGGAAATTTATTGAATAACACTACAATCCTCCATAAAACAATATAGAGTCACAAAAACTCTAACCCACAATGTCAACCATAGTACCGTCCGGGTAAAAAAAACACGTCGCTCTGCTAATAAATATAATTCAAAATTCACCCGACACTCCTCACACCCTCCTCTTATGACACCCTCCAAAACCTGATGACATTTAGTACAAAAGTCAACCACAACAGTGTGCAAGGCCCACCGATGAGACCGCACTTCAATGTAATTGGAGCTCATATGTGCCCTCCAGACGAAGCACCTTCCACAAATCTTCTCTCCGGAACCCTCCTGTACCCATCCCTTAAAATCTCTACATGCACCACTGTGCCTCCAAGCCTCAACCAAGTGAGCCCTACGCTCGTCCCATTTATCGTAATAGGAAACCCTCAGTTCCCTCACAATTGACCACAGGCGTGGACTCACACCGGCCGCCTCGAGTTCCGACTTTAACACTAGAATAATAAACAAAAATAACAGAATAACCATAACGAAAACCACAATACTTAATATAAAAATATGACAGAAACACCTACCCCCTTCCAAAACCTTCATATCCTCAAACCAAGAATCCACGACCAAACCACTAGCCATCTTAAAAACTTAAAAAAAAAATCACGACCTCCTAGCTTCAAATACAGTCTACGAATGAACTCACAACCGATCGACAGAACCAATATACCTAATCACTTCTTACAAACAAACAAAATACGTTAAGTCAGCACCCTAAAACACTAACATAGTACCAATACATTTCAGAACCACACTTGCCGAACCAGACGCGATAACGGACACCCTATACGAAACAACAACGTTCAAAGATAACCCAGGTATATACTACGAGCACGTACAGAACCTCAAAACATATAACGACGAATGGAAGCTAATAAACTTTATCGACTTAGACACACTAAATGAAAAATTTGAAAAACTAAAAAACTATTCACAAATACTAACAGAAAAATGCGATTCTTACACAGATAGATGTACAATGCATGGACACATAGAAATGCTCCACAACCGAATATCAATAATTTCAGAACAACAAAACCAGATAGGCACCCTCATAGGCCAACACGACGAAACAAACATACACCAACACCTCGAAAAATACCTCAACTACAGACCCAAAAGGTCAGCAGCCCCTTTCGACTTTATAAGTAAAATAAGCAAATCACTATTCGGAACTTTAGATTCAGAAGACGCGGAACATTACAACGCAGAAATCGAAAAACTATACACAAACACCAATCACTTAGCCTTCCTATTAAAAGAACAAACACATATTATACAATCTACACTAGGAGAACACAGAGTACAACTCCAAGAACTCACAGAACAAATTCAAGAAATTAAATCTATGGAACTCCAAGAACTAATAGATAGTATGAATAGACACACGAAAACTAACACCGAAAATATCATTTTCCTCAACCACATCCTAAAGCTTGACCAATACACTAACGAATACGAACTCGACCTGAACAACTTGATCGACGCAATCCTATTTGCTAGACAAGGCATACTGCACCCCAAAATTCTCACACCTGAACAAATCATGTCAACAATAAGACAAATACAAAGCCACAACCCCATGAAACACTTCCCAGTCCCTCTAGAAAACCAACACGCACAAGAACTAATAAGACTCTCAAGACTCGAAATATTCTATATAGACGCCAAGATCATTTACATTATCTCAATACCACTACTTAATACTTACACCTTCAACATCTATCGATTAATCCCTATCCCGGTAAAACAACATTATGACGCTACAGACGACAAATTCGCATACATAAAACCAAGCAGCGACTATATAGCGATAACTAGAGACAGAAGTTTATACTTCAAACTAACAGAACTAAAATTTAACAAATGCACGCTCTCACTAGAAACATACATATGTAGACAAACTCAACCACTATTCCATTCCAACAACCATGCCATCTGCGAAGTAGGATTATTCATCCAACCGACTGAAACAGACATTAAGACATGCGACGTTAGACTTGGTACTTTTGACGGAGTATACTGGACGGAACTAACTACATCCAATTCCTGGATCTACTCCCTAACCAAACCAGAAATTATGCATATCGTATGCGCAAACGAAGAACCAATCCAGATAACTCTGAACGATTCCGGAATACTGAAACTCGATAACAAATGCACAGCAAATTCCCACACAATCTCACTATCAACAACTAAATACTACCAAACCATAGAAACACATTCATACGCACCAAAATTTAACTTAAATATTTCGAAAATCTACGACGAACCCAAAAACCTATCATTTATTCCAACATCAATACTAAACAAAACCCCATTCTTAACGTCCAAAGATCTATCCTCGAACGGACTAACCTTAGACGACATTATCAAAAGAACGGACGAAATGACTCAGAACCAAAGAGCCACAGACAACGATAACCGTATCGAAAACATGCTTTATTACATTTCCTCCCTATTCGGCTCAGTATCGCTAATCTATTTAGCACGAAAATTTGCAACAGCTGAACGAATACTCAAAATATTTAACAGATTCAGAAACACTAACCGTAATCAAGACTCTACCGAGCAAAATAATCCTCCAGCCATCACATGTGCACCAATTTCATCAACTACACCAATTACACCAACTACACTAAATATAGAAGCCGCTCAGACAGCTCAAACGTCTTTTTATACCTGAATAAGACATTATAATCGATTTTATTGCTAATAGGTAACATTAACTATATCATACCATATACCTATCTTTATCATTGTAATAAACATATTCAATATATCATACATTCACTAACGCAGTATAAGACATTTATAACTAACTGATCTTATTGCAAATAAGTAACACTAACTACATTCCAATTTCAATTAAAATCATATACTTAGACATATCCACTAACGCGGATATACACCCAGGTCTGTTCACTAACGTGAACATACGCGTAGATGGATCTACTAACGTAGATCCATGCACATAGATACATTCACTAACGTGAATGTATACCTAGATCTATCTACTAACGTAAATATAAGTATATTTACTGTCGTAAATATATACGACCTTATACCTAAATTATACTATTATATACATTTTAACTTTTACAAAAAAAAAAAAAAAATTTTCCTCCTGCTTCACAGGAACAATATTTTTTTTTTCCCCCGAGGATGGGCGTGTTACGTATTCCACCCTGTTCCATACTCCTCTATGCTCTCTCACTCTCAATACCCAAGACATAACATCCTGCATGCATCCAGTCTCACCACCTCTAATCAGAGGAAGTCTCACCCTTACATTCCAAGAACTACATCCCTACCTATGCACCCATAAACTGCACCTGCATGAACGCGCCCATGCCCGGGACAAAGGAAAAGATGATCTCATTATTCAGCTCATGAGTAGCGATTATTAATATTGCACTTGCAACTACTCACTTACTCCTAAATCGTCAACCAAAGCAGTCGTTCTTAAACTTGCATCCAAAACGACTTTTAATTAACTCTCGAAATCATAAACTCAAATCACTCATCGCTTTCACTTAATAACGTGTAACACTCATATAGATGGTTCTACCATCCTTGTAATTACTACCAATAAACGATTATTTAGTTATATTTATATATATTCACATCAATCACCTACCATCTAAAATCCGGTTACCTTAAGGTGTAAAACGAGGGACGAACTCAACGACAGCTCTAATCACGTACTTATATATTACTGGTAGCAGCTCAATTAATCCTTATTCATAACAATAGTGGCAACGCTATTCATAACAATGGTGGCAGCTCTCTCTCTATCTCCTCCTCAATCATAACAGGGTATTCCAGGAATTTTCGAACGGTCCCGAACCCTCACCCTCTCCGATTTCGAAATGATTTCGTCTGATCGTAGCCCTAGATCTTTGGAAAGTTTGTGAATTTTTTCAGATTTTTGCGAACATCCGTTCGGTAGTTGCGAATTTTACGAAATTGTTCATTTCGACAATCTTGTGTTTTTCAGTCAATTTTAGTTCGATAACGAACAATCGTACGAAAAATCTAACGGCATATAATGTGACGGGATTCGATCGTACTTCAAAGCGGTAATAATCATTGATTTTTCGGAAGCCTGGAACTATCGATTTTTTCAATAATAAAGCTTATATTTTGATTTTCGAGAAAAGTCCATCTTTTGTTTTCCTGAAATTTTTACACAAAATTCTGCATAGAAAACGTCAACTTTTGATACCTGGTTCACGATGGGCCGAGCATGGGTTTTGAAGTTACAGCGATTTCAATATCTTGGAACGTCCAATATAATGAGGTCTGAATTCAAAAACTTTGGAAAGTGCTTCCATTTTCGTTTTTAAGGGTTTTCGGCTATCGGGAGCTCAAATCTGAAGTCATTTTTGAGATGCGAGGCCGGGGTTTCGAGGAAATAGTAAAATTTTCCTTTTTTTGCGACTCTCGAAAACGGCTATCGATAAGTGGATGGAAAGTGACTTAACCATCGTATAGAGCGGAAAATTTGTCATCGAATGATGTCCTCATATGGAAAACTAATTTAGTTTGACAAATCAAGAGAAAATTTCATCGGTTTACCAAAATTCCCTAGACACTGTCGGTGAAGGCGAGCAGTGCGTCGTAGCAGACAGTCGCATAATTCAATGGCAACAAAAAAAAAAAAGGAAAATTTTGCTGTTTCCTCGAAACCCCGGCCTCGCAGCTCAAAAATGACTTCAGATTTGAGCTCCTGAGAGCCGAAAACCCTTAAGGTGGTTCTTTACCTACTTCCCACCAAACTTGGATTTCAGAGAAGATTTTGAATACTTCTCGATCGGCAAAAAATCTGAAAAAAATCAAGCATGTAGAAGATCCTCGAGAGATTGATTTTGTATAATAATAATTCAAAAAAGTTATTAACAAATTGATGCAAAAAAAAACTGTTCAAGAAATTAGCCGATGACCCAACTTTTTTTTTAGGTGAGAATTAATTTTTAATTTTTCTGAATACGTATGATTTTTTTCAGAATTTTGTTAAATCTTTGAAAATCGCGTTTTGTCAGGTATGAAAAACCCAATTTTCAAAGATTTAACAAAATTCTGAAAAAAATCATACGTATTCAGAAAAATTAAAAAATAATTTTCACCTAAAAAAAAAGTTCTGTCATCGGCTAATTTCTTGAACAGTTTTTTTTTCCATCTATTTGTTAATAACTTTTTTGAATTATTATTATGCAAAATCAATCTCTCGAGGATCTTCTACATGCTTGATTTTTTTCAGATTTTTCCCCCACCGAGAAGTATTCAAAATCTGCTCTGAAAGCCACGTTTGGTGGGAAGTAGGTAAAGAACCACCTTAAAACCGAAAATGCAAGCACTTTCCAAAGTTTTTGAATTCAGACCTCATTATATTGGACGTTCCAAGATATTGAAATCGCTGTAACTTCAAAACCCATGCTCGGCCCATCGTGAACCAGGTATCAAAAGTTGACGTTTTCTATGCAGAATTTTGTGTAAAAATTTCAGAAAAACAAAAGATGGACTTTTCTCGAAAATCAAAATATAAGCTTTATTATTGAAAAAATCGATAGTTCCAGGCTTCCGAAAAATCAATGATTATTACCGCTTTGAAGTACGATCGAATCCCGTCACATTATATGCCGATAGATTTTTCGTACGATTGTTCGTTATCGAACTAAAATTGACTGAAAAACACAAGATTGTCGAAATGAACAATTTCGTAAAATTCGCAACTACCGAACGGATGTTCGCAAAAATCTGAAAAAATTCACAAACTTTCCAAAGATCTAGGGCTACGATCAGACGAAATCATTCCGAAATCGGAGGGGGTGAGGGTTCGGGACCGTTCGAAAATTCCTGGAATACCCCATATATACTTATATATAATTATATATAATCATATATGATTAGACCTGGCCAATTTTTGGATCTGATCATATACAGGGTGTGAATCTTAACTCTGTACATACTTATAGGGTGTGTAGGGGCTGCCAATACAAGCATTTTGAGGTATGACACCCATGGTCGGAAATTCATCCTAACCACTATGGAGGGTTTTGAAGGATATGGTACCGCACGCTTGATCGTAGCTCGGGAAGAAATGATTTTGTATGATCATATATGATCATATATAATCACTTATATATGATCAGATCCAAAAATTGGCCAGGTCTAATCATATATGATTATATATAATTATATATAAGTATATATATATATATATATATATATATATATATATATATATATATATATATATATATATATGTTATTTAGCCGTTTCCGGGACACGATTTTTTTTTTTATCGAAAATAGTGCGAAACGACCTCAACTTTTTAATCCCGTAAGCCAAATTTGATTTCTCAAAACCTTGCGGATTTGAGAAGCAATTTTATATGAATTGTACATTTTGGTGACGCTATATATACCGGGACTATTCGTGGATGCGCACCATGCCCAGAACCGAAGATACCCGAACGTGTACGCCGTATTATAGGCAACTTAAGATACACGTATATATACACGCATATACACGTAAATACTGCTTGTGTGTTTGTTTCGCTCTCGCCGCAGAGTTCAAAATGACGGCAAGCTGTCATCTGTTGTAGAGCTTCTATGTGCATTGGTTTATAGGTGTATGTTTATAGGTTATTCTTCAATGACAAAATTTGTTGGTTAACGCGGATCAGTGATGAATCAATTTCGAATAATTACGTATGATTAATTAAAAGATATGGTTAAACAATTTGATCTGCCAGCCTGTCGATGCGATGATATCTTATAGGTTAGAATGTATTCTCCTGCACCGCAGATGTGTTCCAGGTGAACGAAAATAATGTTTCGTCGTATTAGTGATCTACGTGTCAGCAAATCAGGTAAATTCCATTATAATAACTCATTGCAGCATTAAATTTCGATAACCAACGTGATTGATTTACAATAGTAATTATACTCTGTTTGTGAGCACCCTCAGGTAGTCAATTTTTGCGGTCCACAGGTACAGCACCTGCATGATCGCCGGCTTCGACCTCCTACTTCCTATCCGACATCTTTCCTGCTCGCTATACCAGAAATCACCATGAATATGACAGGAATTCCAAGACTCGCATCGTAATCCCGTAGAATTCATTACCATGGTACTGAGACCCTATGCTACAAGACCATGTCGTAAGCAGCATTAAATTTCGATAACCAACGTGTTTAATTTACAATACTAATTATACTCTGTTTGTGAGCACCCTCAAGTAGTCAATTTTTGCAGTCCACAAGTACGGCACCTACATAATCGCTGGCACCGACCTCCTACTTCCTATCCGACATCTTTCCTGCTCGCTATACCAGAAATCACCATGAATATCACAGGAATTTCCAGAATCGCATCGTTATCCCGTAGGATTCATTCCCATGGTACTGAGACCCTATGCTACAAAACCATGTTGTAAGCAGCATTAAATTTCGATAACCAACCTGATTAATTTATCACACTAATTATACTCTGTTTGTGAGCACCTTCAAGTAGTCAATTTTTGCAGTCCACAGGTACAGCACCTGCATAATCACTGGCACCGACCTCCTACTTCCTATCCGACATCTTTCCTGCTCGCTGTACCAGAAATCACCATGAATTTCCAGAATCGCATCGTTATCCTGTAGGATTCATTCCCATAGTACTGAGACCCTATGCCACAAGACCATGTTGCAAAGACTCTGCAGCCTAGACAAGCAGGATCATACTATTAAAATTTGATTATGTAAAAATTGTTAAGGGGAGACTTTGATAAAAACGATTTTTTCATGTTTTAAATTAGTAAAAAAAATCCAATCAAAAATTTCTTGCATCAAAATTTAGATTATGGTAGTATGGGTATTGAACAAAAATGTCAATCCTCTTAGTTGAAAGTGTATGCGCAAGGAGTTTTTGGCAGCGCTGCACAACAAATTTTCTGCTAAAGGTTCCTTGCGCATACACTTTCAACTCAGAGGATTAACATTTTTTTTTTAAATACACATAATACCATAATCTAAATTTTGATGCAGTGAATTTTAATTTGGATTTTTCTAGTCATTTAGAGAATGACAAAATCATTTTTATCGAAATTTCACCGAAGTCTCCCCTTAACAAAGACAGATAACATATTTCGACACTCATGTAATGTAATTTCATAAGAGAGACTAGTTTCATATCCAACTACGAAACGACACAGGATAATCTCACAAGTTCTTCTATGCCAGTGTACAAATTGAATCAGTTTCACAATACAGGGTGCCGAATATTTTATATGCAAGTTCTTTAGAGTTTAGAGTTTAGAGTTTAGAGTTTATTCACCAGAGATACAGATATTACATAAAATATAACGACAATATCTGTCCTAAAGAGGTGTTACCACCTGTACATAGGCCTGGAAAGAGGAAAACTTAACTAAAATAATATAAATAAAAACTTTATTCAGTAATAATTTTTTTATGACAGTACACATTAATCAAACTGGTCAAAAAATGAACAAATAGACCGACTAAGAGGTTGAGATCAATTGAGCCAAGAGTTAGCCAATAAATATTCCAAAGACGACCTTGGATAATTACAGATACCAACAATACTATACTAAAACTTTTAAAGACGGTGAAACTTTTTCTGACGAGTGTTGCAATCACACGAGATCAGAAGAAGTCTTTCAGTCGGGTATTGTATACAAAGCTATACTTTATAAGGTGTGAAAATGAGGGTGTTACCCACTCGGAAAATTTTAAAAAATATTTTCTCCAAATTTTCTATAGGGTCAATGAAATGCAAATTAAAAGTCAATGCAATTCGAAGTGATGGTCTGAGACCTCGGATTTTTCAGGAGGATCTGAAATGTCGGTCAATGTTGAGATTCCTTAGCCTAATTCACTTTATGTTTCCTTAAGTCTGTAACCTTTGCGTCTTCAATCCCTATCGAGCACGAATAACGTCGAAAAAATATTTGCTCAAAAAAAAAAAACAGGAGTCCTTCGCATCTCTGCGTTCTCTTGCTAGAGCGACTTCCTTCGGCTAAATTTCGTGGCGCAAATACCAGCCCATTGCTTCGTTCTCATTCCACATATCCTATGTACTAACCCAGACAGCATACAAGTCAGAAAGACTTCCTGAGGAAGTCTTTTTAAAGACGTCTTTAAGAAGTCCAAATATGACGTCTTAACGACCTCATTTTTCAGAACTCTCCATCAAGAAGTCTTCAAGAAGTCTTTTTTCTGACTTTGTAAGACGTCAAAAATATGAGCCCTACAAGAACCCAGACAGCAAAGAAATAGAAGTTGCCTTAAAGTTGTCTTAAAGTTGTCATATAGACGTCTAACGCGCCACTTCAAGACCTTTTTTCGTGTATAAGACATCTTTAAGAAGAAGTACGTCTTATATACGTCAGAAAGTGGCGCATAAGACGTCCATATGACGTCTTCAAGATAAATTTTATTTCTTTGCTGTCTGGGAAGTCTTTTTTCTGACTCCGTAAGAAATCAGAAATTTGAGTTCTTGAGAAATTCTTTTTTCGGAGGTTTGGTTGGATTGAATTTGACGCATGCGTACATGCAAATTTTTTATATTTGTTATATCTGTATCATAACCTACAAAATACGGTACAGTTTTCATTAACCTTTCTCACGAAAATTCAACTCAATTGAATATAAATAAATTATTTATGAATTAAGTGTTCGAGAATAGTGTAAGTGTACGGCCATTATTAAAAAACAAAAATATGATTGATTATTATCAATGTCAATAATTTTCATTCGATTGTGAATGATATATTATGTGATTTATTGATATTTGTTTGATATACATCAATCTATTTTACAGGTGACGTGTCAATGAATTACAAAAATGAATAAGTATTAATTTATTATTTTCTATGAACTGAAAATATTTTTTACAAGGCGATGTCTTCAAGAAAACGATTTAACGAATTGTCTAAAAGCCAAAAGAATCGACGGTTAAAAAAACGCTGTGAAGAATCAATTTTGGAAACTGTTTCATGTGCGAAAGAATTGATCAATTTTTACTCAAGTGACGGTGTTCTGGATAATAATGACAATGCAGTGATTAATGACAATGACAGTGGCAATGACAATGACAATGACAATGCAGTGATTAATGACAATGACAATGACAATGCAGTGATTAATGACAATGACAATGAGAATGCAGTGATTAATGACAATGACAATGACAATGACAGTGACAATGACAATGACAATGACAATGACAATGATCCCATCATCGAACAAATTCCTAGGAATATCCAAGAATTGACTTTAAGCCAAGAGTTAGCTCAATGGAAATGCCAGTTCAATATCACTCAAGCTGCATCAAGCGCCTTACTAAATATCCTTCGGAACGTGGAGTCAATAGAAGACTTAAGGAATCTTCCTAAAGATAGCCGTACGTTATTCAATACTCCTAAAAATACGACTGTTCGTGCCGTTGCTCCTGGAGAATATTTCCATTATGGACTGCAAAAAGGATTAATTGATCAACTGAAAGTTACTGCAGATATGAGTCAGTTTAAAGACATCATCCAGATTCACGTGCACATCGATGGTTTGCCAATATCAAAGAGCTCGAAGAGTCAACTGTATCCAATACTAGCAGAAATTTACCCGAAAGTTGCTGTACCTTTTGTTGTCGGTTTATATCATGGGCTCAGCAAACCAGATGAATGTAATGAATTTATCAAGGATTTCATTGATGAATATGAAATTTTACGAACTGTAGGTTTTAACTATAATGGTCACAAATTTAAAGTAATAATTAGAGCTGTAATTTGCGATTCACCTGCAAGAGCTTTTGTAACACATACTAAAGGCCATGGTGGTTTTTATGGTTGTGGTAAATGCGTTCAAGAGGGTAAATACAATGATCATCGGATGTTATTTCTTGATATGAATGCGCCATTACGTACAGATTCAAATTTTATTGATCGAATCAACGAAGAACATCACTTGGGGAAATCAAAATTTGAAGAAGTTGGTGTTGGTATGGTGTCTCAATTTCCAGTGGAGTACATGCATTCTGTTTGTCTTGGAGTATCGAAAAAAATATTAAATTCATGGGTGAAAGGATGGCGTGCAGGTGATAAAAAATTACTTAAATTTAGTCATGAAATGACTAAAGATATTACGTCCTATCTAAAGTTAATCAGTAGTTGGATACCTTCAGAGTTTGTTCGGAAAACGAGAGGATTGGATGAATTAGATCGGTGGAAAGTGACCGAACTCCGATTATTTTTATTATATATAGGGGAGAGGATGGGAGTACCGCTCACCTAAGAAAAAATGCTAATTTTTATGTGTTGAACGTCAACTTGAAGTGCAAAAGACTATTGTAATGGCTTCTGCAACTATTTAACTCTTCGTTTTGAAAATTCAGAGCCGTAATTTCCTTTAGAATTGACAAAATTACGAAAAAAGAAACGCGAGACGCAAGTGAGCGGTCTTACCCTCCAGCGGGTAATACCGCTCGGCCCAATTTTAATACCGCTCACTCTCTAATACTCGGGTTCCGACCTAACCTATATGTAGTCAAATAGTAAACTCGGGTATGAAGGATGAAATTTGTCATCACAATGTTAAATTTCACTGAAGACGTTATTATAACACAATAATAGAGTAAATTAATATTATTATTATTGATATCATTGTCATTATTATTCACATAACCTCACTACGATTTTTTTTACTAATTTCACGGATTTAATACTATGTCACAACCATTGTCATCGCAAAAGTTGGTTTCTGATTGTCTCAACATTTGTCGTCACACACATTTCCAACAAAAAAAAATGATAATTTTGTTTTACTTAGGTGATTTTGATAATCCGCCGGTAAATATGCGCTGTCAGATGCTGAGCGGTATATTGGCATACAGCCGAGCGATATTACCCTCACCGGCCGAGCGGTATTACCGGTATCGCGCGGAGTTAACAAAATCATTAATAATTATTAATATAAAGAGAGATAGGAGTTCATCTTGTGATCAAATTACGCGGAAAAGTACCACGAATCGAATGACCATAGTTTGACGTGAAAATAATAATTTTGAAATGACAAAAAACTTTATTTACTTGTCCAGCAATTTTACGCTGTAAGGACCTCAAAACAGAGAGATGTTATTTTTTCTATTAAAAGTGATTAGAGGAATGAAATTTCCACAGAAATTAGATATTGACATTGGATCTTGAAGATTGGGAAAAAAAAACGAGTGAAAAAATTCCTAATTATAAAGAAAAAGGGGTGAGCGGTATTACCTGCTGAGCGGTACAACCACACTCTCCCCTAGGTCCTATCGCTTTGAAGAAGTATTTACCGAGTAATTACGTCTATCATTACAATTGTCTTCAAAGTGCAATGAGGATATTATGTGATGAAAATGATTGCATAAAGAACAATGAATGTGCGAAGCAATTGCTAAGACATTTCGTTTCCGAATGTATAAAATTGTATGGAGAAAATTTTGTGATTTTTAATATCCATAATTTAATACATTTGCCTGACGATGTGAAAAGATTTGGTCCCCTGGATTCGTTTAGTGCGTTCTCTTTCGAAAGTTTTTTATCTTTCGTTAAAAATCTCTTAAAAAAAGGTGATAAGCCTTTACAGCAGCTTCATAAGCGGCTCGAAGAACGAGCAAATTGACGTCCATAAAGCTAGGACCACCAGATCAAATTTCGGCAATGAGACCTGTATCATGATTAGCGGCTCTTTAAAGGCTATTTAAGTGCTCTAATCCCGATTTTAAGGCTTCACCCCTTTAATGGGAATCGGTGGCGGTCCCAGGTTAAGATATAGCGAGGACCGCCACATAGAAATAAAAATATAATCTAATTTTTCTTCGCACTAAATTTAACGGCTCTTTAAAGGCTTTCGAAATACGTGCCAAAGAATTTCCCGGCACCATCCCCTTGTCGGAAAACCACCCCCTCGAACGTAGAGGACGGTTGGATTGAAGAGAAAATTCGTTACGAAATTTCTCTAGGTCCCAGATTTAACGGCTATTTAAAGGCTCTCGAAGTACGTGTCGAGGAATTTTCCGGAACTACCCCTTCGTCAGTTAACCACCCCCTCGAACGTAAGCGACGGTTGGAATGTCGAGAAAATTCGTTACGAAATTTCTCTTGGTCCCAGATTTAACGGCTATTTAAAGGCTCTCGAAATACGTGTCGAGGAATTTTCCGGAACTACCCCTTCGTCAGTTAACCACCCCCTCGAACGTAAGCGACGGTTGGAATGACGAGAAAATTCGTTACGAAATTTCTCTTGGTCCCAGATTTAACGGCTATTTAAAGGCTCTCGAAATACATGTCGAGGAATTTTTCGGCATCATCCCCTTGTCGGAAAACCACCCCCTCGAACGTAAACGACGGTTGGAATGACGAAAAAATTCGTTACGAAATTTGTCTTGGTCCCAAATTCAACGGCTATTTAAAGGCTCTCGAAATACGTGTCGAGGAATTTTCCGGAACTACCCCTTCGTGAATTAACCACCCCCTCGAACGTAGACCACGGTTGGAATGACGAGAAAATTCGTTACGAAATTTCTCTTGGTCCCAGATTTAACGGCTATTTAAAGGCTCTCGAAATACGTGTCGAGGAATTTTCCGGCACGACCGCCTTCTTGGAAAACCAGCTCCTGTATACATAGAATTGAAATATCTAATGCTTTACCTACTTGTGTACTGTATGCAGATTCAGAATTGCAATTATTATTCTGTTACAACTGTGTACCCCAGCCTAAGGGGGAGCCTGGTTTTAAGCGCTGAAAATAACGGGATTTTTTTAACTAAAAAACAATGTCTACCTATAGTACGCGGATCATTACGAAACTAATTTCTTTAACGTATGGAGGGTAGAGGTAAGGAGGACCAACTCTTATGGGGCATCAGCGGTAAAAGTGTCCGTAAAAGTGCATTTAATAATAGTTCCACAAGTACCCAGAAACGCGCTCGTAAGCAATAAGGGTAACCAATCGCAAGATCTGACATTGGCGATCACCAATGAAAATTAGGTTCTTTTGCTACAGCAGCGCCATCTAATTAACTCGATTTCACGGACACTTTCTATACACGGAGTTGGTCCTTCTTACCTCTACCCTCCATACGTCAACGGAAAGGAAGCTGTCGTCCATCGATATGTTCCTGAAGCCTCGCTGAACGCACTCGCCCTTCGTTGCGTGGGATCAATTTCAACATTATCTTTTAATTACCGGCTTAAAGTTAAGAGTGAGGATGAGAAAGGCTGGTCGGTAGAAACAAGATCAGTATAAGACAGTAAATGCAACAAAGGTTCATTCCAAATAGATTATTTATTTTGATATAGTGGTCCGGGATCACACGGAACTGACGCGGATTACGCGTCATCCCTGAAATGATAAAGATAAATGATATAGAGCTATTTAAGGTAGTAGTCTCGCGAAATCATCAGTCAAAAGTTTGGAGGGCGCGTGATGGTAGTTGCACGGCCATTCACAGGGTTGTACTCGAAAATTATTGATAGTTATCATTATTTCATCAATGGTATTTTTATTATCAGAAGTAATATCAAAAGACCTTAAAATTTTTTTACTGCGTAGCGTCGAGAAGGCTCGTTCGTTGCTACGCAGGATCAAAACATGAGGAAAATAACCGATTTATTTTGAAGGTCAAGTGGTATTCGATGGATTATTTTTTGCATTCAGATCCGGCCAAGCAAAGGGCGGCAGGTTGAAAAAAATTAAAAATTATTCACCATGTTCTCTGATTTATTCGACAGTTATGAAGACAATTGCAAAGCTAGAAGTAGGTTATCAGTATAATCACGAATTGGGATGTCCTTCACGTCATCAAATGCCGCGCTCTGATTGGCCAGAATCCGAATGCTAAAAATAATCAGTACTATAATCACGAATCGGGATGTACTTCACGTCATTAAATACCGCGCTCTGATTGGCTAAAATCCGAGTGCTGAAAATAATCATTATTATTATTATTATTATTATTCTTATTATTATCATTATTATTATCATTATTATTTTATTACCTATTTTCGTAATTTTTCAGCTTCTATTTCTTGTTTCGAACGGTAAAAACAGATCATTTTTTTTTTTTTTTTTCAAATATGAAGGATTCTTTCTCAAGTGGGCCACCCATTTTCGTCGAAGTCTTGAATTAATTTCATTACTTTCTCCAATGATCACCCTCCTTTTTAGAAGTTTTGCTGGATCTTTGCAGATTTTTAGCACTGGCAGGAGCGTAGATATATGAAATATCTGGATAATCTGTTTATTTTGCGTATTTATAAATTACTGATAGTGAAAGAAAAATAAAAATACATGAAAGTTATGTTTTTTCATCAGATTTCCAATAAAAATATTTTCAATTAAGAATTTTTATTTCAATTTCAGTCATTTATAAATACGTAAAATAAACAGATTATCCAGATTTTTCATATATGGGCAACTCCACCTCAAATCGGCCGAAAAATGACCTCGTATTTTTTGAATCGTTTCGAACTTTCTTTACGTGAAATCTACGTCAAAAAAGGAAATCCTTATTTTTTCGTTGGTCCAAAAAATTTTTTTCACGCTAGTTATGAATTATCGCATTTTACTGTAAAAGTGGCGCGCGGGCGGCTTTGAGAATTAATATCTCGGGTCCCTTTCACCGTAGAGAGATGTTCCAAAACGCGTTTTAAAGACGATGAAAGACACTTTTTAATAAAATTTTTTAACTTTTCGAAAAATATAGTTTTGTTATTTTTATGAGCAATCAAAATGTTTATCAATTTGTTTCGCAAACTAAGGCCATTTTTAAAATTCTAAAAAATATATCATCGCATTCCTTATTCAATTCTGAAAATGGCAATTTTTTAAAAAAGATGCAGCTATTTTTGTAAGTATTTTTTTTTACAATTATTTGTCCGGCGCTGCGTCAAGTTGCCTCCCCGCGCGCCTCGCTACTATCGCGTCGTTCCATGTATGGAAAGCAGCGCGCCACGCCACGTTTGAAACCAGGCTTTTCCCTCAAGGTTGATAAGAAGGCTCCCTTGCGTTAGCCATCAAACGAATTTTCTGCCAAGCTTGTACAACAGAGCCATCCCGACCAGTATTCATACTTTGTTGAAGCGTGCACGATCACGTTTCTATACATGTTAATCAGGCCCGACAAGAGGGGGGGTCAGCCGGGGTAATTGCCCCGGGGCCCGGAGGGCTCCGGGGGCCCGGTTACGGCAAAAAATATGAAGTTTCAAATAAAAATAGAAGAAAGATTAAACGTTTCATGCGAAAATAGAGTCTACAGATGGTTTTTACATTTTTCGAATTCGATTTCCTCGGCGAATAATGTAAAAACCATCTGTAGTCTCTATTTTCGCATGAAACGAACGCCCCATGCACCGGGGCCCGGTTCGGCTCTCGACGGCCCTGATGTTAATGTATCATTCAGTGTACGATAGCTGTTTCAGCAGTTCAGGTCTCAATTAGTGAGAAGAAAAGACACAGATTGCTGGAGTCGAGAAGCCGTAAGTATACTCATCAAGTAAGTAGATATAATGGATTACTTTTTGTCAATAATACTATCCAGTGTTGTGAAAATTGTAATTCAATTTTTTTTCATTATGCATTACTTTCGTAATTTTAATTACGCATTACTTTCGTAAACCCTTATCGCGGATATGTGATTATAAAGATAAAATGATCACACTTATTTGTAACTCTTTATGGTAATTACATATATCGCGTTACTAATGCCATAAGGTCGTAAGCGCCAAAAATTCGATTTAACTGCCAGAAGGTCGTATAATTTTTTCTTCTTGATTCGCTTCAGACTCAACAATAACTGTAGATCAATTGAAATTGGGAAAATCGAAAATTAAAAGCAGAAGGTTGTATGTCCGAGAACATACGACCTTCTGGCTTCAATTTTAGGAAAAATTCAGGAAAATTGAAGCCAGAAGGTCGTATCCACCTTTTTTTCTCAGATTCGCCATGAAATTGACGGAAACACGTAGATCCATCGAGATTCCCGACAAAAAACCGTTTTTGGCAGATACGACCTTCTGACTTTAGTTTTACGAAAAAATCACGCAAACTAAAGTCAGAAGGTCGTATCGACCAAAATTTTCGATTTTCAAAATTTGTATGGATTTATTCATATTTGAGTATTTTTAGTAGGGCTGTGCGATTAATCGACAGTTTCGACAAAGTAATCGACAGTTTCGATTAACCGTTTTTCCGATTAATCGGTTAATCGACGTTTTCAATTAATTGTTTTTCACGATTAATAGATTAATAAGGTGGTTCGACCGAATCTTATGTAAAACAAATTTTCCAAGTTTAAGATTTGAAACTTCGTTTACATATAAATGAATACTTCATTGGTGTATTCTCCAAATTTGAAAACGATCCACCGTCTAGTTTCTTAGAAAAATAGTTTTGAATATGACGTTTTTAAAGTTCTTATACACAGGCTCTTATGGCTGACAAGCTACCGTCATGACTTGTTTTATTATTTTCACTATGAATCTCCCAAGTTTAAGGAATAAAAAACCACACGTAATAAAGTTGAATACTTATGAAATATTTTAACATATTAACAATATGCCGTTACCGATGTAATTATTGAAATAATTGAAGTTGAACTTGATTTTTCAATCTCGTTTATCGACAGTGATACGTATTACTGAAGGTTTGGCAGCGTCGCGGGAGCAGCTGAGAGAAAAGAAAAAGATAGAAATATAATTTTTTTTAAATACGAGATAAGAAATTAATTTTTCCATTTTGCTACATTTTTTTCACAAAATTTTCCTTTATATCTGCAATGCATGTGTATCCAAATGTCTTATACATGATCACATAACACCGCGCTGTTGCCATATCTTTTCATCAAACCATATGAGCCAAAAATAACGAAGTCATTTTATTACTTTCTTTTATTGAATAAGTAACAATTATCAATTTATGAACTAGTTGTATCATTCTAAATGAAAATGATGAATTTTAATAACTATTAGAAGAATTAAGTAAGCGAAAAAATTCAAACACTACTTTGACTCATTAGTTTCGCTCGAACCTCCTTAATTCGAAATTTTGTTTTAACGTTTCTTTATTCAGTAGAAGTTGATGTCTGATGCGCTGAAGGAATTTTAATATTCCATTTTTTGAAGCGTTGACATTTTTGTTCATATAGTCAATCAGTTATAATAAAAATTAACCAGTTATCAATTCAATAATAATTTCCGCAATCCCACTGAAGGAAATCTGATTCCATACTTCTGTTACATTTATACAGGGTGTTTTTAAATTAGTCATGCAAACCTACCTAGGGCGCTTCCTCTTTGAAATAGAGAACGATTGTTCGAAAAAATAAAATGAAAATGAACTTTAAAAAAACTAAAATATAAAAAAAAAAATCCTTAAAACATAGTACCTATATCTCTTTTTTTTCCACATTCTTACATAGTATGTAGATTAAAATAGGTTTTCTTATACAAAACATAACTTACACAAGCAACTGATATAGGGGAGAGGCGGGCAAAATGGGCACTATCGGGCAAAATGGGCACCCCTGAAAATTTTTCTTAATTTAGTCAAAATTGTAAAATGTTCTGAATTTCATTATTTACTTACTATAATAGTATTCTCAAGTGAATACGAAAATGAATTTAAAACCTTTTTTCGATTTTGAAAAATTTCGACAAATTTTTGGGGTGCCAATTTTGCCCGCAATTTTGGAACTTTTCAGGCGAGGGCGTTCAACACTGGGAATTGATCAGGTTATCGTTTTTCGGACAAAATTCGAAGATTCATCGATTCAAACCTGTATTTGAAGCCTTAATTTCTTAGTGTGCCCATTTTGCCCGCCTCTCCCCTACAGGGTGTCTATCAATTAGTCATTCAAACCTACATGGGACGATTCCTCTTTGAAATAGAAAAAGAATTTTGACGAAGAAAAATTGAAGAAAAAAAAATAGGTAGGGGAGACCGGGGTGGAATAGGCTACCGGGGCAGAGCGGCCTCGATGGTCCCGTTGCGTCTGAAGGCCTATTATTAAGATAAAAAGTAATGAATTACTGGGACCTCAAAAATGTACTCATAAACGTTAGGCGTGTCGTTCCGCCCTGGTCTCCCCTACTAAGTTTCAAGTTTTTTTTTCTTATATTTTAGTTTTTTTAAAGTTCTTTTATATTTTATTTTTTCGAACAATCGTTCTCTATTTCATAGAGGAAGCGCCCTAGGTAGGTTTGCATGACTAATTTAAAAACACCCTGTATAAATGTAACAGAAGTATGGAATCAGATTTCCTTCAGTGGGATTGCTGAAATTATTATTGAATTGATAACTGGTTAATTTTTATTATAACTGATTGACTATATGAACAAAAATGTCGACGCTTCAAAAAATGGAATATTAAAATTCCTTCAGCGCATCAGACATCAACTTCTACTGAATAAAGAAACGTTAAAACAAAATTTCGAATTAATCTATTAATCGTGAAAAACGATTAATTGAAAACGTCGATTAACCGATTAATCGGAAAAACGGTTAATCGAAACTGTCGATTAATCGATCAATCGGAAAAACAATTAATCGATCACCTCGATTAATCGATCGCACAGCCCTAATTTTTAGGCGAATGAAATTAAAAAAAAAATTGTACGACCTTCTGGTTTTAAGAAGACCAAAAGGTCGTATATAGTCGCTTACGACCTTATGGCATTAGTAACGCGATAAAAGGAATTCTTTCTCCAGTACTCATTTAATGTGAGGTCTTCGAATATTCAGTAATAATTTGTACACATTATTGGGGATGAAAAAAATTGTGGACATTTTTTCAGATGCCTTGGTCATTGCATTCCAGAAACATTTTTACTCAATCATTTTCACGTAGCGTGATAAATGGGGGAAGGAGAGAAAACTTTTTGGGATGAAAATACTTTTTTCCTAACTCAGTGTGCAAAATTCGATTTTGCGCACGCAAATGAGTGTGCAAAATAGTACTTTCCCGCACTAGTGCGCAAAATAAATATAATTGAAACGCAACACCTTTTCTTTGTGTATTGTAACGTTGAATGAAAGAGAGAGAATTCAAGGTGCGGGGAGATAGAGCTGGTAAACGTAAATAAACAGGATCGGCATCGTTACCAATTCTTTTAAGCGGACACTTCATCCATCTTATATACAATAATTTGTATATACTTGAAAATTCAATATTTCATACAAGATACCAATGTTGTAGAATTTTGCGTAGCTCGTTAGGAAAAATAGTATACGTAACTAGTGCGCATAGGTGTCTCCCGCACTCGTCTCTTTTGTCGCCCTCGCTACGCTCGGGCGACAAATCCGACTCGTGCGGGATTCACCTATTTTGCGCACTAGTTACGTAATCTACTATTTCCTAACTCAATGTGCAAAATTCGATTTTGCGCACGCAAATGAGTGTGCAAAATAGTACTTTCCCGCACTAGTGCGCAAAATAAATATAATTGAAACGCAACACCTTTTCTTTGTGTATTGTAACGTTGAATGAAAGAGAGAGAATTCAAGGTGCGGGGAGATAGAGCTGGTAAACGTAAATAAACAGGATCGGCATCGTTACCAATTCTTTTAAGCGGACACTTCATCCATCTTATATACAATAATTTGTATATACTTGAAAATTTAATATTTCATACAAGATACCAATGTTGTAGAATTTTGCGTAGCTCGTTAGGAAAAATAGTATACGTAACTAGTGCGCATAGGTGTCTCCCGCACTCGTCTCTTTTGTCGCCCTCGCTACACTCGGGCGACAAATCCGACTCGTGCGGGATTCACCTATTTTGCGCACTAGTTACGTAATCTACTATTTCCTAACAGCGTGCGCAAAATTCTACTTTGCGCACGGGTTTGCGTGCGCAAAGTGCCTCTTTCCCGCATTGTTGAACTGGTACCGCCATCCAGTCGTGTAGCCTACGGCCGTAATTCCATTTGCTAGTTAGAGTTATTACAGAGTCGAGTTTTGCTTGAGTTCAATTGTTGATTGTTGATAATAACCGTTTAAGTTGCTTGGCGACCTTGTATTTGGTTGTTTTTCATTGCTCTTGTGATCAAACTTCGCACAAATTTTTTTTATTCAATTATGCATTTTTAATTTATTTTCAATCGTTTAATAATACATACGAGTTACCGATGTTGTCGAATTTTGCGCAGCTTGTTAGGAAAAATAGTATGCGCAACTAGTGCGCATAGGTGTCTCCCGCACTCGTCTTTTTTGTCGCCCTCGCTGCGCTCAGGCGACAAACCCGACTCGTGCGGGATTCACCTATTTTGCGCACTAGTTGCGCAATCTACTAATTTTTTTTCCAGCTTTTCGACAAATTAAAAAAAAAAAAGTTCCGACACATCTAAACCCCGTTTATGAAAAAAACAGTTTGGAAATGTGCCTTTTCCTAATTGGTACAGCTTTTTTTCTTGCTTGAAAAAAATGTCTAAAAAATAACATTCATAAATTAATGGAGTTTCTTGAAAAAAAATGTGGAGTGGAGACTTCAATTCTCTCCCAGAAAAAAATTATCGTACTGATCGTACTGATGATGATTTTTTACTGGAAGAGATTATGAAAGTCCTCACTCCAATTTTTTTCTCACAAAACTATTATGAATATCTAAGAATAAATAAAAAGTAGTTCGTCGGTGTGGGTCATTTTTGTTTTGAAATTTTTTTTTATTTTTTAAAAAACAACGTTTCGGCCGGGCTCCGGCCGGCCATCTTCAGGCTACAATGAAAATTACAATTTTGATTTATCTATAGGCTAACGTGTGCTATATTAGGTTATGTTAGAATTCTATAGTACTGATACAGTCTGTAAATATACCGCGAAGTTTCGTGGACGCGGAACGCTAGGGGTACCAACCCGAAATTTTTGCTATTCCATAGGCGTAGGTCATACAGTAAACTGCAGCAGCAGTTTGGTAACTTACTAGATGTTTCTAGTAAAATCACTAGAGATCACTAGAAATCTAGTGATCATTGGTTACTGTATTTCTGGACTAGAAATCTAATGACTAGATTTCCAGTGATTTCTAGTGATTTTACTATAGAAACATCTAGTAAGTTACTAAACTGCTGCTGCAGCTCACTGCCCATAAAATAGGACCCTTTTTGGGTTGGTATCCCTAGCGTTCCGCGTCCACAAAACCTCGCGGTATGATCAAAATTCCATTTCTTAGTTAGTGTAAATTGAACCTAGGCAAGGATTCGATGGATTGCAGTAATTTTTTCCAAACAAAAATGAACCACATCGACGAACTACTTCTTATTCAACCATATAGGTCACGAACTTCACAATATATATTATGAATATCGTTTTTTGGATAGTTTTTTAAACGAACAAAAAAAAAAATCCCAAATTAAGGAAAAGGCACATTTTTCAATGTTTTCTTGATAAAGGGGTTTGAATGGGTTGGATTTTTTTTTTAATTTGACTGAAAAGCTGACAAAAAAAAAAAGAAATTTAATTCCAACAAGTTTTCTCTCCTTCCCCAATTTATCACACTACGTGAAAATGATTGAGTAAAAATGTTTCTGGAATGCAATGACCAAAGTATCTGAAAAAATTCCCAACATTTTTTTTTCATCCCAATAACATGTACAAATTATCACGGAATTTTCGGAGACCTCAAATTAAATGGGTGGCCCACTTGACGGAGAAACCTTTATATAAACTCCGTTTGTTAGGCATAGACGATGCCAGAATTTGGAAAGGAAAACCCATTGAGGGGTCGGCCGCCGAAAGTTAATAGGGAGACGATTGTTTCGGCAATCTTGAAACACAAAGACAATGTCCTAAAATCGAATGGAAAACCTGTCTCCAAGTTAGATCCCGTGTGGAAAATAATATCACGCGAGCTGGACAACTTAATTTCCGACCGGACATTATATAGTTTCGTTGCTGACAACAAAGACGGAATCAAAGAAAAAATTAGTGAAAATGATGACGACACGAATTCACTAAAAACTCGGACTAGTAAAGAAGATGTAGAAGACATACTAAACGATTTCTCAAAACAAAACTCATCACTTAATGATCTGTCCAATGATAGCATAGCACCAGAGGTGGATATATTCACTATTTTACTACCGAAAGAAAAGTACCTCCAACTTTTGATTGAAAAGTCGGGAAAACGTCACGAGAAAACAAAGAATAAGACTTTTGAAAGGCAGTATACCAGTTTGAAACCAGGCCTGTGGCAAGATCTAATGACAAAAACGCTTTGGGACCAAAAACGCATCGGATGCGGTTTTAATTTCCTTGTGCCCAAAATTTGTAAGGATGGAAATACTGGATCGATCAGCGGTAGCTGTAAATGCGAATCGACATTACATATGACCATATTAGGATCCGATAAAAGCGACGATTTTGTCAAGGTGGAGTGTCAGCACACGAAGGGGCATGGCGTGTGTGGCAAACGGTATCTGCGTGAACCACACCGAGAGACGATTGCAAAGGAACTTTGTTCCAAATCTGCGGTCGTTTACCATGCAGAGCAAGCAGATATTCTGATGGAACCTGGTGATCCAGAAGCTCCACATCTATACAAAGCATCGGTTCTCAATATGGCAAAAAAAGAGTATATGTTGAGCAAATTTTACGATCCAGATCCTCAAAAATCATTAGCTATAATGAAATGTAAAGAGCTAAGTCACACCATCCATGGTCTTGGTATGGACCCCTTCTTTGTCCATTATTGGACAAATCATCAAACACATGTATTGCAACGTTTAGGTCCTTTTTAATTAATTTATTATTTAAGAAATTAGACTGATGGTCGTGGGGTGTTGCATAAAATTTATATTTCGAGCGTTGGTGAATCAAATATTGTGAAAAGCTAAGCTGTCAGACTCGGTACGCCACGTAGGGTTTACAGAGCTAAAATCCAGAGTTAAGAGTGTCCAAAGCAGCGGATACGGATTAGAAATCAATACCGATGCAAGTGCACCTGAACCTGGTGTTCCTAAAATTCCGGAGTTAAGAGTGATCAAAGCAGTGGATCTGGATTAGAAATCGATACCAATGCGAGAGCACCTGAACCTAGAATTCTGTGAAATAAAGGGATTCATGAAGATGTTTTAGGTTTTGTAATAAAGGTTTTGTGTCAGATGAAAATCCATTTTAAGATTATTTTAATCAATAATTCATGAAAAAATGAAGGTATAAAAATAATACAAAAAAAAAAGAAATAATAAAACTAAACTTAACTGCTACTTTTTGAATTGACAGACGGTTTTCTCGATTTTTCTATTTACAATGTTGTTTCTTAACGCTAGGTTTGTTTTGGCTATACCGACAGGCTATAGGTTTTGACTCGACGTGATAATAATATGATGCCGCGTTTGGCTGTTGCTATGTTTTAAATTATATTGAAATGAACCCGACAGGCGTTACATTTAATTTATTGACTCTAAGATTGAAATGAAGCTAAATAATCACCCGGTGAAGACCCCCAGTATGATTTGCAAAGAAATGATATAGAAATGAGCTAGAATACCCCGACAGGCGGCAAATGCTCGCGAGTAGCCTGACAGTGCCGAATTTATACCTGTGATGACGTCACACTGGTCTTCGTACCGTTGAGCTGCCGGTGCGCGCGCCGGTCAGATTCGGAGACGGCTTGATATGTTACAGTATATAGATCTTTTACGCGCAAGCAGACTGCAACTGTTTCCATTGACGCCACGGGTGGGATTGTGAAACGATTACAAAGACCGGATAATACCTACTCCAAGTACATTTGCCTTTACCAAATCGTTGTGAACGGTCATCTAGGACAGTTCTCTGTATCCCAAATGCTGTCAGAGAGTCATGACACGATCGCTATAGCATTCTGGCTCATGAAGTGGGTCAAATCTGGAGCACCGCAGCCTAAAGAAGTCATTTGTGACTCTTCGAAAGCGTTACTCAATGCTGTTGTCATCGCTTTCGCACAACATTATACTATAGAAGAATACTCGAATGCGTGCAGTGAACCTGTTCTACCACGCTGTTATGTACGCATAGATGTCGCACATTTTATCAAAATGTATGCGAATTTTCTGAAAGGCATGTCCCAGAGAGTACGTGTCATGTACTTAGCCGCTATGGGACAGCTCATTACAGCTTGCGATCTGCAAACAGCTGCGGAGATCCTCAAATCAATCCTCATTATAGCTCGCAGTCCAACGGAAGGGAATTTGGCGTGCGGCACTCCGACAGCTTGTAAGACACACAAGCAATCACTCCGAGCATATACCACCGAAGAGGATATGCGTATGTTCAATTTAATTATAAACGATGTAAAATTGATGAATATTACCTACTTGGATATCGTAATTTTAGTCATGTTCGAGAACATTGGTATGCCTATCTGGGTGCTTATTCACTAACTTTTGCGTCATAACTGCAGAATAAATGCACAAAACAATGTCAATCCATGAAATCGGAACAGCTGATTGGCAGCCACCTATTGTTTTTCATGATTTCAGTGCTATTTTGCCGTTATTTCCGCAGTTATAAGTTAGTGAATAAGCCCCCTGACAGCCTATTATGTCAGTCGGCAACTTCAACTAAACTTCGGTAAAGAAAATGTAACATTCGTCACACAGCATTATACTGATAACGATTGCGACTTGTGAACTCACGGCAGCATGCTGCCTAACTTTTCGTCTGATGCAATTTATGTAGTGAATACGAATATGGCATTCAGAGAGTTTCAGCAGTGTTCTTTATCATTGATTCATAATATTGAGATATTTTTTTGATATAGAATCTTCAAGTAACGGTGATGAGGATTCGCAAAACGCCACGTCATCACAAGACGAAAATATTTTTGATGATACAGAGTCCTCGAATTGGTGGCTTTCATGGGGAGCACGAATTGACTCAGAAATCGAGTACGTCCGCCATGAAAAAGGAGACCGCGATAATGCCCATTATATGCCCCAGTTCGCAGATCGCTTATTGAAAGACGTACGCTGGATTCCCCTCTGGTCGTCTGTTTGCAAAGAGCGATTCGGGTACGGCCGGGTTCCGGCCTCGAGTGCGGCTGTAGAAAGCGACTTCAATATAGTAAAAACGCACTTATTAAAAGGTTGTAGTACACCAATGAGGGTAGACGAGTTCGTGGAAAAACATGTCGGTTTTCTCAATGGGCGTATGAAGATAGCAGACGCTAAAAACGCAGGTATGTTGAAAGTGATTTTTCAATTTCACACATTACTATGTACACTAGACTCTGTTGAGGCCACAACGATTTTTTCGTTTACTCTCGCTGTGCCCCAAAAACTTGGGAATATAGGCAGACCAGATAAATGGTGCAACTCGGGGCCTCTAGACCGATGTTAAGGGGTGTCTCAACGATCTGTTCGAATTCTCATCTAAATAAGACGGGAAAATCTTGTTCCAAGTGATTGCATTGTACCTCATCTTATGGTGAATCACCGACAGGGGGAATCGCTCGCAATCTGAGTTCTTTAAGGTTGGATCGAAGTAAGGAGGATCGAAATTTCGAAATCAAAATGCAAATTTTATTTGCATTGAGAACATGATTTTCTAATTTCATTCCCTCCACCGTTTTTCCTCATATGAACATAGGGTAGAATTTCTATTTTTCTCACTTCGATCCAACCGTGACGAACTCAGGTTGCAAGCGTTTCACCATGTGGTTGATCTACCATACGAGGAGGTACAATGCAACCAATTGGTAGAAAATTTTCCCGTGTTATTTAGATGGGAATTCGAAAAGACCGTTGAGACACCCCTCAACATCGGCATAGAGGACCCAAATTGCACCATTCATCTAATCTGACTATAGTTCAAGTTTTTTGGGCACGCCGAAAATGAACGAAGAAATCGTCGTTACGTCAGCACAGTCTAATGTACACACATTAGATGACATAAAACGTGTTGTGGGGTCATACTGGCCCAGGTTGTGAGAAATTAAAATCAATGGTACAGTTATAGAACAAGATACAATTGAATCATTATACTGATGGTTTAATTCCCGTGGTTTTGACGTTTACTTAATTATCATGCCAGTGCTTGGGTATTGTTCAGAAAGATAAGAATGCAAACCAGATATTTATTGTCATATCAATTATTTCAGATGATACCGTAAACAATGAGGTCCGAGACAGCTCAGCACAATATTCTGAATACATTCCTACGACAGACCACACAAGTTTAGCTTGTGCAGTGTGTTCCAGTGAACTTTCTTCGACATGTTCGCAGAAATGCGAGCTTTGCTCGAAGACAGTTCACGGAACAAGTCCGTGTTCCATACCTGTCACCACGGATGGAGAGTCGAACGAGCGACAAAGATTATGCGTGACATGCAAAGATATTGATGTGAAGCCAATATTTGCAGCACGGGAGGAAGAAAATTGGGGGGGGGGTTAACGACGAAACCGTCGAAACCGTCGAAACCGAAAAAATCTTCGAGGTATCTCCAGAAAAATCAGGCCGTCATCGATACTCTGCTACTCCCGAAATCAGTGCAGATTCCAATTTTGAAAAACGGTCGTAATCATATCCTGCAGGTGAATAGTATCATTTGAGATTACATTTCGATTAGTTTTTGAGTGTCAAATTCGTGCAAAGTGATTCTAATCAAACATTCACTGCGTCCCACGAATGATAGTCCACCTCCAAAGAAAACCTATGCTTCGCGAAGTGATCACTGATAGCTAACACTGCTAGAGTATCTTCGTATTTTCTGCAGGAACATTGAAAGAGTGCTATAGTTGATTTTTACCTTCTTCAATCATTTTTTCGAATTCTCCCGAAACGGTGATGCCAAACATATTGTGCGTTTGGCTTCCGATCATTATGAGAAATAGGTTCAATCTAGTACGCAAAATGCACCAAAATCGAAACAAACGTACATTATGTGCATCGTAAAGTGTGAATATGTCACTACTAGAAAAAAAATTTACTTTTTAATCACACATGCACGGAAAACCCGATTTTCCTCGCTGTTATGCTGGAGTAAAATGGCATTTTGTCTCCCGTGATACACAAGATGAATTTGCGCATGCGCATGCGCATGTCGTGGACAATTTATATTCTTCCCTAGGAAGCGGGAAGAAATAGTATATTTCAACGACTCGAGGATACTGGTTCCTCTTTAACACCCTACCTATTTAATATTGCTTTGATTATTATTGGACTTAGATTATATTGCTTACATTACTTTTGATTATGTGAACTTAACTGACCTTGCTGGAACAATTTCAGGCCGTCAGGATAGGCACAGTCGAAGTGTCAGTACAGTATACCTGTGCATTCGACAGCATAGTACAGATTGTACTCGCTCGTATTACCGATCGCCCCGGCTTAAAATGCAAATTGCAAGCATGCAACAATCCACTATTTAACCTAGTGTTGAACATCGCGGAAAAAGGTATAAGTGCTCACACATACCGTGTGCGAACCAATATATTGCTGGAGAGGCACCGAAATGTTACTGGGGGGAAGGATATACCAGAAGAGGGTAACTACCTATTAGATTGTCGAGTCAACGTTGGCGCTTTGGCAATATCTCTACTGAATGGCTCACCTAGCTTGACGGAAATTTCGGAGTGCAGCACCACAGGATGTTACGTGAAGGAGAAACCTCTAGCGGTTCCTACACTTGAGCCAAAAATGATCGAGGACTCAGACTTCGTCAACATTATAAAAAATCGTGTAGCTTTGAAAGCACGCCCGTGTGATAAAAAAGGCTGTTCAGGAACCGTGAATACGCGTATCGTGAAAATGGGTAAGTGTTTCAAACTGATTAACGCAGTAGCCTCGGTAAATCAATTGCCAAACAGAAAATTACGAAAATTTGCAGAGATGTCAAAACCTTTCCAAAAATGAATCAGTTAAATTTTTGTAATCTTTGGTTGACTTTGCAAAAGATACTTGATAAATGATAAAGTGCGTAGAAATCCCAGATGTCCATAAGACCCCATATTAAGTGCTTTCGAACGAGATTATTATTATGTTTCTCAAAATCAACCAAAGATTACAAAAATTTAATTGAGTCATTTTTGGAAAGGTTTTGACATCTCTGCAAATTTTCGTAATTTTCTGTTTTTTAATTGATTTACCGAGGGTACTTGCTTAAAGCGAAGCCAAAAACAGCTTCATAACCACACTTACATTCGTTATCACAGAAGCGACGAAATTTTGTTGACAAATAACTTCTAAACAGAGACAGGTATTTTGGCAGGATAGATTCGTTATTAACGTTTGTGAGCTGAGGTATTCCCTCCAAATCGCTGTTGAACAGTATGGTTAAGCTGTGAACATAAATGAAAGATGAGAAGATATAAATGCCAAGATGTTCACAACTTCGAAATGGGTGTGCACAGCTGCAGTGATCAGCTGCAACGTAACTTTCACTTCAGTGATCATTGAATATTATATTAGGAATTCCTACCTGGAGTGGCTATACTTTTTACGCGATTTGATTTAAAAAAAAACGATCTAAGTATATACGTGCCAATAAAATCTGAGCCCTAATGATAAGCGTTGTTTGTCAAGAAAATTTCATTACGTTTCATGACATCGATGTGAGATGAATTATAGACACAATAAACTAGTGAAGAATATTTTATTCAAACGGACGGTATTCATTGTGTGTGGCATGATTGATGCTTGTAATAGACCAGCTTAACGCAGTCTGTGAGGACTCGTCATTAAGCTTATATAACAATAACTGCTGATTGTTCCAGGTGACCTTATATTGTTCGAAGTTTTCGATTTATACGAGGCAAATACCAGCACCGCTTTGCGAAAGTTTCCTCGACATTTGAAAAACCCGTTGGGTCCAGAAATGTACGAGCTAGTCGGATTAGTCGACTTCCACGAAGCGAAAACCAGAAGCTCGGCTAGACCTGTGCCCCTTAGCTCTGTGCCGCTGGGGCCTGCGCCACTTGGCCATTACACAGCAGTTTGCCTGCGATCATCAAAATCGTGGATAGAGTACGACGATTTTCGGGATAAAGCTACGAAGCTTTCTGAGAAACAGGGTGTGGTTTGGCACCTCTTGGTATACGCTAAAGATTAGAGATGTGTTGGACTTGTCATTATTATATAGTATCATGTAATACGAGTACAGTAATTTGATAATCATTCTGTTATACATTTCTTCTTTGTACCCCTCCAAGATCCATTAACAAGCGATTCCAGCGCTCTTGCAAAAATCACACCCAAAAATAATAAATTTCTCATGGTGGCGTGGTTTTTCGTATAAGGTAGGGTGAAGCGGCGAAATCTCATCGAATTTTTGTCTCAATAGCCATATAAATCATAGACTCGAGAGGTGATAATGAACATTTACGCTTCATAAATCTTATCTTACATCACTCATCACTAATTATACGCCAATTTATCATGAAAATTGAATGGTTTCAAAAATTTTACACGTTTTTAACGAAGTCACTAGCTTTGCTAAGATTAGAGAATCATACTGGTCTTATAGTGGGTTGCATAAACGTAAGGTTTAAATAACCCGTACGTTACCCCGCAGATACTATCCGTTGAACCGTTTTTTCATCTGACAGCTGTCATGAATCGCTGTTAACTTCCGACAATCTATGAAGGTTGAACGGGTAGTATCTGCGGGGTAACTTACAAACTTTTGGGTACCCACGTTTATGCGATCGGGCATTATTGAGGCTAAATCCTACCTTTAAACATTGTCGAAGAGCTGTATCCGTGAAGAAGAGTGGCATCTAAATACGCGAAAAAACAAAATAGTTATCAAGTAACTCATGAAGAAGTGACAACATCTGGCCATTCCTCATCGGTTTTGAATGAATTTAGGATGTCTGAATGAGCAAGTTGTCTGCAGAATTTTCAATGAGACCTCAGACTTCAAAAAAATTAGTAGCTTTGTTTGAGTAAAAATTCTCGATATCGTGTAGCGTTATAATACATTGAAGCCGGAATTACGATGAACTTAACGTAACGTAACTTACACAACGGAACGTACCTATAGTTTTGAAAGTTAGCGAGCGCGCGGGCGTTTTGAAAAAACAGTGGTCGTGATTGGTGTTTTGAACTATACGTATATTCCGTTGTGTAAGTTACGTTACGTTAAGTTCATCGTAATCCCGGCTTAATAATTTGATAGTGTTGAATGAAATTTATGAGGCTAAGACATTCATTACTACCGTCAATCTTTTCCATTAGTCTACAATCTATTGATGGTTACGGACAAAAAAGAGTCGTACTAGTACATTATGTCACTAGGCCGATAAAGTATTTCCCGACGAATCCTATTCACCTAACCGCCCTGACAGTCGCTTATAACGAGGTAGTACTGTACATTATAATACAAGTCCGGTAAAACTTTTTCTGACGAGTGCGAGGTCGCAGCACGAGCCAAAGGCGAGTTCTGCAATCACACAAGATCAGAAGAAGTTTTTCCGTCGAGTATTGTACAAAATTTTACTTCAGGAGGTGTGAAACTGGGGGTTTTAGCCACGCGAAGCGTGGGTAAAACGTCCAAAATCACACGGAGTGAAGTAATAGTATATTATGCAACAAGTGCGTCAATATTTTACGCACGAGTTTCATATGATATTTTTTTCAACTCAGTGTGCGAATTTCGATTTCTCATGTCTGTTGGTAGTGTGCGAAGTGCCTGATTCACACACTGTGGTGCGCGGTGTGCCGAATAGATACATTTGCACACTCAGTGCGCGAATGTATCTGGAGTAGATATATTCGCGCACTGAGTGCGCAAATGTATCTGAAGTAAATTATGCATTCGCGCACTGAGTGTAGAGAATGATTTACTCCGCACACTGTAAATAGTGTATCTGTAGAATATTGTCTAAAATACAGTACTCACATTCTCAGCCGGTTTCTGGTTACTGATAAAATTATTTATATTTGTATTTATTTTCGAAATCAAAATTCGCACACTATGAGTTGAAAAAAATAGTATACGACACGCGTGCGCGTACGTGATCCTTGCACTCGTGTTTTTGTCACCCTCGCTTCGCTCGGGCGACAAGCTACACTCGTGCGAGAATCACGTACTTTGCGCACTTGTATCGTAATCTACTATTTCGACACAGTGTGCATAAAATGTAATTTTACGCATACTATATCGAAAAATATATTAGCTCGCGCGTCAATTTCGTACAGGTCTAGAAGCACTAGCGGAATTGATCTCTTGAGAAAGCCATTAAGGAGACCAGTACAGCGACTTTTCGAGAAATTATCATAGTCCGAAATCAATTTATTTCATAACCAAAGTTCATTTCACATCAAAATATTTTTCTTTTTCAAAATCATGTGTCGTAAGGATTTTAGAGCACCGTTGGACCGATTCAGGTCATCTTGGATTCATTTTCTTCAGAAAACAAATCTTCATCATGTGAATGTAGGAATTTAAAAATAAAAAATTATGTCATAAGTTATGATCAATTTACCAAATTTGCAAAAATTATTATTACCATTTCTTAAATAACTTGGCCAAAACGAAAATTTTTCAAAATTCCTACATTCACATGGTGAGGATTTGTTTTCTGATGAAAATGAATCCAAGATGACCTGAATCGGTCCAACGGTGCTCTAAAATCCTTACGACACATGATTTTGAAAAAGAAAAATATTTTGATGTGAAATGAACTTTGGTTATGAAATAAATTGATGTCGGACTATGATAATTTCTCGAAAAGTCGTTGTACTGGTCCCCTTAAGGGGGTATATACACCTTTAAATTGGTTGAATTTCTGAAAAACAATTTTCCTTTTTTTTTTAACTTGAAGACTCTGATAAAATTCAAAAAAATCATCATGTTTGGGGAGGGTTTGACCTTCATTATCCATATATTACATCATGTATTACTTCCAGTCTAATAGTGGCTGCGCTGAAGATGGGAAAATACAAAATCACTCGGTTGCCGTAAAGAATCAGACCCAGCGTTGGACCGATCTTGGAATTTTTGGTCCTCAATTGTTCATAAGACATGCCTCTATCAGATGAACAGAGAACTTTTTGATATTGCAAGAATTACTTGAGTTATTGAATTTTTTCGATTTTTTTTCTGAATTTGAAAAAAAATTTTGCTTATTTTTCTAATATTTCAACTAAAAATGGGTTTATCAAAAAGTTCTCTGTTCATCTGATAGAGGCACCTCTCCTGAATAATTCAGGACCTAAAAATCAAAGATCGGTCTAACGGCTGATTTTATTCTTTACGGCAACCGGTCAAAATAATGATTGTTCAGGAATCAACTTTTAAACTTTTTATTTTTTTTTTTATTTTTTTTTATTTTCTACTTCTCCTAGAGAAGGAAATGTAGCTACAGAAAATCAAGTTCTAAGATTTGGCTGATGATTAATATGCTGGATCCGCAGCTGCTCTCGCATCGATGTGTTATGAGTCGAGTCTAGACACATGTGCCAGGCGGAGGTTTGTAGTGAGTTTTAACCTGTTCTGTTCAACAACAGTGTCCGGTAGGTGTCCAGTAAGACTGCTAGAAAAAGAATGAATTGCTTCAGGGAAAATCTGATGAAAATTTTTCAAAACATAAAAATTCTTCAGAATTCATGATCTTCAATATTTTGAGATTCAGAAGATGCTAGATATTGACAATTTTTGTCAATATTCCGAAAATTCTCTCATCTTTCATCAATCATACCTTTTTTCTTATAATATTTATCAAACTTTCGCAATTAATATATGATAGAAATACTCATCTTTTAAAAAATCTGAATGTGTAGTCTCCTGGCATCGATTTCAAATGCACTTTTCGATGGATCATCTTCTTTCGATTCCGAAGTCTCATCTCAGACATATATATACACTGTCTTTGTTCAATATTGGAAATTACTATTGGTTTGAATTCGTTATGAAAGCATGACATTTGACAAACAAGTGGACACCTAACCTCGAAAAATGTAGATCGCAGCCATGTGTTCTATCAATAATCACAATTCAAAAGAATATTGAAAATTAAATACGTATAAAAATCATAATTACAAAGAATTGAAAAATCACAGAATAAAATTCAAAAACAAAATATATGAAAACGTCAAAAAAAGTGAGATAGTGGTGTTGGCGGTACTGTAGATAGTGTATAATATTTACGAGACGAATATGAGCGTCCGCGCGCTGCGCGGCGGCGCTTTTTCGCAACTCGGGACTGTCATGGCTATAACTTTTCAAATCCTCTAGATTTTCTGACGCCAATTTATTTGCAGGTAAAGTAGGTCACTAGCATTCAAAAAAAAATATAAAAATAAAAACGATTTTTTGAAAATTCAAAGGTGTATATACCCCCTTAAAGCAATCCAAGAAAAGCGATTTTTTTTTCGTTAATTTCTCATCATTCCAACCGTGGTTTACGTTCGAGGGGGTTGTTAACCGACGAAGGGATGGTTCCGAAAAATTCCTCGACACGTATTTCGAGAGCCTTTAAATAGCCGTTAAATGTTGGACGAAAAGAAATTTCGTAACAAATTTTCTCGTCATTCGAACCGTGGTCTACGTTCGAGGGGGTGGTTTCCCGACAAGGGGATGGTGCCCGAAAATTTCTCGACACGTATTTCGAGAGCCTTTAAATAGCCGTTAAATCTGGGACCAAGAGAAATTTCGTAACGAATTTTCTCGTCATTCCAACCGTGGTCTACGTTCGAGGGGGTGGTTAACTGACGAAGGGGTAGTTCCGGAAAATTCCTCGACACGCATTTCGAGAGCCTTTAAATAGCCGTTGAATCTGGGACCAAGACAAATTTCGTAACGAATTTTCTCGTCATTCCAACCGTCGTTTACGTTCGAGGGGGTGGTTTTCCGACAAGGGGATGATGCCGGATAATTCCTCGACACGTATTTCGAGAGCCTTTAAATAGCCGTTAAATCTGGGACCAAGAGAAATTTCGTAACGAATTTTCTCGTCATTCCAACCGTCGTTTACGTTCGAGGGGGTGGTTAACTGACGAAGGGGTAGTTCCGGAAAATTCCTCGACACGTATTTCGAGAGCCTTTAAACAGCCGTTAAATCTGGGACCAAGAGAAATTTCGTAACGAATTTTCTCGTCATTCCAACCGTCGTTTACGTTCGAGGGGGTGGTTTTCCGACAAGGGGATGATGCCGAAAAATTCCTCGACATGTATTTCGAGAGCCTTTAAATAGCCGTTAAATCTGGGACCAAGAGAAATTTCATAACTAATTTTCTCGTCATTCCAACCGTCGTTTACGTTCGAGGGGGTGGTTTTCCGACAAGGGGATGATGCCGAAAAATTCCTCGACATGTATTTCGAGAGCCTTTAAATAGCCGTTAAATCTGGGACCAAGAGAAATTTCGTAACGAATTTTCTCGTCATTCCAACCATCGCTTACGTTCGAGGGGGTGGTTAACTGACGAAGGGGTAGTTCCGGAAAATTCCTCGACACGTATTTCGAGAGCCTTTAAATAGCCGTTAAATCTGGGACCTACAGAAATTTCGTAACGAATTTTCTCTTCAATCCAACCGTCCTCTACGTTCGAGGGGGTGGTTTTCCGACAAGGGGATGGTGCCGGGAAATTCTTTGGCACGTATTTCGAAAGCCTTTAAAGAGCCGTTAAATTTAGTGCGAAGAAAAATTAGATTATATTTTTATTTCTATGTGGCGGTCCTCGCTATATCTTAACCTGGGACCGCCACCGATTCCCAATAAAGGGGTGAAGCCTTAAAATCGGGATTAGAGCACTTAAATAGCCTTTAAAGAGCCGCTAATCATGATACAGGTCTCATTGCCGAAATTTGATCTGGTGGTCCTAGCTTTATGGACGTAGCAAATTGTGGTTATCAACCAAAAGTCAACAAAAATCTGATTAAACCTGAAGTGTTACGATATTGTGCTAAAAAATCTATTGATAAAAAAGTTTCTTCATATGATGTTATTAATTATGGAAAATCTAAACTCTCTGCTAATAAAAACTGTGATAAATTTTGTTACGTCAAGAATTATGATGTGTTTCGTGTTGAAAATATTTGTTTAATTAATAATGATATTATATTACAAGGACAAACATTATTAAGCCCAGAGAGCATTGAAAACTATCCCATCGATTCCAAGTTATTGCATATAGTTACTGGTAATAAATGGTCAACTCTTAAAAATATCAACGCGAATGAAGTCTTGCAAAAAGCTGTTTGCTTGCCTTTTAAAAAATCTTATTATTTTTTCCCTCTGATCCATTCGGGTATATAAAATATATATTCAAAATAAAAAGAACTGAAATACGAAACTGAAACGTAAACATTGAAATAGTACAAAAATGGTACAAAAATAGTACAAAAAAAAAAACATTTTTTTTTATCGAATAAACCTTATTTAAACTTACGCGCGTGGTTATTTATCGTGCACAGTAGCGGCGCTGCTTGTTAAATTAATATATATATACACATGTGTTATACACATACTAACACATACTTCGCACATTGCAACGCTGAGAGTTATATTCAGTTGTAATATAAAATAATATACAGAGATAAAAGTAAGTTTACTATATTACTATATTTACTTGAAGTTCTTGATTATAATAAGTTCGATCAAAAATATAAAAATAATTAATTGTGTATACGTATTTGGCAAATAAAAAAATAACCTCACTTTTATAGAAAAAATAGATATCAAACAATGAGTTGATTATTATTTATATATAAATGACATGATTCTGAATATAGCAATGTATTCAACAATTGTTTAGTTTTTTTAAGGGGGGGGTTCACCCAATCGGTTGCCAATTTGTCTATTTTCTCCGAAACGGGGTAATCAATCGACTTGTCCTTTCGGCAGCCGATGTTTGACGAGTAATGAGTTCGAACTGGTACGTTTGATCGGATGAATTCGGGATTTTTTTATTTTTTCCGATCGAAAAGTGTTGGCGTGACATTTATTGCGACTTATATCAAAGCCCACGCATCAAAAATGCAAAATTGACTCCCTGAGCCCGATTCTGTGAGAAATTCTGAACATAACCATCCCAAAACATCTTTGTTTTTGATAACGATGAAGGTGGAAGTTGTATTCCACGTTTTTGTGGTAATTTACGCGATTGTCAGAGACTGGGGGCGGCCATTGCCGCTACAGCTGCTACAGCTGCCGATATAATGCGGTGGTTCCCAGAACACCCGTGCGATGTCACCGTAAAAGTATACTATACTATAGTAAAAGGATGAAGTTCAGATGGGCGCGTGGCGACATCTCACGGGCATTCTGGAAACCACCGCGTTATATCAGCAGCTGTAGCGGCAATGGCCGCCCCCAGTCTCTGACAATCGCGTAAATTACCACAAAAACGTGGAATACAACTTCCACCTTCATCGTTGTCAAAAACAAAGATGTTTTGGGATGGTTATGTTCAGAATTTCTCACAGAATCGGGCTCAGGGAGTCAATTTTGCATTTTTGATGCGTGGGCTTTGATATAAGTCGCAATAAATGTCACGCCAACACTTTTCGATCGGAAAAAATAAAAAAATCCCGAATTCATCCGATCAAACGTACCAGTTCGAACTCATTACTCGTCAAACATCGGCTGCCGAAAGGACAAGTCGATTGATTACCCCGTTTCGGAGAAAATAGACAAATCGGTAACTGATTGGGTAAACCCCCCCCTTAAGTGAACAACAAAATATATTGTGAAAAAATAATGAAAAATGAGCGGATGAAAACTTTTTAATTAAATTATTCTATCAGCAATTTCTTTTATTTCCTTCGATTTATTTAAAAAAAAATTTGTTTGATTTTTTTACTCTCAAAAAAATGACTTCCCTCATAAAAAATTTGTTGAAAACATTTTGTTCACTTGTAGATCCTCTCTTGATACAGAACTTATTAATTTACAATTTAAAAATAATCAACAATTTATTACTTTCGGCCGTTTTTATTATCTTGATTCAGAGTCAGTTGAAATAATATTTGTTTTTTGGTTAGATGTTTTATGTTGTCTTTTATGATGTCTGGTGTTCAACCGCACCAGTATCTTGGATAAATAAAAAATTGCAAACTGTGAGATGGCCACCTAAAAATGAAAATCCAACAACTGCTGCAATAAAAGAATTGACACCAAAAAAAAATTGGAAAACTATCAAATATACTAGACTGCTAGGACCATATCGTACGTACAATATCATATTGTTCAGTTATTGCGTTACATTGTTTAACAATTATATAGTTAAATAGATTTTACTTTTATAAAAACAGAAAATAATTTTAGATTCATACCTTATTATATATATACTATTAATATTCTTTTAACCTGTTTAAAATTTCTCTTTTGATTTCAATAAATTTTTATTCACAGAAACTTTCGATATAGCTAGAGCAGTTGAAATTGCTGCAGTCGACATTTCAACTAGCGATGAAGCAGCTATGTCGAAACTCAACGATGGTGATCAATTAACACAAAAACGTACTCGGAAAACTCCAGCACGCTATCGAAAGGAATCGTCCAGTGCAGCAGGATCTAGCGATAATGAAGATGAAGGTATTATATCAAACCTTCATCGATTCATTGAGGTGATTACAGTTTTCTATGTATTTCTTTCAATATTTTATAATTTTAAAGGTGTGGACGGTGATAATGAAACTAGCCCAAAAGATTTATTCAATTACGACACAACTAATAATGGAACTGATAACGATGATATCGAAACGCAAGAATTAGCTGACGGTGGTGATATTTCTAATAATCCTCCAAGTCCCGTAACTTCTGAGCCGGCAACAAAAAACATGACAGTTAAAAATATAGAAGTACCTAATCTGATAATAAGTTGTAAGTGTTGCTTGAACTATAATTTCGTATCACATTAGTAACCTCTTAATGATAACGATTATTAAAAAAAGTTAATTTTATAGATGCACCCAAACCGCCAGCTAAAAAAGTGATTCCGAGGATTCCGAGTACTGAAAAAAATATTCAGACTCCACCAGATGTCAATGGAAATAATATTAGTAAAGAAACATCACTGCTCAGCATAAATAATGCTGAGCAAAGTAGCGTTGCTTCTGATATTGCAGATGAAATTGATGATACTAATCTTAATGATGTACCATCAAAAACTTCGTCCTCTAAACAATCAAAAAGTTCTGCTTCTACCTCACAAGTATCTGAACAAAATGTTGATGCTGGGAATCAAAATTTAGCATGTTCTCAAAATTGCTGTGGTGAATATGAGATTTAATTTAATATTTTTTTTTTATACATTTTTAACATAATTAAATACCTACTTGTTTTTAGTTTTGAAAATTTTTAAACTCTGCTTCAAAGGTTTAAATGGTTAATTAACACAGTGAAAAACCTTCAGTCTTTAAAAAAACAAGTACGAGTCAACATTGAAAATTTAAATATTCAACATGTTTGTGTGTTAATCCAACACAGTATATATAATTTAAAAAAGTAATGAAATCTATGTTAATAAAATAAGTTGATATTTATCGTAAAAAATTGAATAATCATATTAATAAGGAAGTTTTTCACCGTGTATGTGGAATATATGAAGGATTCTTTCTCAAGTGTGCCACCCATTTTCGTCGTGGTCTCAAATTAATTTCGTTACTTCCTCCAATGATTACCCTCCTTTTCAGGAGTTTTGTCACTGATCAGTGCTAAAAATCTGCAAAAATTCAGCAAAACTCCTAAAAAGTAGGGTAATCATTGGAGGAAATAATCAAATTAATTCGAGACCACGGCGAAAATGGGTGGCCCACTTGAGAAAGAATCCTTCATATACACTCACCCATTTTCTATTTACCTATTGTATATTCATTAGGAACGTGTGCCCAAAAAATGGCTTTCTTCATAAAACTAAATAGTGCTTTTGTAACAAATTAAATGTTTTCCCAACAATTTAACTATTCTCAAATTATCGCTTCTAAGATTAAATTACTAATTTTTCGTTTTTCATTGAATATAAAAAAAAACTCATTAATTTTAATTACGGCCAATTCGTTAATCAATATTCAAAAATATCGTTAATGAATTAGAAAAAAAAAGAACTAATTATAGTATGAGTTAGTTTTTTATTCTCCATCAAAAAAATATTTATCCAACAGATTCTAAGGTATTGGAAAATAATAGTCATTTTCTTGGCATACTCTAATATTTATACACCCATTATTATCTATGCATACATATATATATTCAACAATAATAATGGGACTATCTTTTTATCTACAGCTGCATGTCGTTTGAAGCTTGACACGCTCCTACGTTTGGTAAACGTTTTAATAATAAACCAGGAAAAGCCAAATAATACTCCTAAACCTGCATCTCATGCTCGCAATTTATTGCCTGACTTCCCACTTACTGATATTCTACCGTTAAAGAAATTTAATCAATTATTAAAAGATAACGAATCTGCACGCACGCAATATGTAAATAGATATTTTATTATTCAAACAAATCGTTGATGTATTTTTACTATCTGTTGCGCATGAAATTCATTTTTTTCCTCCATATATATCGGCTATTGTTCATGATTTCTTCTGAAATAATGAATCTATATGTATCTTACAAATTTTTTTCACAGATTAACGTGATTACCATAAGACGCGATCAAAATGCCAAAAAACATACTCGTGATGTTTTAGTGTTTATTTTGTCAGACAAGTTTGCTCGTGGGCTGTCTTGGACTGGTCAGAAAAAAACAATTCAAGTAAAGGGCATGGAATTTGCCAAAATTTTAATCGGTGAGTTGATAAAATATCATATCACATTGCGATTTTAATTAATTTGAGCAATAATTGGTAAAGGGGTACTGCGATTAGAAACGTAAATCTGACTTAAGATTTACGCATTTCTCACATTTATTAGTCAGTTAACTATTCAACTTTTTTCAAACGTAACGTATTCGACAAATTATTGATTTGAAAGAAATCAACAGGCTAATAATATATATATATATTGTAACGGGTTTTCCTGGGCTCGGGTACCCAGAAATAATAAGCCGAATACAAACCGGGGCCTACGGGTAGCTAGGGGATGCTGTTGGGCGCCAGACTTCACTTAGAAGTCCTCTCTCTCGCTCACTCTGCGACCCTCCGACTAACTCTAAGGGTAGAGGGATTTCGTGGGGGCGAGGAATAAAGACACTCTGTAGAATTGCTATTATTATTATTTATTAAAAAGAAAAAAAGAAAAGGTGGCGAATTTAATACCACGCCCGCTACCTGGCGTATTTACAAAACGATAAATTATAATACTGACTCTACGGTTACTTTACTGACTCGACTTTCTTATTTTACAATGACTCTACTCTAATTTTTAAATATCACAGGCAATTTACTAAATATCACAATCAAATAAATGAAAGTACTGAAATAATGAAATATGGAAATATAAACTCTATTAAATTACGACTAACTATTAGCGCTCTCTCTCTCTGGGTCTACTCTATCCAGAGTATCCTAGATCTAGTTAGACGGTAGGGAGGACAGAGTCGACTCTACCTACGGTCTATTGCTCGCTCGCTCGAACTAGGAGGAAGCAGACGAGCTCTGACGGGTGACAGCTGAGCGTCGCGCGTGACGTCAGAGGTCGGTGGCAAAATGGCGTCTACTAGTTTTCTGCGCAGCGGTGACCAATGCTGGCACGGCTACGCGCAGCGTAAACAAGGCGCCCGGTGTCAACTTTTGAATCCAACGGTTCGCGGGAAACGGTTGAGATCCAGACACGAGGCTTCTAGAGGCTCAGGGTATTTATTCGGGGGATGCGGGTTCTACTAAGGATAGACTGGGTTGTGAATCAGATTGATCCTACCTGGTGCAGACGTAGATACGGCCCCGGTTGCGACGGTATCAAATAATCAATGGTCGGAGAGCCGGGGGTTAGCGTAGGTCGTCTAGGTTCCAAATCGAGAGTCCAATGATCCACAAGCCAAATCAATATCCAGGTACACAAGCACGGGTCGTTATAGTCACAGAAATATTACACAAACAAAACTCTCCACACAAACTCTCCCAAAACTCTCTCACAACTCTTTACAACACTCTCTCACACTCTCTCACTCTTTTATTCACACTTTTTGGATTTGGCTGTCGACACGAGGTACGCTCTATTAGTCCAGAAAATGGAATGACGTTCTCTTCCGTTATCTCTAGTACCAACCGGCGTCGCCCGGTAAGCGAGCGCTGGCGGCGACCCGATCGCCATGTGCGAGGGTCTGCGACCAATATGGCGTCGCTGAGGGAGAGCGGCGCGATTTAAATCGGGCGGCTGGGCTTATCCACGTCCGTAGGTCGGTTCGGCGGAAGTCTAACGTGCACCACGTTACAATATATATATATATATATTATACATATATTAAATGCCCTATTATGAGCGCTTATATTGTTTCCATGTGTCAAAATTGGAATAAAAGTAGAATTAAATTTTTGGAAGATCAGTTAAGTTAATTAAAAATTGTTATTCGTAATTTTTTGACGTTCGTCATTTTTGTTGTTGTTTTTTTTTCCAGAAACCATAACTCATAATAATAATGAGAGCACTACCGGATTGATTGAATCGGCAATAAAGTCGTGGCTGCAGCACAGTACTGATAGAATCAGTTACATGGAGAAAAAAAACCAAAAATAACTAACAGAAATGTACCTAAATGTTATTGTTGTTTTGAGTCAATAAAAAATTGATAAAAAATTATTAATTGTTTCAAATCGACTGCCAGAGGTGCTATAAATATAAAATTATGTTTTTCAACTAGGAGTTGAAAAAATAGTGGCTTAGTAAAATCATATTTCTAAGATTTTAAAAATATTCTTGAATTGTCTTTCATAAGAAGTCTTGAGGAAGTCTTTTTTCGGAAGTCAAAAGGAGCTCTTAATTCTGACTTCTACAAGAACTGTTTTCTGTCTGTTTTCTGACTTCTGCAAGAACTCTTTTTTCTGAACTCAGAAAAAAGAGCTCTCCGAGAATTCTTCAAGACGTCCTAATTTGCTCTTGTAGTGGCGCATTCGACGTCCTTAAGACGTCTTAAAGACTTCATTTTGAAGAAAATTGAGACGTCCAAATCTTAAATAAGAGCTCCTTAAGAACTCGTAAAGACGTCATTTTGCTGTCTGGGAAGTATGTTCAAAATAAGTTCAAAGACCTACTTTGATCAAGTTAAAGAAATACCGTGTCTACACGAGTTGATTGAGATATCAATAATAATTCCGTGTAATGGTTCACCAGTTAAAACTGACACTGTTAATGGCTTACGTCTTGTCCAGGCTAGACTGGTTATTCGTTTCTTTCGAAGATGTAACTGACGATTTTACAGTCAACATGGCAATTGATTTTCCTCCCAGAGGTATCGGATCTTTATTGCTCTCCGATACATTAAATACATCAAAGGAACGAATACTTTCTAAAATTTGTTTTCAATAATTAAATATTTTACCAACTATCCCGCATGTCATAGTTTTGTATCCACTATTTATATTTGCCAGTGAATGACATCACATTCTATAATTTGTTGCAGCATTGCATTTCAATAATCAATGTGATTCATTCTCATTTACCATGATTATTAGCCCCTATTCAACTAGTCAATTTTTACGGTCCACAGGTACAGTACCCGCATGAGAACTAACATCAACGTCCTACGTCCCACCCAACATCTTCCCTGCTTGCTAACGCAGAGATCACAATCGATATCACAGGAATTCCCAAACTTGCTCCATTATCCTATAGGATTCTTTATCACGATTCTGAGACACTAATCAATAAGAGTATGTCGCACAGACTCTGCAGCCTGTAAAAGCAGGCTTTTATTAAAATTTTATCAAAATGATGGTATCAATGTGTGCAGCGGCGCCGACTCCGTGGGTGCTCGAGGGCTCCAGCACCCACGAGAGGTAAATAGCGGGTGCAGAGCACCCATGACCATAGACATCAAAAGTGATCAGCAATCGGCTTTGAGCGTGATTTTTTTTTCTCGCGCGCCGGCAGTACTTTTGAACGAATCTTCAAATGAGCATGAGGAGATGAGCACTAGGGTGTCCGTTATTTCCCAAATTGACTTTGTCACTTGGGTATGGTCCAAATAATTAGTTTACAGCCTAAAAAGAATTGAGGAAATTTTTTCTTCTTTTTTTTTAAAGTGCCACTAACCCCCGCCTGTAGGACGATACTTTTCCCATTTGATTAACATAGGATTCTTGCACTTTTCTGCAGGCTTTAATTTTTTTTTTTTTCGCTTACTTTATTCATTACCTCATCAAATATTGTTGATTCCACTACTGTTCTGATTTATTCGGATGGAAATATTTTTACATTGGTGGAAAAATAATTTTTCATAAGGTTTGAAGTTTCTTTCAAAATTTATTTTTACCGTATTTTTTTAGTGATTTTCGAATATTTTCGAATATTTTTGGATTTATTGACTTTTCAATGCTTTTTGTTCAGATTAAAAAATATTCGATAGATATTGAACAATATGGTAAAACAACATTTTTACCGCTTCAAAACTCAACATTTTTTTCCCACCAATATAAAAATATGTCCATCCAAAGAGGTCGGAACAGTAGTAGAATCAAAAATATTTGATGAGGTAATGAAAGTAGTAAGCGAAAAAAAAATTAAAGTATGAAAAGTGCGAAAATCCCATGTTAATCAAATAGGAGAAGTATCGTCCTACAGGCAGGGGTTAATGGCACTTGGAAAAAAAAAAAAAAAAAAAAAATGCATAATTGTTTTTAGGCTATGAACTAATGATTTGGACCATACCCAAGTGAAAAAAGTCAATTCGCGCGGAGCACCCACGGCGTTTTCTGAAAGCTGGCGCCGCTGAATGTGTGAGAATTGTTAATAATGTTCATTGATTTATTACATTATGTATCGGTTGACCTGTGTATGGGTTAACATAGTACTGAATATCAAATCTGTATCACTCTAATGACAATAAATACATAATTTTTTTATCAACAGGCACTCTTATTTGTTGCATAAATTATTCTTCAATTCTGATGAGTGAGACAATAATGTTGAAATTGATTATGAATCCGGTACAATCTCAAATCTCAAGTTTCACATCTCAGCTCAGTAGTAAGAGTCCTTGCAGTTGACGCTCTACCCAATTTTTAACTTTAGTGCAGTGACACTTTCGGTATAGTGAAGCACAGTTCATGGCAACCTCAACCCCATCAAATTAACTGTTCAAATGCACAAGCAATTACTTTTTCAACCCCAGTTGGGGCATACATTAGTTTAACGATGCAAATTCATGAAAAGTAGCTACCCTATTACAACACGCTGTATCTATAAGTCAATAAAATAATTCAATACTTATTCACTGTAATAAGCTCGTTCAGGTGGAATCGTAGTTGGGACTTAGAATGCCTTCTCCGGCGACTAATCATCTCTCAAAGAATTACATTTTGAACTTTGACAATTCTTAGACTGAGACCTAAAATATTATCAGGGACGACTGCTGGCTTCTGATAATGTAAAATTCAAGACTTCAAGCTAAATAAATACAAATGCGTGCATGAAAATCGTATGTTCCAGCAGATTATTTATTTACTTTCCAAAGTAATCATCGGTATAAGTATTATAAATATTTAATATATCAATATCTAATTGAGAAAGAGAAAAGTTCATAAAATTTGAAAGCACGTGACAACACGCTACTAATAGATAACAATGACGAGATATGGATGATTCGATTTCATTCATACATTTATGAAACTTCAAAAATTCATTGGATACAGAATTAGAATACATGCTCAGACTGATCGTTTCTAGAAAAATAAAACCATACACTACTCGTATTTCACAAAATTACATTAAAAACTTTGACAATTCTTGGACTAAGACTTAGAATACTATCACAGACGACGAGAAAATATTTTTTTAAATTTTCCGAGTGGGTAACACCCTCATTTTCACACCTCATAAAGTATAGCTCTGTATACAATACCCGACTGAAAGACTTCCTCTGATCTCGTGTGATTGCAACACTCATCAGAAAAAGTTTCACCGTTTTTAAAAGTTTTAGTAGTATTGTTGAATGCAGCCTTTAAATTGGAATATTGTATCTGTGATTATCCAAGGTCGTCTTTGGAATATTTATTGGCTAACTCTTGGCTCAATTGATCTCAACCTCTTAGTCGGTCTATTTGTTCATTTTTTGACCAGTTTGATTAATGTGTACTGTCATAAAAAAATTATTACTGAATAAAGTTTTTATTTATATTATTTTAGTTAAGTTTTCCTCTTTCCAGGCCTATGTACAGGTGGTAACACCTCTTTAGGACAGATATTGTCGTTATATTTTATGTAATATCTGTATCTCTGGTGAATAAACTCTAAACTCTAAACTCTAAACTCTAAAGAACTTGCATATAAAATATTCGGCACCCTGTATTGTGAAACTGATTCAATTTGTACACTGGCATAGAAGAACTTGTGAGATTATCCTGTGTCGTTTCGTAGTTGGATATGAAACTAGTCTCTCTTATGAAATTACATTACATGAGTGTCGAAATATGTTATCTGTCTTTGTTAAGGGGAGACTTCGGTGAAATTTCGATAAAAATGATTTTGTCATTCTCTAAATGACTAGAAAAATCCAAATTAAAATTCACTGCATCAAAATTTAGATTATGGTATTATGTGTATTTAAAAAAAAAATGTTAATCCTCTGAGTTGAAAGTGTATGCGCAAGGAACCTTTAGCAGAAAATTTGTTGTGCAGCGCTGCCAAAAACTCCTTGCGCATACACTTTCAACTAAGAGGATTGACATTTTTGTTCAATACCCATACTACCATAATCTAAATTTTGATGCAAGAAATTTTTGATTGGATTTTTTTTACTAATTTAAAACATGAAAAAATCGTTTTTATCAAAGTCTCCCCTTAACAATTTTTACATAATCAAATTTTAATAGTATGATCCTGCTTGTCTAGGCTGCAGAGTCTTTGCAACATGGTCTTGTGGCATAGGGTCTCAGTACTATGGGAATGAATCCTACAGGATAACGATGCGATTCTGGAAATTCATGGTGATTTCTGGTACAGCGAGCAGGAAAGATGTCGGATAGGAAGTAGGAGGTCGGTGCCAGTGATTATGCAGGTGCTGTACCTGTGGACTGCAAAAATTGACTACTTGAAGGTGCTCACAAACAGAGTATAATTAGTGTGATAAATTAATCAGGTTGGTTATCGAAATTTAATGCTGCTTACAACATGGTTTTGTAGCATAGGGTCTCAGTACCATGGGAATGAATCCTACGGGATAACGATGCGATTCTGGAAATTCCTGTGATATTCATGGTGATTTCTGGTATAGCGAGCAGGAAAGATGTCGGATAGGAAGTAGGAGGTCGGTGCCAGCGATTATGCAGGTGCCGTACTTGTGGACTGCAAAAATTGACTACCTGGGTAGAAATTATTCCAGGGGACATTCACGGCCCTCGCTAGATTGCCACGCTTGTTTTGCCGGGCCTTCCAGGGCAGTCTAGCAAGAGCCGTTCCGGCATGTAACGCTCATGCTTTGATGGCCCTGTTCTGGGGGCCTTTCGAGGTTCTTGCGTGGCCCTCCTGTTAAAACCAGAGAAACCTGCCAATGCCCACACACGGCTTTGGAAGGTTTTATTATTACTAGTTTTTGTAGTAGCCCCTAATTTATTTTCATGAAATTAAAAAGTAATTATGGTAGAGAAAAAAAAGACAAGAAAATTGACATATTTTTTCGTCAGTTGACCCTATCATATCGATGAAATTATATTATACATTCACTGAAAAAACCGCCGCATTTATCGTCCCCGCCGGGACTTGAACCCACGTCCGCTCGGTTACCAGTCGCACGCCCTAACCACTACGCTAAACTACCACATGACATATAACCCAACACTCTCCTACTTGTCAAATTCTTTTGTCCTATGAACTAAAACAGTGTTGAACTGACCGTAAAAATAACTGTTGATAAATATTTGTTAATAGTTAACAAATATTCATTCAGACGTCTGGAAAACAAAACGTGAACGCAGAAATTCTACGATTGACAGTTTTCATAACCTCGAATATTATGTTTATACTTTCATTACAAAAAAAGTCACATAATCATAATAATTGATAATAAAGCACTGTAAAAAAAACTGTAGTGTGTCTATGCGGTGTCTGTTGTTCAGATTTTCGGTGTTGCTAATTTTTGCTAGTTATAATCAACGTTTAAAGTGAATTTAATTGATGAGGATTTTAGAACCTCAAATAATTATTATCTGTAGACTCAATATTACTCTGATCATAAAAAAAAAGAAAAGAAAAAAAAAAAACAATTTACTTAATAGTATTATGATTACATCATGCAATAACACCAGTTTGGAGGTGTACGTCTATTTTAACCTCTTATTGGTGTTTGAAGTTATGGCGTGTGTTTATGAGCGGTCTTCACGAAACTGTTAGATGCAATAAATATTTGTTAGCTGTTAAAATTGTAGATTTCTCACAAATTAATATTTATTGTACACAAGATTGATTTGTTGAATGTTATAAAATATTCAATTATATTTGAAAAATTAAAAAATTGTTTCCAAATAAATGTATTTATTAACAGTCAAGAAATTCTTCTATCAGTATACACGGGTTCTATTTCGAATAGCTCAAAACTTTTTCATTCGCAATCGCGCAAATTCGGTTCATTGCAGCTTCACTTCTGTCTGGCAAGGGGCTTACAGGGCCCTTCCGTGAAGGCCTGGAATTTAAAAATTGTCACGTCAGACGTAAAAGGGCCATGAAAGGGCATTTCCCGCTAGGCAGATTCCCGACCGACGGGACATGCCACTTAAGGGCCTTGCAATTATCCAGGGCAGCCTGGAATAATTTCTACCCGGGTACTTGAGGGTGCTCACAAACAGAGTATAATTAGTATTGTAAATTAAACACGTTGGTTATCGAAATTTAATGCTGCTTACGACATGGTCTTGTAGCATAGGGTCTCAGTACCATGGTGATGAATTCTACGGGATTACGATGCGAGTCTTGGAATTCCTGTCATATTCATGGTGATTTCTGGTATAGCGAGCAGGAAAGATGTCGGATAGGAAGTAGGAGGTCGAAGCCGGCGATCATGCAGGTGCTGTACCTGTGGACCGCAAAAATTGACTACCTGAGGGTGCTCACAAACAGAGTATAATTACTATTGTAAATCAATCACGTTGGTTATCGAAATTTAATGCTGCAATGAGTTATTATAATGGAATTTACCTGATTTGCTGACACGTAGATCACTAATACGACGAAACATTATTTTCGTTCACCTGGAACACATCTGCGGTGCAGGAGAATACATTCTAACCTATAAGATATCATCGCATCGACAGGCTGGCAGATCAAATTGTTTAACCATATCTTTTAATTAATCATACGTAATTATTCGAAATTGATTCATCACTGATCCGCGTTAACCAACAAATTTTGTCATTGAAGAATAACCTATAAACATACACCTATAAACAGTGGCGGATTTACACATTTTCCAAGTATAGGCTGTTAAATTTTTGCCGCCCTTACCTCTACAATTGTCAGTTGCTAGATTATTTATACAACCCAACAGTTTGGTTGAAATTGCACAAGAAATAATCGGAGAAGGGTCTCAATCAATCAAGTCGAGTCAATTTTTGAAATGTGATGGCCTGACGTTTCGGCAGTGTTATGCTGCCCTCATCAGAGGCTATTTATTGGAAAAAATTACAAGTTTGAGTTTACAAAGGTCAAAATAATAAAATGATATAATATAATAAAACAGTTCAGTTAACTAGCGTCGAAAAACTAATACATGAAAGACTACGATCCTAGGTCAGTAAATTGACTCATATACAAAACTGATAATATTTAGTCAAGGACGTTATATAAGCATTGTAGACGAAACAAATATTGGTAGTCAAAAAAAAGTCACATAAATACAAGGATTAACTTATACTATGGTAGTCAGAAGGAACTTTAATTACCTTATTATCTTATTCTAGTTGGTGATACGTGAAAAAACTAGGTGTCAAAGATCACCATAATCCCACTATGAAACGAGCTATATGTCGTCCTATGTTAGTGGAAACGTTAAATGAGCAAGGTGGTGTGACGACGCACTTTATATACGTTGTTAACTAAGGCTCGTCTAATGTTGACACTCTACGAATGACGTCAATGACTGACGTCAGTACCTAAGACTGACGTCAATGAATGTTTATGTTGAGGTAGTCTCTGAGGCCAACGTTTTTTCACGTAAACACCTGTGATAGAAATTGAATTTGCATGCATTTAAGAACAGCTTTTTGATCTTAGCCTATGTAGCATGTGAGAGTAAGGTAAGTGTAATTTTTTAGTGTCTTCTTTCTTATTAAGACTGTTAGGTTGTAAATTAATCTGTAACATCTCTGAGGTGATGCGCTTGGACCAAACTGATTCTCTATCAAGCACAACCGCATTATCCCAGTCGAAAGTGTGGTTGAATTCAATTTGGTGTGCAGAAACGACGGAGTGTGCTTCTGAGTTTTTCTTTATATTCTCTTTATGCTCTTTCAATCTGGTCTTAAGCTCACGTTTCGTTTCACCTACATAAGACGCTGAACAATCATTACACTGAATCTTATATACTACATTACATTTATCATGTTCGTCAATGCGGTCTTTCCCTTTAGTAACCACTGATCTTAAGTTACTGTTAACACTAAACACAGGTGACAAGTCAAATTTCCTCAGTGAACAGCCTAGTCTCTCTGAGAAGTCCTTAATGTAAGGTAAGGATACTATCCTACGTTTTGATGTAGATAGACCGTTGACTACCATGATGACAGAGGTATTTCCTTCTGGGTCAGTCACCGTAATAACAATGTTAATGCTATTGGTATGAGTGTTCTTTGATTTTAGATATTTTAACCTTTTAATAATTAATCTTTCTGAGAAGTCGTCAGGGTAGTTGTTATCCCGTAACAATGATCTTACTAAACTCAGGTTCTCAGCATGAAATTTCGAGTGAGATAACGATATGGCTCTGTCGACTAGATTAAACACCATTCCGCGTTTTTGAGATAAAGGGTGCATGGAGTTAAAATTCAAAAACCTTCCAGAAAACGTGGGTTTTCTGTACCAATTAGTGATCAACCCATTAGAATCGTCTCGTATCACATTAACATCCAAAAAACTAAGCTTACGTTCAACCTCAAGTTCATGCGTGAACTGCAGGCGGTCATGGTAACCATTAAAAGTGTTAGTAACATAGTCTATGTTAGCGCTAGGAATGCACATGATAATATCATCCACATATCGGTAATAAAATAATGGTCTGAAATTCAACTTTGACAAACAGTCACGTTCCAGATCAACCATAACTAGGTCCGCTAGAATCGGTGAGATTGGGGACCCCATGGGAGAACCAAAAATTTGTTTATAGTACTGGTTGTCAAATTGAAAGTAGACGTTGTCTAACAAATACGTTACACCCGCTAATAATTCACTCAAAGGCATGGTGGTGTGCTGCGCGATAAATGAGTATCTGTTTACTATCGCTGTCCTAACTAACTCTGTTGGTACATTAGTAAACAAAGAGGTAACGTCAAGAGAGATCAAAATGCAATCATCAGGTACCTGGATATTACTAAGTTTTTCTATCAAATCCCAACTATGTTTAATATAAGAATCAGCTTTAGGAATGCTCTTGATTAGTAAATAAGGTCCAAGCGCATCACCTCAGAGATGTTACAGATTATTTTACAACCTAACAGTCTTAATAAGAAAGAAGACACTAAAAAATTACACTTACCTTACTCTCACATGCTACATAGGCTAAGATCAAAAAGCTGTTCTTAAATGCATGCAAATTCAATTTCTATCACAGGTGTTTACGTGAAAAAACGTTGGCCTCAGAGACTACCTCAACATAAACATTCATTGACGTCAGTCTTAGGTACTGACGTCAGTCATTGACGTCATTCGTAGAGTGTCAACATTAGACGAGCCTTAGTTAACAACGTATATAAAGTGCGTCGTCACACCACCTTGCTCATTTAACGTTTCCACTAACATAGGACGACATATAGCTCGTTTCATAGTGGGATTATGGTGATCTTTGACACCTAGTTTTTTCACGTATCACCAACTAGAATAAGATAATAAGGTAATTAAAGTTCCTTCTGACTACCATAGTATAAGTTAATCCTTGTATTTATGTGACTTTTTTTTGACTACCAATATTTGTTTCGTCTACAATGCTTATATAACGTCCTTGACTAAATATTATCAGTTTTGTATATGAGTCAATTTACTGACCTAGGATCGTAGTCTTTCATGTATTAGTTTTTCGACGCTAGTTAACTGAACTGTTTTATTATATTATATCATTTTATTATTTTGACCTTTGTAAACTCAAACTTGTAATTTTTTCCAATAAATAGCCTCTGATGAGGGCAACATAACACTGCCGAAACGTCAGGCCATCACATTTCAAAAATTGACTCGACTTGATTGATTGAGACCCTTCTCCGATTACTTCTACTTCGAGTGATACATTCATGATGAATAATGCACAAGAAATAGTTGTTGGGTATATTTCTGAGCTAATCAAAGCTCAATCGTGTACGACTTATAAGGCGGGGTAATGTATGCTACTTACATAATAATGTACATTCCGTAAACGTAGTTAAATAATCTTTGTCGCGCTTAAAAACAGTTGAAAAATTATAAATTCAATTAAGTTATGAACGTTTCTTACAATACCTTTTTGCGCGATTTTTTGTTGGCAAAATCATCGATGATATCGTCGTAAGTAATCTTTTTCATTAATTTCGACTCTATGCACAAAAGAGCTAAAGCGTTTAATTTTTCTTGACTTAAGGTGGTTCTTCCGGTACAGTCCCACCAAACGTGGGTTTCAAAGAAGATTTTGAATACTTCTCGATGAGAAAAAAATCTGAAAATAATCAAGCATATAGAAGATCCTCATTAAATTCAAAAAAGTTATCAACAAATTGATGAAAAAAAAAAAACTGTTCAAGAAATTAGCCGGTGACCCATTGTTCATTTTCGGGTGAAAATGATTGTTCAATTTTTCGAAACACGTATGAATTTTTTGCGAATTTTGTCAACTTTTGGAAAATTGCGTTTTGTCAGGTATGCAAAAACGCAGTTTTCAAAAAGTTGACAAAATTCGTAAAAAATTCATACGTGTTTAGAAAAATTGACAAATCATTTTCACCCGAAAAAAAAGTTGGGTCACCGGCTAATTTCTTGAACAGTTTTTTTTTCCATCAATTTGTTGATAACTTTTTTGACTTATTATTATTATGCAAAATCAATCTCCCGAGGATCTTCTACATGCTTGATTTTTTTCAGATTTTGTTTCCATCGAGAAGCATTCAAAATCTTCTCTGAAACCCACGTTTGGTGGGACTCTACCGGAAGAACCACCTTAAGGTCGATCTCAGATAATTTTTTACCCTTTTCAGACAAGAAAAGCTTCTCTTACCCGAACGATTTGTCGCTGGAGTACATAATGTAATACGAAGAGCTATGTCCGAGTTAGGATAAAATGTTGATAATTATGCTATTCCTAATTTCTATATCAACATATCATAATAAATATAAAACATAACAACTAGATTCCAGATGATCTCGCACGTACGAATATTCAACGTCGTCGATTATATCTAGCTTTCAATCTGAAGTTTTTTTCTTAGCATTCAAATGATTCAAATAAAATTTCCTAAAGTTAGTACATGTTCAACAAACAATAGTCAACACATAAGATTAAAATCGATAAAATTATTCGATTATTATTTTTAAATCTTTTGATCCATTCAAAACGAAGAATATTTTATACTAATCATTTTTTCTTTGCAACAATTTTTTATCCATCAGATATACCCAAATAATAACAAATACCTATAGGTAATAGGTACACAAACCACCCAGTTCGTAGCCCCCAACCAGTAGTCAAACTTGTATACATGGGTAGTGGGAAGAGTGTGAAATATATTTTCCGCAATTTCACTCATCTCTTCTCACTTATACGAAGTGTGGGCAGAGGCCGATTACTGGTTGGGGCCCCGAACTGCGTGTTTTACCATGGAATATAGAAGTTTGCGGTACCGTTGAATGTATACAATGAAAGGGAAGAGGGAAAAGTCACCGGAAAGACGTCTTGTAGACTTCTTTCTGCAGGACATCAGGAGACCGTCTTACAGAAATCTTTTTGATTTTTGTAAGAAATCAGAAATCTTTTTGATTTCTGTAAGACGGCTGAGAAAAAAAAAATCGGTCCCTAAATTTGCCGCCCCTAAAATTTGCCGCCCTAGGCTCAAGCCTACTCAGCCTACTGGTAAATCCGCCACTGCCTATAAACCAATGCACATAGAAGCTCTACAACAGATGACAGCTTGCCGTCATTTTGAACTCTGCGGCGAGAGCGAAACAAACACACAAGCAGTATTTACGTGTATATGCGTGTATATATACGTATATCTTAAGTTGCCTATAATACGGCGTACACGTTCGGGTATCTTCGGTTCTGGGCATGGTGCGCATCCACGAATACTCCCGGTATATATCTTTTCTGAGCATTTGTGCATTTCCATGACACTATATGTACAATCTCATATATATAGATTTTATATATACAATTATGTATACGCTAACGACTTTTGACCAACGTATAACATCGGTATATCAACCGTGAACACGTGGTATTAGTATTAACAGAGTAAACGCACCGTAGTAAAACTGTGTGTTGTAGGAATAAATACCGTATTTTTGAGCTCGGATGTATACCGTCTATACACCGTAGGTAATCACTAATAATACGGTATTGAAGCGGAATTTTCTCAGTCGTGATGGCAGATGAAGTACGCATGAACAGGGTATGAGACACGTATGTCAATACGGTATGAATGTGGTGAGAATACGGTTTCAAAACTGTGGAACTACGGTACACATACTGCGGTCAAACCCAATTGCTTGAGCTGGCCAGAAAATTTGACGGTTTAGGAAGGGTATGGTAACTGTGTTCATACCGTATGAAAACTGTGTTCAGTACCCGTGAATACGGTGGAAGTGCCGGTAAAACACGGTACGCAGAAAGGCGCAAATATACCGTATTTCTGAAGTGATTACCCGTGGTAAATCCGGAAATATACCGTTCAACATCGGTATATGAACCTTCTCTCAACCTTGCGAAAAAGTCGTTAGGGTATATAGTTTTTTTTTTTTTTTTTTTTTTTTTTCAATTATTATACAAATTCATACCAGGCAGGGTTGTGAAAATTTTAATTAAAAGTGTAATTCCATTAGTATAGTAACTCATATATATAGTTTTTTTTTTTTTAATGTATTTATTATTATACAAATCCATACCAGATAGGGTTGTGAAAATTTTAATTAAAAATGTAATTCCATTAGTATAGTAACTCATTTATATAGTTTTTTTTTTTTTTTTAATTATTATACAAATTCATACCAGGCAGGGTTGTGAAAATTGTAATTAAAAATGTGATTCCATCACATTTTCAATTACCATTACTTTACAAAAATGTTCAACTACATATTACGCATGTCATGAATAATCAAATCGGATATCGTATTGCTGAAGTAATTAATGGCTCATGACCCTGATACCAGGTGAGTGAACGGTGATTGTCGAACAATCATCAATCCACATGAATATATATAATATATGTCGGCGCGTGATATTTTGGACACGCTTTCTCACGGCTGGGGTGCGATTCCATAACTTTTATCACTGCTATCACTGTCGATAGAATTCATAAAACAGTCTATTTTGTCTGTTTTACGTACACGTTTCACTCTTATGACATCTATCGACAGTGTGATAGCAGTGATAAAAGTTATGGAATCGCAGCCCTGTAGTATTTATTAAATATCGAGACTATTGGTTTATGTTTAGTCTCAGTATATTGGTTAGTATTGAGATTAGAAGCTAGACGCCCTTAGAGTTAATAAGTGGCGTAGAGAAGGGATGCAAGACATGGGCATCCTTGTCGAACGCAGCCACAGCCCGGCGGTGGTGATTCTTAAGGGACATTCAGATTTTGAACTGAGCCAAAGAAGGATCTCATTAGAAGATCTGGTCTAAAGCATTTGCGATTTGATTTGAATCACGCCGTGGCGGTGGATTCGTTATTGTGTCTCTCTCTACGCGTTAGAGTAGAATGGTTTATTTGTTTGGTTGTAGTCTGGGATAGTTAACATCATCAAACACAATTATTAGATTTGATTTCATATTATTACTTCTTGTGAACGATCAAACAGCCTGCAAGTAAAGCCATAGCTGACCATTAATACCGCTCGACGCTCCGACATATATATTGTGACGTTGCAGATTAGCTGCCGTCACTAGAGCCCTTCTGGCACATATTTTGTTAGTAATATCGAGAGAGAGAGAGAATATCGCCGTCTAGACCCTCGGGATACAAGTGACACACCTGTTTTATAAGCAATAGAATTAGACTAATTTGAAGAGTTTTTCTGTTAATGTACCACGAGAGAGAGAGAGAGACAGAAGATACAGAAGATGACAACTTCCGAACTTCCGCTACAAGAACTTCCGCTCCGGAGATGCTATCGACGGTATGCAGTCCAGTACGGTACCAGTACTCAGGATAGTACCGCAACATCTACGGGGAGGGATGTAGGCCTTGGAGAAATATCGCTAGGGAGTGAACAGGGTCCCCATAAGACCTCCTGCCAGCCGATGCATCTTGTCACCCAGCATCTGACTGTTACGTCGAGTGCAGTCAGCTTATATCGCCCGATCCAGCAATCAGAAGACGACGTCACGCAGAGTCCATACCTGGACGAGTGACGTAACGTATCGCCAGAGGACATCCTACGTAAGAGTGGACGAGTGTCGCGTCCTACGTGCTCTGTCAGGTCACGAAGAGGTGGTGACTCAGATGGGACACCTAGACCTGGCAGAAGTCTACAGTAGGTCATCTATCGTAGAGATTGCCGCTGTGGAGGACATCCCGAGGGATTGATATCGCCTGGATCGGAAAAGCTCAACGAGAACCAAGGTCACACCCTCCCGCCAGCCATCTCGCCGCTGAAATACCGCAGAACAGTTGTTCTAACGCTGTGAAGCGCGTGAAGTAACGCCTGACGCCCGGCAATAAGATTACGCTTCAAACTGGTCAACTGACGAGTTGACGGTTCGAACATTGTCGCTCGCAGGACCAATCAGACAATTAATTGGTCCTGATAGGTTCCCCACCTGGACCTACCTCACTGGGAGCCAGCTCGCCGAATTGTCTACGAAGAATCTTCACTTCTACATCCCGCTTTTCGCCATAACGACGTGCTTTAGTATTCTCTCTCGCCTTCCCGTGTAGAAATTTGTTTCGGGCGCTCCTAAGGGCCAAGTTAACTCTCCACAATAAAATATAGGCCCAATTTTGGCCACCCGTCTTGGACCAATATCGATTTGTCACGCTTTTTCCATCTGGCCCCCTGTAAGTAGTTGAATTAGGCCCCACTAAGCTGGTCAACTTGGGCCGATGCTGGGTTGGAAGTTGGGGCCTACATTGGGTGTCAAACTAGCCCCCACTAAGCTGGTAAGCTTGGGCCGATACTGGGTGGAAAATTGGGGCCTACATTGGGTATCAAACTAGGTCTCACTAAGCTGGTAAGCTTGGGCCGATACTGGGTGGAAAGTTGGGCCCCATATGAGCTGTCAAACTTGGGCCGACGCTGGGTTTCAAATAGGGGCTGTCATTAGTTTCGAACTTGGGCCACAATATGAGCTCATCTTAATCCTAATTTCGCCGTAGGACATTCCCCCCCCCCCCCCCCCCCCCCCCCCCCCCCCGTCACCACGGCGACAGTTATGTTGTGTTGGAATAAATACTCAAGGTTGTGCTTACATATTAATATTTTATTGCATACAAATGCGTACATAATGCATATCTTATACTCCTTCATGACTCACAGATAGGTAAATTTTTGTCCTTTTAGAATCTTTACTTTACTATTTTAGGAGCTTCAACTTATTTAGTACGATAGATCGGATTATTGATTACTCTGAGTACATATAATGTTTATTAGACTGGTTAGGAAGAATCTTTACTTTACTATTTTAGGAACTTAAACTTATTTAGTACGATAGATCAGATGACTGATTATTCTGAGTACATATAATTTTTATTAGACTGGTTAGAAAAAATCAAGTATTTTTTTTCGGAGCCACATGTTTAATAGTTGTAGGGAGAGGGAGAATAAGACGCCTGTTAAAATTTGAGCCCTTAATAATTATATTTAGTGGTTCCCGAACGCAATTTTCAATTTTCCATTTGATCAACATGGGAATTTTTTTTTTAGTTATTTCCGAATTTTGTAGCTCAGTAACGAGGCAATGTACATCAAAGTCCGATACATATTTTTATAGAAAATTTAATGCTCTACAAAAAAGGTATCTTTTAATTTTTTGATAACTCAACTTTTTCTTGTTGTTATTCAAGGTTGAAGTAGAATTTCAACCTTCAATAACTTTTGAAAGAGTTGAGTTATCGAAAAAGTATAAGAAACCTTTTTTGTAGAGCATTGAATTTCCTATGAAAATATGTATCGATTTTTGATGTACATTGCCTCTTCACTGAGCTACAAAATTCAGAAATAATTCAAAAAAATTTTCATTTCAATCAAACGGAAAATGGAGAATCGCGTTCAGGAACCACTAAATATTGATATTAAGGGCTCCAATTTCAATAGGCGTTTATTTTCCTCTTCCTACAACTATTAAACATGTGACTTTGGAAAAAAAAAAGAATAGTCGATTTTTTCGAACCAGTCTTATATTTATCTTTGGTTGCGATTTTTGGCTCAAGCCTCTGTTGGTATTTGTATAAATACCTGTTTATTATTAAGGGAAGACTTCGGCGAAATTTTGATAAAAACGATTTTTCTTTATTCAAAATACTTAAGGTGCTTTCCTAGGCAATTCCACCAGTCCTGAAAACATCGTGAAAAAATGTGATATTAAACGGAATATCTCTGCCTGGGCACCGAAATCAATTAAACAAAATACGTCGCGCAATTCTATGTGCGACTCCGAACATGTACAGCCCAAAAAATGTTCGTTTTGCGCGGAAATAGAGAAGATATCCATGAAAAACGGTTTTAGAAACGTTTTTCATGGATATCTTCTCTATTTTCGCGCAAAACGAACATTTTTTGGGCTGTACATGTTCGGAGTCGCACATAGAATTGCGCGACGTATTTTGTTTCATTGATTTCGGTGCCCAGGCAGAGATATTCCGTTTAATATCACATTTTTTCACGATGTTTTCAGGACTGGTGGAATTGCCTAGGAAAGCACCTTAAAAAGAAATGTAATCATAGATTCCCTCCATCAAAATTTAGATTATGGTAGTATGTGTTGTAACATTGCATTTTACAACGCGTGTTACAAGTGACTCCCGAACCCTTAGACGACCATAGTTACGTAGGGTGGATGCATGAAATAAGTATGAATGCGTTAGGTTAGCCCCGAGGCTATAAAATTTCCGAGAGGCGACCGTGACCAATCTAAGACTGTCGAGTCTATTTCTTATTCTTTTTGTTCTTTTTCTACCTTTTCTCTATTATGTGGGAGACATGGCCGATATTTTCGAGTACGAGGCCGAAATCTACAGAGACGGAGGCAACAACGAGGCATTCGACGATAAAGCCCGTCAATTACGCTTCTGGAGGCGAAGAACTGCAGTGGAGTCTACCATAGAAAGAGAGAACGCGGGGGAGTACCTAGAGTACTCAGCTACGAGGGATAACGGTGGTGGAAGAGATTCCCGCCACCCCGAAGAGCCAGCAAACCGCGTTCCTCCTGCAGGAACCGTTATCATCAGAGCAGATTTTGAGTTTAGCGCGGAGCCAAGATCTACGGCCTAACGTGAGGCGATCTAGTGGTCAATACGCAAATTATTAGGCGATGATATGACCAGGGTGCGAACTATCGACACCCGGCTGTCAAAGATCACTCTGCCGTAGGCTTGCCTCGCAGATAGAGCGCCGAGCTCAGAGCTCGCTCTAATATTAGCCTTTTGTAGTATTCCCTTCGAGGGACTTTTGTTGCATTTTGGAGTGATTGAGTTCGAGTGTAGTGCACCCGTTGCAGCGTAGACCCGAAGGCTCGTCTTCGAGACGCCACGAGGCCTTATTTTTGGCTGGACAACGGTAAGCGTTAGCCAATTTGACTCATACTAATTTGAATTCGGCAAACGGCCATCCGCCATCTTGTCTTGTCCAAGCCACGAGGCTTCTAGAGATTTTTGAGAATCAAATTAAGACGACCTCCGAGTCGGTAGGCCGCCACCAGTGTCTCACAGCATAATAGAGTTTTGAGTTTCAGTTTTGCTTAATATTTTCGAGTTTTGTGTCGCGTATTAGTCATTCTAGAGAGCCGTAGGCTTCGCACCTGAGTGCGAGAAAGACAGTCATAGTACGTCACTGTCGCGCTCTCTCCCTCTCACGAGGAGATACAGATCATTGTTATATTTTGAATTTCGTTTAGTCTTTTTGTTTCGCCTATGATGGCAGAGTTAGTTTAAGTTAATTTTTAAGTAATAATTCTGGGAATTAGTTTTGTTAAGCCCTGCGGGCATATTCCGATCTTTTAGTTGTAGTTTTTGTTCCGCGAGGAACGTATTTGTCGAGTTATTTATTTTTGCTTTATTTTTGTTTGTTATTGCTGTCCTACGTGGAAGCTATGAGTTTATTTATTATTGTAAAACTCGTCATTTCTATTTTTTTTTCTATTCTATTTTTCTTGAATAAATTTTATTTTCTTTATTACATTCAAATCATCGAGTCGTTAATACGCCACGCTAATCCTTCATTAATCCCGACCCCTCTCCGCGGTACTGACGCTAGCCGGCGCTCAAGTACCTGTAGTTCGTATTTTCTTTTATTTAGATTTTCAGAAAGTGGCGGTTATACGCCTGGCGCCCAACATTTGGTTTTATTATTAATTTTTCGTTGGCCAATTGTCGAGTGGATGGTTCTCGGAGCCTAGCTATCCGGTCTAATTCGGGGACTAATAAAAATCCACGTCGCAGTGTATTAAAGAAAAATTGAAAATGAAATCTTTTTTCAATACACATACTACCACAATCCAAATTTTGATGTAGGGATATCATGATTACATTTGTTTTTCAAGTATTTTGAACAAAGAAAAATCGTTTTTATCAAAATTTCAAGGAAGTCTCCCCTCAAGTATTTCAAAATCAGATTTGATTTTCTGGAGGAATTGTTACAGCCGGAGGAATTGTTACAGCCTGAGGTTGCGTCTCGCGTAACTTACGATTGCCATCCCAGTCTTTCGAGTTAGTGAGACAAGATGACAACGTCGTGTAAAATTCCTTTTCGGTCAAAACCCCCCCACCTGCTCCTTTGTGGAAACGCACCACGAAGTCTGAAATTTATCGAAAAATTACGTGTTACATCGCGGAATGGAAAATATCCACGACATAAAAGAATTTATGCACCGAGGGAAGAAAGTACGTACTTTATTCCCGGCTGCGTGCATAAAGAACGCGCTTTCTGCCCTTGGATGCATAAAACATCGTATGCACCATGGTGTAATAGTATATTATGCACCTAGGGAATAAAGTGTTCTTTTTGACGAGTGTGAGGTTTGTCTCCCGAGCGAAGCGAGGGTGACCTTCACACTCGTCTAGAAGAACACTTTACACCATGGTGCATACGATATTTTATGCATCCAAGGGCAGAAAGCGCGTTCTTTATTCGCGCAGCCGGGAATAAAGTACGCACTTTCTTCCCTCGGTGCATAAAGTGTTCTTCTAGACGAGTGTGAAGGTCACCCTCGCTTCGCTCGGACGACAAACCTCACACTCGTCAAGAAGAACTCTTTACTCCCTAGATGCATAATATACTAAAATGTGCACCCATACCGAAAAGCAGGTTATAGAATGAAGATGATTTTAGCAGAAGTTTGTTTTTAGACTGCCGGAATGCAGTACACTTCATGGCCAGACCTCTATCAAAAAGTCGTCTTATTGTTCGCGTGGTTGTTCGTTGTACATCAGAGTCGAGTAAACATTCCATAGCAGCTTTCTATGAAAATCATCATTCTAGATTAGAGGATAATCGCATTAAGATTTCAAGCAACATTCTTACCAAATCCTTGACGTATTCTACATCATTTGCCAAACGTTGATTGAATGCTTCATACTCCGCAACTGTCGACAGCTTTTGGAAGTCATACTTTTGGGTGAACGTCACAATTGAAACTTGATCCACTTTGGTTTTTAATGCACGTTCGACAGAATTACTTAAGGCTTGCACTTCTTGTGCTACCGAATTGATTTCAACTGTTAGTTTTTTTATGACCACCCAGACAAAAGCTGTGTCTATAACAAATTCGTAATCGGTAGTAAGATGTTTTTTTATGAATATTTTTAGGAATCACTCAATCATTTGACTTTGATTGAATTCAATTTCAATAATGTTTATAGCTGATCTACAGTGAAACCTCCCGTATTGTCCGCTCCCGAGTTGTCCACGATCCCGAGTTGTCCGATTTAGATATCTCGAGTTGTCCCTAAGTCACGCCTAATCACTCCCACCACAATGGACCATCCTTTGTATTTTTTCCCCACCTATAACCAAGTGGGAAGTGGTCAACCCCCACTCCCGATGGACTATACGAGATCGCCTGGGTCCCGAATGTGGACAATACGGGAGGTTTCACTGTATTTTCAGAAGTACAAGATTTCATATTTATTTCATGAACAGTAGTGAACGTAAATGGAGAAGCTACTGAATAACACTATGAATCAGTACCTCTTGAAAAGTTTCCAACCTCCATCATCTCCTCCAAAGGAACAAAATTTTTGACTGCAGTAACTCGGGCTTCAAGATTCTTCTCCAATTCGAGAATTCCCTCATGTGGTACGAAGTTAGGTTTAATGGCTATGAAATCGAAAGCGAATGATCAGCTGTTTATTCAACTACCACCAAATAGCTATTTGTTAAAAAAAAAAAAATTAAGAAAAAAAAAAACCGAACCAAACCTTGTTGTTTAATTGTATTGACGATATGTTTGGTAGCAGTGTCATTTTTCGGAAGTTCGCCTTTTTTTGGAAGCCCGGATGTTGAAGGCTCTGATATATTTGGCTGCTGCAATTTCTCTGCACTCTCTTGTCCGGGTACTTTTTTTGGCCAGGACTTTTTTTTTCCCCCTCGTGGATTGCTGTTTCTAGTCTTAGCCGTAGACGACTCATCTGACGATGAGCTATTAGAATTCTCAGTAGGACGTGCTATAAAGTACGCAAATATGGTAAAAAAATGTACTACATCAGCTTTTGTCCCAGGTGCATGAAGCTCAAACTCGCAGCTCGAGTTAGCAGCCACACATGCTGACATTATTGGAAAGAGGGATTGAAGCCTGAGAACCTACTTTCGTTCAATATTATGAAAAAAAAACTAATACTTCGATAGAATTATAGACATGAATATTACTATCTTGACTATGTCATCGAATTTGAAAAAGTTTAACACATCTGGCTGCAGGCTCTTACTGTTAGCTTCAGCTTCACCCTGAGTAAAGGTTTTAAATTCTGACAGTCTGCTCATGCAAGTAAGTATTCAGATGATGAAAGTTCATGCTATATAAAATGAATCGACAGATATTAGGATAATAACTATAATTATATTTCGGACAGAACAATCAAAAAAATACTAATACTTGAATGAGCATATCGAGCGATAACCATCAACGGCTAGTTGTATATTAGGGTGTTTCATTTTTAGGCAATATTTTTTTTTTCGATGGCATACCAGAGAATCTTATACTTTATAAAAAATGAAAAATTTTGCCGCCTGGCAAAAGGTTTTAGGTCTAATAGCGGCTTAGCTCATTCAAAAATTCGATTTCCCACCTAAATAACACAGGAAATTTTTTTTTTTTTGTTTAATTGAATTTTTCGTTGTTAAAAATTTTTTTTTCGAAAAAACCTTCATATAGCTTTTGAAGGAAATTGAATTCTCTACAAAAATGTATCTGTGGTCAAAGACCGTACAACCAGTAGTTTCGGAGTTATAGCGAAAATTGTTCATGTGTGACGCGCTATAACTCCGAAACTACTGGTTGTACGGTCTTCGACCACGGAGACATTTTTGTAGAGAATTTAATTTCCTTCAAAAGCTATACGAAGGTTTTTACGGAAAAAAATTTTTTAACAACGAAAAATTCAAGTAAACAAAAAAAAAAAAAAATTTTCCTGTGTTATTTAGGTGGGAAATCGAATTTTTGAATGAGCTAAGCCGCTATTAGACCTAAAACCTTTTGCCAGGCGGCAAAATTTTTCATTTTTTATAAAGTTTAAGATTCTCTGGTATGCCATCGAAAAAAAAAATATTGCCTAAAAATGAAACACCCTATTGTATATGAATATTGGTCTAAATCCAATCGACTGAAGGAATATGCTTACATCGAATGCTAGATGCATCTTCATTTTCTGAAGCACTTGACTCGGTAATTTCCATGATTTGCTCAACACGCTTTCCCTTTTTCTTTTTGTAAATATTTGTAATGTTATCGGCTTTTTTTTGCTATGTGTCTCGGAGTCTGTTGAAAATGCATAAGATTTCTTTTTCAGCACCTTCAGCCTTTCCATGCCTTCTGCGTAAGTTTCTGTCAAAAGAGATATAAATATAGAGTCTCAATGAAAATGAAGATTGCCATAAATGTCATGAATACCACAACGTACGTGCATGCCCCCTAAGTTCAATTGGATACCAGGGCCAATCGGCTGGGGCTTCTGCTTCAGTTTTGATGAGGTCATTTAATAATTTGTTATTTTCTTTGTTATACGGGGGAGCCATATAATGAACCACGCACGAGGCCAGCTCATTGTCATAATTAATCCAAGAGCTAGGGACACATTCTACTTCCGTTAAGCCTGTCTCAGTGAGCTCTCCAGTAAATAAAATTAATGAAAATTTTTTCAGGTATACCTTCTTCGGAGGCACTGAAAAATACAGAATTATATGACTGTCATAGTACAGCACAGGACATTTCAACATATTAGCATCTATGAAGTATTCTACGCCAATTCGACCGCTACAAAAAACAGCTACAGTCGGACCTCGCTAACTCAAATCTCAGGGGAAGCGCTAATTTTTTCGAGTAAGAGAGGTTTAGTCTAATCGAAGTTTTCGAGTTATAGAGGTTGACCAAACCAACATTCGACTTACAGAGGCTCGTAAAGATTCGCCAAATATAATAACATAAGCATTAGCTCGTGAGATGCAGGTTGTGACATATATTCTTCACGTCATTGCATAAAGCGCTTCGAGTTGTAGAGGTATTGGAACTTTGAGTTATAGAGGTAGCTTTTGACTTATAGAGGTCGGGTATCTCTAAACTCCAGTTACAGAGGCAAAATAATGGACTTTGATACGTTAGGAAAACTTCGAGTTATTCTCTGTCTTTTCTTTGAATGACAGAGGTTTTTGCAAGGGAACAGATTGAATCTCAGGCATATAGAGGTTTTCGAGTTATAGAGGTTCGAGTTGGCGAGGTTCGACTATATGAAATCAGGGTCCATATGGGGTAAATGTGCCGATGAATGAACGCTCGAACCGATGAATTAAACCTGTTAGTTATTGTTCTCTACAATAATAAAGATAATAATTGAATAGTGACTCTATTGTTGGTATACCTCAATTCATAGAAGAGAATTTATGGGACGAGACGAACCAATTTTTAGTACTTGTCTCTGAACTGCGAAGAGATTCTTCCTCTTATTGAGCATGCAATCCCCAGACAGACCATAAAAAAAATGGAAAGTGCATCATAATTTTTTTAATTCACGTACAAATCCCTTCAGCCCGGGTTTGAATCGGGACCTTCGTAACTGTAATGCAACCCCTTATTTAATTATACGACCAAAGGACTGAAGAAAAAATTCTCTTCTATGAATTGAGGTATAAGAACGATAGGGTCACTATTCAATCTATATACTAACGACATTGGCGACTAAGAATGTCAATTAGAACAACACAAAATTTAAGTAAAGATTTCTTTAGTGTTTTGGTGGTCTGATTGGATTAGGCGTCGCAGTACAGTTGCCAAAGTCCCGGTTCAAACCCGGGCTGAAGGAATTTCTACTTGAATTAAAAAAATGATGATGCACTTTTCGTTTTTTTTTTTTTTTTTGTCTTCCTGAGGATTGCACGCTCGATAAAAGGAAGAATCTCTTCTCAGTAAAAAGACAAGTATTAAAAATTGGTTCATCGTGTCCGATAAATTCTCTTCTGTGAATAAAGATTATGAGTGAAAATTACCTCGTAATTAACTGCTGGTTATTTAATTTTGTTTACATAGTTTTCTTGAAAGTTTTTCGTTGCAGTGGGTGTAAAATTTGATTTCCAACTTGTTCTGTTTAGATAAGTAAGATACTTTATACCCTCGTGTGATGCCGTGATCACACACGCGGGTATAAAATTTTACGCCCTTGATACGAAATATACTATTGTGATACACGCGGAAATCATCGAAATGTTAATTCATTACCATGTTTATCCTATCCTATTTATAAAAAATAACGTATTTATTTTAGCAAGGAAAGCTGAAAAAATATCTTCTGAACCATTCATCTCTGGCAAAATTTTAAAATCTTCGTGAAATAGTTTCCGGCAAGGTTTTTCTCGAATTGCATCAGGTATAATTTTTGATATCACGTTTAAAAAGAGACACCTATTTTGAGAGATAATATAGCTATCGTGGCGTAAGTGGAGAATTGTCTAAAAGTGGGTGAGTCGGAAATAGAATGCTGTGGGTATGAATTTCGACGCCATGTGGTAAGCGGCATTGTGAGGTTATGTTTCTTCGTGAAACTGAAATACGTATTTGACGGACTATAGTAGAGAATTTCTACACATTAATAGTGAAATAAACACAGGTGAAGTACTTTTACTTACTTGTGGTAACAGGCCCGGATTAAGTAGTCGCGATACCTAAGGCTACTCTGCAAAAAAGGCCGAATGTAGATTCAATAGATGAAATTTAAAAAGCGGCGACGGAAAATGATAGTACAAAATTTTACTTCATAAGGTCTAAAAATGGGGATTTGACCCACGCGAAGCGTGGGAAAAACGTCCATTATCACACTGCGTGAAGTAAATAAACTAAATTCAGGCAACTCTTTGTAGATTACAATTAAATGTTTAACAGTATAATTTAAGAAAAATTGAATCCTATTTGGAAAGATTGAATTTTGAAAATTGAAGGGCCGCAAATTTCGAGGGCCTAAGGCTATATAGCCTTATTAGCCTTATGGTTAATCCGGGCCTGTGTGGTACGCTTCGTCGTTGCCTTCTTTGAACTTACACTTAAGTCGGTTACCGGCACCCTGGATTCTTATGGTGGATTCAGATGGACGCGGAGGCGCGGAGCGCGGTAGAGCGTAACCAATCAGAATCCCTGAAATATGCTCCGCGCGTTTTCAAGTTCGTTCCGCGGAGTGTAGGCTCTATTCTTTAGCAGCGTATTAAGGCGAGGTTTCAGTCGCTCCGTAACTTCGAAACGGCAACGCGTAAGCTATACCTATATATAGTATAAGACATGTGTCCACCGCCGCCGCGAATGCCTTGCGAAAGTTCCGCTTCACGTGAAAACAAAAGCTCTAAATGCAGAATTTTGACGACAATGTGATTCTTCGATAAATTCTCTAGAGCGGTAAACTGGATTTAGACACGAACACCATCTGGAAAAGTAATGTAAGCACTTTCTGTTTCGAAACAGCTGGTCGTGGGTTCTGATCTGAACTACAAAAACAATTTTTTTTTCACAAATTCGCGATATTCTGGTCATCCGCTCTAGAATTATTAAAAATAAACCTATTCCCAGAAGGAATTTTCATTTTTTTCTGTAGTTATTGAATAAAGCGAAACTTTCGATACATGTTGTCTCGGTTGGTCAAGAAGGACTGAAACCCGGCCTTAATACTATCACCTTCTTTTTTTATAGTTTACATCCAAGTTCCAACGAGGTTAGAGTAAAAAACATACATTTAATACAATTGAAGCGCAAATCCAATTATAAATGGTAATTACACACATTAAGTCAGAAATATATGTATACCATCGTATTTTTAATAATTGATGATTTATTGTCGGAGGTAGTATTTTAAAAGGAACTAAAAAAAATAAAAAAAAATAAATAAAAAAATAAATATAAATTAACGTGGATCATATTAATCGAAAATTGTTTTTCTGATATACTTCAATTTAAACTGTGAATTTGCGATACTTCCTTTGAAACTGCTTCCCTAACATACTTTCTTTCTCGTCAATACAAGTATCGGAGTAATCAGAAAAATCGCTGCAACTATTTTTTTTGTATTTTTTATTTTAATCGATTATATTATTTTAGGATATGCCAATGAAGTGCAAGTTTTGCGACGAGCAATTGGAGATTGATATCGTACAATCTCATGGTTGTTTTTTGGGGCGGACTGACGATATTAGGGTGGACAATGAGGGAATATTGTTTTTAAGTAAGGTCATCGATTGATATGCATCGATACATCACGCTATAGTTTCATATACTCAGCGAGTATACATCCATATACTAGATATATTGTATTGAGGGTGTACATATATACCTTTAAATTAATTATTTTTTGCATACTGATGTGTCCCAAAAAATGTCTGCAATCATCCCATCTAGATTTAGTAAGATTTAGTATTCTTTTTAAGCTTTTTCAGGTGGAAGTTTGGATTGATAAGCTATGGCCTCTTCAAATTACACTCAGCGGAGAGAAAATCACTTATCATGATTTAATTATTAATTTTATTTATTTAATTATTAATTCTCTTTCCTACAGGAACGCTTAATTAGACATGCCTATATATATATGGGCCATTCCACGTGAACCTGATCAGTCACCTCTCAGATATTTTTTTAATTTCGCATTTCGATTGTCCTCGGGGAGTTAGATTTTTGGGCCAAAGGATTTTTCAATTAGTGCAAAATTCGTTGAGTTATTTGCATAAACAAATTCGAGCAAGGTTTTTTTCAAAAATTCATAACTCCGCCAAAAATAACACTAGATTCAATTATTTTTTTTCAGTTTACGCGGAAAGAGTCATAGAATGTATAAAAAAATATGTACTTTAAAAAAAGTTTGTTCATCCATTGTTTATTTAACAATTAAGTTTTCAAAGATTTTTAAAACAGGGTGTGACACGATCAAAAATTTTTTTTTAAATACTGACATATACTTTGCACTATACTACAGCCTGTGAATTAAATTTAGGAACGTGTTATTTTTTGTTTTCGAGTAAAAAATCGCTAAAGTTGGCGGCGCGCGCCAATTCCGAGTCGACGCCGCGTGGAACGTAATGGCGTGCGTTAGACTGCTGTTCGCCGCTACTCGACGGACGCGTAGCAGCGGTATTCGAGATTCATTTTCACAATGAGTCACACGGTTTAAAAATCTGAAAAAAATACTGTAGTTTCCCAATGGCAACTATAAGCGATACGTTGTGTTTCGAGAACGTGTTCTTTTTCGTTTTTGAAATATTACAGCTTAAAATTTTAGCATGTATGCTGAACTGTATGCTAAGATTTAAAACTGCAATAGTTCGAAAACGGAAAAGAACACGTTCTCGAAACTCAACGCATTGCTTATAGTTGCCATTGGGAAACTACAGTATTTTTTTTCAGATTTTTAAATCGTGTCACTCATTGTGAGAATGACTCTCGAACACCGCTGCTACGCGTTCGTCAAGTAAATGTATGCTAAGTATACATGCTAAAATTTCAAGCTGCAATATTTCAAAAACGAAAAAGAACACGTTCTCGAAACACAACGTATCGCTTATAGTTGCCATTGGGAAACTACAGTATTTTTTCCAGATTTTTAAACCATGTCACTCATTGTGAAAATGAATCTGGAATACCGCTGCTACGCGTCCGTCGGGTAGCGGCGAACAGCAGTCTAACGCACGCCATCACGTTCTACGCAGCGTCGACTCGGAATTGGCGCGCGCCGCCAACTTTAGCGATTTTTTACTCGAAAACAAAAAATAACACGTTCCTAAATTTAATTCACAGGCTGTAGTATAGTGCAAAGTATATGTCAGTATTTTAAAAAAATTTTTTGATCGTGTCACACCCTGTTTTAAAAATCTTTGAAAACTTAATTGTTAAATAAACAATGGATGAACAAACTTTTTTCAAAGTACATATTTTTTTATACATTCTATGACTCTTTCCGCGTAAACTGAACAAAAATAATTGAATCTAGTGTCATTTTTGGCGGAGTTATGAATTTTTGAAAAAAACCTTGCTCGAATTTGTTTATGCAAATAACTCAACGAATTTTGCACTAATTGAAAAATCCTTTGGCACAAAAATTCAACTCCCAGAGGACAATCGACATGCAAAATTAAAAAAATATCTGAGAGGTGACTGATCCGGTGCACGTGGAATGGCCCATATTTAGTATTTGTTTTTTTTTTTTTGTAACTCAGGTCATCACAATAACACTATCATCCTAAAACGTTGTGTTGTTTTTTTTTTTTTAACATCCCTACATCATAAATCATAAGTATTTTTATAAAAGATTAAAAGTTTATGAATCTTCTATTTCTATCGGCTGCACTGATCATACAGCTACCAGCATAATTCTACAAGAACCAGACAGTACTCATGCGATATTAGTCTGTTATGAATCACATTCTAAAATTGTCACATCGGCACGTAATTGTTTATAGATATCTTAGTTATTATTCAACCCTTTAATTTTAATTCGTTAGAATCTTTAAAATAACTGTTAATCGAGTCGTAATTGGAATTTTTTCACAATTAGCTCTGAAAGGGATCAGATTAAGCGCTGATAGGTATATTTCAAATCCTTCATTATTCAAATTAACTTTAGATTTTATTTTTCAAATATGGCTCAGAAATAGCAAGATCCAGGTGGTCGTAAGATCATCACGTGTAGTAAACATGAACACCAATTTTTGTGTGGAAATCTACTCCTTTCAGCTGAAAACGTTAAAAACGAAATTATGAACAATGAAAATGACGACTATTGGACTGATTCGGACGGAGGTAATGAAAACGACGAATATGAAAGGCGTAAGAGTGTAGATGAGCTGCTGATAACGGAAGTGCAAAAATTCCCGGCACTTTACGATCACCGTCTACCGATCGAAGAAAGAAGTCGTGTGAAACGAGATAGCTATTGGCTCAAGATATTTAACAGTATGGGGGGTAAATAGGTTGTATAGATGCATGTAGAATATGGTGTTCACATCGAAATGATGTTACAGGTATGATTCCGTTAAAAGACTTTCCTAAAAAGTGGAAGAATGAACGTGACAAATACGTCAAAGCCCGCAACGAAACTACAAAATATGTGCCGAGTGGATCAGCGGCCAAAAATAAGAAAATACCAGCGTACAAAAACTACGCGATTATGTCATTTCTGAATGACTCAATCCAATACAAAGAGTTAGACTCACTCATCCTATAATCATTTGTGGTAATTTCCCCAAAAAAATCTATAAGTGTAAATGTACGATTTCAGGACTACGTGCAACTTACAATTTACCGATAAAAATACGGAAACGATTTCATTGGATACAGACCCGACCGGCCCTAGCACAAGTGTTTCAATTAATCGCCCAACGAGCACCACCTCAAAAATGGACAAAAGTACCTATTCCACCTTAATTCAAGTTAACTATGTCTACAGCGTATTTAAACTGTACATACACCTTAAAACTATGATGTTTTAAATCACTGGTATAAAAAATTATTCTATAGCTAATTGTTCTTGTCTATATATGCGAATTGAATTCATCGAACATTGTTGGCTTTGTGCGGAATTAAATCACTGTTGAGTATTCACTTCAAGTTTTCAAGTTTAGATGAACGATGCATTTTGTTCACTGCGCCAACCACTCTTCCTTCGATAGCCTTCCACTGTCTGAGGCTGATTCATGGAAACCTGCAAATAGCTTAGAATTATAATTTGAGATATGTAATACTAATCGATATTCTAAAACTCATTGAATAAGTCATTCCATTAAAAATTTCAATTGATAGACTGAATTAATATTTTAAAGGTGTATGTACCCCGTTAATTATGTCGCACTTTTATTGCACCAGTGGATTTTTCGTAAAATTATGAACTACAAACGATTGATTCATAAATGCAAAGTGAATAACTATTTTCAGAAGTACATATCTTAAGTATATCCACTATATCTTGGATCGCGATACATGGTGGTGTTTTTTTTTTTTTTTTTTTAGCATTTGAAAACATCTTCATTACACCTTCATTACATGTGATGGGTTATTCATTCCATCGAATGTTACAATTTCAACAGAAAAACGTAAATCTAGTGACATTGAAGAAGCATTGCTTAAAACAATATTAATGCCAACGCCACTACCAATACCACCACCACCATCTGCGCCACCTGCAGCTGTCGATGAAATCGACGGATTTTGTGCACGATTGGCAGGCAGCTTGCGTAGGCTGAGTCCCTACAACCGTTCTGAGACGCATGCTTTTATTATTGCTTCCACAGTTTCGGTGGAGCAGAGTATCGGTTTACGGAAAATTCGCCACTTTGCAACCATAATACCAAAGGCATTTTCAATGACTCTTCGTGCTCGGCTAAGACGGTAATTGAAAATACGTCGTTCTGGAGTCAAGCTGGCCCTGGGATATGGTCGTAACATGTAATTGGTTAGAGAAAAGGCTTCGTCAGCTACCATTACATAAGGCAAGGCATCCCTATGGGGTGAAATTTTCGAGGGTGGCGGCAAGGAGAGTTGCTGAGTTTCAAAGGATTTGCCTATACTAGAATTTCTGAATACTCCACCATCACTCTGTCTACCTTGGGCACCAATGTCAACAAGTGTGAAGCAATAGTTGGCATCACACATTGCCATGAGGATAATGCTATGGTCTCCTTTATAGTTATAAAACGTAGACCCAGAATGTGGTCTTGCCTGCAAGAATCACATATGCGATAAGATGTAAAAGTGATTAGTTGGAATATGATATACCATGGAAGGTTCATGTTAAGTTTTCAAGAGCAGTTGGTAGGCTTTCAGTATTATACATTTTAAGTAATCAAGGTGATCATAATTTTAATGACAATTAAACTGATTATTATTATTATTGTAATGTAAGTTGTGGAGTAGAAACACTGTTTGATCTGTGATAGTATAGCTGCTGTCCTTGTACACCCATCCCATGGTAATGAATGTAGGCGATGTCGTTTTTATGTTGCCACTCACAAATACATACATATATTATGTATGTACCATGTAGGATTATACAGCATTCTAAATTTAATACTTATTCAATTAAAAATGTTTGGAATATTTTACCTGAATCACTACATGTTTGCCATCAATGGCCCCTATACAATTAGGAAAATTCCAGATATTTTTGAAATCTTGAGAAATTTTTAACCAATTTTCGGTGGTTGGCTGCAATAAAACTTTGTCTTTTAGAGTTATTCATAAAATTTGACAGGTTTCGGCTATAATTTCTGATCGAAAATTTTTGATGAGAAAAATTAACGGACGATCCGGGAATCGAACCCAGGAACCACGGAAGCCTATCCGGGGACTTACACCCGTGACCACCTAGCTCGCCCACAGATCGCCGCAATTTTTCTCATCATATTCTTGTGTTCAAATGTGTTTGTGAGTTGTTTTGATTCTTGAGATTGTAACACACTGATATCCGCAAGGCAAAGTTGTATACACTATTACACCTGTATGACGGGATGTGTCACGACCAGGTTGAGATGAGTTTATTGCATACTGCGGCCTGTTTTTTGTTGCGACTTTATTTTTATTAACCAATTAATTGAATTCAATTAATTAGTTACATTTTTTCTACCTCTGAGTATTTTTTTAATCGAAAATTTTTGATGAGAAAAATTAACGGACGATCCGGGAATCGAACCCAGGAACCACGGAAGCCTATCCGGGGACTTACACCCGTGACCACCTAGCTCGCCCACAGATCGCCGCAATTTTTCTCATCATATTCTTGTGTTCAAATGTGTTTGTGAGTTGTTTTGATTCTTGAGATTGTAACACACTGATATCCGCAAGGCAAAGTTGTATAATTTCTGACACTGTGGATGCTCCAATACGGAAGGCATAGCTTAAGGAAATCATGCTATCTCCAGACGCTAAATACCTAGAAATTGACATCAACATACACCTCATCTGTATTCTTGGCTCGGTGATTATGAATTGAATAATAAAATATCATTCAATCATATAATGTACACACCTGAGTGTCAGTGCCAACCTCGTAGAGCAAGAAATAGGTTCGCGAACAACATAAGATTTTTTAATGTGTGGACTACTATTTCAAGGAGTGTGTCGAATTGATCAGGTCGCATTCTTAAGTAATTTGTATATTGCTTTGGGTCTGTTAATCTCATTTCACTGATCAGTTGAAATGCTCCTCGTGTCCTGCGATTTTCAGAGAGAAAAATGTCTCGCACCCACAGTTTCCTAGGATTATTCACTCCAGTTATTTTTTTCGATTGAAGATATAAATAGTATAATGCAAGCAGTTTCTTGCGTCGATTGCAGTTGTACACATAGCATTGCTGATTATAATCATCATGTGCATTCATTTCGTGTAAAATTGTATATCATGTAAAATTGGTTAAATAAATTTGTATAAACGATAAAATAAATTAAATTGCAAGATTGAGGATAAATGAATAATTCACGTGAGTTTCTGAAATTTCGATTATATTTTTATTTATATTTATATTTTTTGTAATGTACTACTTTAAATGGAGATCCTGTATGTACGTACTACAAGCAAAATTTGGGGACGCCGCGTGTTTGCGTGCGCATGTTTTTGAATAGACCGCGTTGCTGCGTGCGCAGAATGTATACTCCGCGCGACCGCACCTCCGCGCCATGTGAACCGAGAAACGAGTAAAGTCGAGCTACTCCGCTCGACCGCGCCTCCGCGCTCCGCGCCACCGCGTCCATCTGAATCCACCATTATGGCCGCGACAAATACATCGTTGGATTCAGGGTTCCCGGATAACTGTTCAGCCAGTTTGCCAGGACGTGGCGCTAGTATAGCCAATATTAGCCAATCAACAAATAGCTCCCCGCACGGAAATATATTGTAACATATCCAGCTGTAGTGCACATCGAATATCGCCAAAGACCGAACAAAGGAAAGGATTACACTAATCCTCTACGTTCGACCAAGTGTCTGACGTCACGCTAGGGAGTGGGGATAGAGAGTATATAAACGGCTCACTCAATCACTCATTAGCGTATTTGTGCCATAGAGGCCTTGCGACTCATAATATCCAATATTCGAGCGTATTCTGGTATAGCACCGTTTCGACTCATAACTCCGAGCGTAGTCAGGTAGAGCACCGGTGCGACTCATATTATTTATTAAATTCACTTACATAGCTTTAGAGCGTCTAGCGCTAAATGTCTAACATAAATTCAAGCAAATAGAATCAAATCCATTGCCTTTAGATAAAATATCATTGGTCACAATTTAAGATATAATAGAAGAGAATAGGAGAACAATATAATGGAATCGAAATAGAATCATAACAGAAAACATAACCGCGCATAGCCTAAAATATAAAAATAGAATATACAAACAGAACGAAAACCTAAACGGAACAAACAAACAAACGCGACTAGAGTCACGAAATTAGAATAGGAGTAGAATAAGTAAATCATTGTAAAAATTAGTTTATTAGAATTCATTTGAATACAATTATTATTTTCTTATTTGAACTTTGTCGGATATTTCAGCACTGACTCCTAACTAATCAATTTCCATCCCTGAATAAGCCTATAGGGACCAGCTTTGGATCATTCCTAGTGCGAACGGCGTTGGATTAACTTCCCGCGTCCGAGGGCCAAGGAAATACGATTCCGAGTCTGAGACACGGTCTTGGAATCGCAAGGTTCCCGGATCCGAGTAAAGAATAGGTTTTGTGTTTAGGAAAGCAGGCTTGGATTCACTTCCCGGCTCTGTTCAAATAGGAGAAGGATCGGCTTTGGTTCTACCTGAGTCCGAAGGGAACAGGCTTTGGTGGAGTAATCTACCCGAGTCCTGAGTTAACGTAAAATCACAAGGTTGCATAGGTGGCTTTTGGTGGCTAACCCATCCTTTTCCCTACCTACGTACCTCAAAGAAAAGCCCTATTAATTTTGATAATTTAAATCCCTTTTTTATAGGTAAAGAACTCACACTAACTGCGGGTATCTCATAACTTTCGGGTTCAAGATACTCGCCAAAAGTTACAATATATATGCGAAAAATATATGCAACATATATGTCGCATATATAACATATATGTACGCAAAATACAAAAATGTCGCATATATTTTTCGCATATATATATTTCCGTGCGGGGAGCTATTTGTTGATTGGCTAATATTGGCTATACTAGCGCCACGTACTGGCAAACTGGCTGAACAGTTATCCGGGAACCCTGAATCCAACGATGTATTTGTCGCGGCCATAATGGTGGATTCAGATGGACGCGGTGGCGCGGAGCGCGGAGGCGCGGTCGAGCGGAGTAGATATAATATATATATATATATATATATATATATATATATATAATATATATAGTATATATAATATATATATATATAATATATATAGTATATATAATATATATATAATAGATCGATAATACATCGTTGGATTCAGGGTTCCCGGATAACTGTTCAGCCAGTTTGCCAGTACATGGCGCTAGTATAGCCAATATTAGCGATGTATTTGTCGCGGCCATAATGGTGGATTCAGATGGACGCGGTGGCGCGGAGCGCGGAGGCGCGGTCGAGCGGAGTAGATATAATATATATATATATATATATATATATAATATATATAGTATATATAATATATATATATATATAATATATATAGTATATATAATATATATATATATATATAATAGATCGATAATACATCGTTGGATTCAGGGTTCCCGGATAACTGTTCAGCCAGTTTGCCAGTACGTGGCGCTAGTATAGCCAATATTAGCCAATCAACAAATAGCTCCCCGCACGGAAATATATATATGCGAAAAATATATATATATATATATATACAGGGTGTAAATCTTAACTCTGTACATACTTATAGGGTGTGTAGGGGCTGCCAATACAAGCATTTTGAGGTATGACACCCATGGTCGGAAATTCATCCTAACCACTATGAAGGGCTTTGAAGGATATGGTACCGCAGGCTTAATCGTAATGTAATAAATCAGATGTGATCACTTTCGAGCCAACATTTTATTCAGCCGTAGAGAACAGTACATAAATGTTCTTGCGTGAGTTCAACAAAACGATAAACTTTGCATTAAAAAAATAACAAGACAATTTCCGGTGCTTATGAACAGAATTTGAAAAAGTTATGAAAAACGAATTGGGGTTTTGCACACTTGGGCTTTTCGTTTTCCATAACTTTTTCAAATTCTGTTTATAAGCACCGGAAATTGTTTTGTAATTTTTTTATTGCCAAGTTTATCGTTTTGTTGATTTCACGCAAGAACATTTGTACTGTTGTCTACCGCTGAATAAAATGTTGGGTCGAAAATGATCACATCTGATTCATTACACTAAGAAAAGCGCGCGGTACCAGAACCTTCAAAGCCCTCCACAGCCGTTGGGATGAGGTTCCGACCTTGGGTGTCATACCTCAAAATGCTTATATTGGCAGCCCCTACACACCCTATAAGTATGTACAGAGTTAAGATTTACACCCTGTATATATTAGGGTGGCGCAAAAAAACCGACTATTTTTTTTTTTTTGAGTCTCGGGTGAAAAAATGTTAGTTTTTGATGTTTTAAGAGCCCTCTCCAAAGGACAGCTAAAAAAAAAATTTTTAAGAGGTCGCTCCAAATTTTTTTAAATTTCAAAAATCGTCAAAAATCGATTTTTTTTTTTTTTTTAATTTTTTTTCTCGTTACGGTATAATTTTACAGTCCAAAAAAAAATAAGTTTCTGAAAGTTTCAGTTCAAAATTTGAATTTTGAAAGGTCGCTCATAATTTTTTAATAATTAAATAATTAAAAAATCTAAAGTATACTGATAAATTAAAAAAAATTATGAGCGACCTTTCAAAATTTAAATTTTGAACTGAAACTTTCAGAAACTTATTTTTTTTTGGTCTGTAAAATTATACCGTAACGAGAAAAAAAAATTAAAATTCGAATTAGAAAAAAAAAATTCGATTTTTGACGATTTTTGACGATTTTTTGAAATTTAAAAAAATTTGGAGCGACCTCTTAAAATTTTTTTTTTGAGCTGTCCTTTGGAGAGGGCTCTTAAAACATCAAAAACTAACATTTTTTCACTCGAGACTCAAAAAAAAAAAAATAGTCGGTTTTTTTGCGCCACCCTAATATATATATATATATGTATATATGTATATATCAAATATATATAACATATATTACATATATAAATATATATATATATTAGGGTGTCCCTTAAAAATGAAACTTTTTGACATGCCCCCTAAAAAGTTTCCTTTTTGTGTCAAAACATAAGGGAAATTGGTTTTTTGTCAAAAAAATGAAAAGAACCCGTGCCGACAGACGATCGAAGTTTTGGTTTTGCACTGCAGATTCGTCAAAACATAAACTTCGATCGTCTGTCGGCACGGGTTCTTTTCATTTTTTTGACAAAAAACCAATTTCCCTTATGTTTTGACACAAAAAGGAAACTTTTTAGGGGGCATGTCAAGAAATTTCATTTTTAAGGGACACCCTAATATATATATTTATAGAAAAATGCGACCCTAATTGATGAGAGCGAAACTTACGGCCGTTTGATGCTGAGCCCTTATATATTCCGATCCTCGCTCAGTGTAATCAATATATTTCAAACTAATTTTGGAGTATGAGAGGATATTATCATTTCAACGCAAGGGTCATCTAAGTTATCAGCGCATTGACTTAATTGCAAATTACTGATTTAATCGAGATTATCAGTTGTTGAAACAAGAATAGATTTATCAGATGAATATATATAAATAACTACTTACCCATCTTTGAGTTTGAAGGTCCAACGTTGAGTGAAGAATGAAGATTCAAATTTTAACAATACTCCACTAATCACATGAATTAGATAGATGGACGCACTAACAAACAAACATTGTTAAACGTTAAAAAACGAGTTGTCCAGATTTTCAAAAAATTATCCGAATGTAGTTGTAATGTTTATTAATAGGTTCGTAGTGGCTAACTGTTATCTTCTGACTTTTTCGGATATGTATAATAAAATAATATGATATAGCATTTTTATAATGGTTATAATTATTATTATTATGATTTCGACTGTGGGCACATGAAATACGACTAGAATTGAGTCTCGTTTCCGAAAAAGTCAGAAAAAATAGTTAGCCACTGCGAACCCATTAATGAACATTACTATACCTTAGAAGACTGCTAGGGCTCGCGGGAATCTCAGTCCAACTAAGTCATTATTAGCGCGGAAGATGGCGCTGGTATCGGCCAATCACGATTTTACGATTGACGGTTTGACGATAAGTAGTTTTGACAAAAAATCTCTAATTGATGAGTTTAGGAACACAGTACGAAAAACTATGGGAAGCCCTAAAAGATATTCTATATTCTATTCCACTTGGAGATATTGCATAGAGCACAACGTATTAATTGAACTTGCAATTATTCAACAGGTGTGAATTATTGTTGATTGAAATTTCGTTTTGATTAACAAAAAACACAGTTATATTTAATATTTTTCTTATTATTAATAATAATTTCATTATTATTGATTCACTTTTGTTCAAATTAAGCTATTTGTAAAATCGGCATTGACAGGCTGCTCACAGTAAGAGGCAATCTCACTATAGTTAACCTCACATCAAACATTAACTTCACAATTAATAATAATTTTTACTTAATTGTAGTACAATAAAAAAAGTGAATTAAAAAAAAAAAAAAAAAAAAAAAACAGTGTCAGATAATAGCTGTTGCTCGCAGCTGAAGACATCAAACGTAAGTACTTACATTCAAAGAAATAATCTTCCGATAAAAAGTAAGTATATCGATAGCTTCAAAATCCACTGATTTATTATATTAATTTTAACGTAAGAAATAGATTTAAAAAATGCCAAAAACTAAGAAGCTTAGCTACGCGAAACGTAGGAAACGCAGGAATGAAGCAAGTAGGTTAAAAATTATTAACAGCAGTGACTCGAGGCCTGGCGAGGTCCTTAGCGTAGATTCGGAGCACATTATAGAAATTCAGGATGATAATAATGTGCGCATTGACGTACAAGATGTAGTACGTGAAATTCGAGAGAGAATCCGAGCTTGCATCTTGGACATCAAACAAGAATTGGATGACCGATGTATCAACGCATTCTTGAAAGTTCTAACAATGAACTCATCGTTTGAACCCCAGGATCCGCTGTTCTACCAGGGTATACGTTGGTACCGACAAGTCAACACTGATAAAGATATTCAAATACTTTACGGTGGGGATATAGGTGTCAATCTAATTGGGCACTGGACTTGTGTATACTACGACGGATCGGTAGTACATGTGTACGATACATTGCACCGAGAATTATTACCGTTCCAACACGAAATATTGAAATGCCTGTATCGGGAATATTCCATCGTATATGAAAATATACAAATTCAACCAGATGGGATATCATGCGGCGTATTTGCCTGTCCTATTGCAACTACTTTAGCGCAGGGACAAGATCCCATAGCAGTAAATTACGTGGTAGACGATCATGGACACTTCAAGTCTACCCTCACAATGAGACAACATTTGATTAAACTACTGGATCAAGAAATACTGGTTCCTTTCCCTACAATAGAAATGAGAACGTCACTGAGCAGCACACGACAGCAATCGAATTTATCATCGATTGTATTGAATTTACAAGAAATTGAACCAAGCATAGCAGCATAATCAAAAAAGACTTATGCTTCGGTCTGTCGAACACTACGGACAAAATCTTCAATCCCTACTGAAGTACCGTCGTCAAACGTTGTCAAAAAGTGCGTGCCGCCGCCCAATATTGATCAGAAAATCAGCAGTCGATCCCTCAAAAGGGATTTGAAAAAAGAATGGTGGGGAAATTACAAAAATACGATTAACAAGAAGAGACGAACTGACTATGCAGTTAAGAGTCACAACACAAAAAGATTCAGTAACAACCCGCGTGAAAAAAAATTTATCAAAGTATATATGCCAATATATATCTTGAAATTCGAATATATAACACATACATTTATCATATATCAGTATATATCACATATGTTCATTGCATACATCTAGCTGATATATGACGAAGATCTATGCATTGGATACATGCAACATATATTTTGTATTATATCCTACATATATGCGACATACATGTAGCGGATACTCCGGTGCCACTATGCATTGGACACATGCAACATATATTTTGTATTATATCCTACATATATGCGACATATATTGTAACGTGCCAGGCTACCCTAGCCTGTGCGTTTACATTTAAATCAGCAACGGTCGAGCGAAGCGACTGGAAGAGTCTCGAAGCTTCGCACAACGACGAGCTGAGTGACGTCACGAGAAGTATAAAAGGCGTGACGCCGCTCAGCTCAGCAGCTATTTCAGAGGCACAGCGCCTGATAGACTCAACAGCTATTCTAGATAGACTCACAGTTCATTGCAGGACATCTCGAGCAGAGAGCTCCGATGTACCTTTAGCTTCACTTTATTAATCTCGAATATAAATTATAAAATTCACTTGTGCAAATAGAATTCCAAGTATCAAAATATAAGAGCTTCGGCAAACACAGAAATAGTATCAAAGAATAAAATTAAACTATTGTTGAAATATCAGAAATAAAACAACAGAGAACTTGTGTTGAAAGAAATAGAAAAGTCATTATAAAAGATTATATTACTGTAAGTAAATACTAAGCGACGGTGTAAATATAAAATTAGGGTTGCAACCGTAGGTTAGGATAATTGAATAAATAGATTTTTGATCATTATAAAAAAGCAATTTACTCAGATGTCAAACCCCTTCCTCCGCCATTTCCAGGTTATAGTTTAAATCTTAACGGAAAGCTAGATACAGCCTTGGTGGATCTCCGATCTACCCAGGTCTGGCACAGCTATTATTTGGGAATAAATTAACTTCATTAAATTAATATTTAACAGTTAAGAGGGTAGAGTGCAGCCTTAGTGCGTTATCGTACTCAGGTCTGTGGGGAGGCGGCTTCAGCTACACGGTAGCTCAAGTCCGTAATAGGCACGGCTAATAATTAATAGTAGAAGTCTCAAATAAAAATAGAAATCGAGTAAAGAAAACACAATAACCAACCGGCTCGCGTCACCTTCAGTGACGCTCACTGTCCGAAAAGTTACAATATGTAGCGGATACTTTGGTGCCACTATGCATTGGACACATGCAACATATATTTTGTATTATATCCTACATATATGCGACATACATGTAACGGATACTTCGGTGCCACTATGCATTGGACACATGCAACATATATTTTGTATTATATCTTACATATATGCGACATACATGTAACGGATACTTCGGTGCCACTATGCATTGGACACATGCAACATATATTTTGTATTATATCCTACATATATGCGACATACATGTAGCGGATACTTCGGTGCCTCTAAGGTGAACAGCCGGTTTTTGTCGAATAATAATCCAATTACCGGCCAATCAAATAGCGTTTCTTACTTTTAATCATTGAAGATATCCCTTTTTGTACATGAAATATTTAGAATAGAAATTGACCGGTGAATAGTGCGGCACGCGTCTCAGTGGCTCCGCAGTGACAGTGCTAGACGGTATTGACTAGCGACGAGAGACACCGAATTGTGAATCCTGCTCACCATGTAAGTATGAAGCGACATAAAAATGGTGTCAACATCTTCAGCAGAAACCAGACTATCGGTGAGATAAGAAATGATTCAACTTTTGGTCAGGTATTTGTTCCGATTCGCGGGGTCAATAAGTGCGTCACCTAATTGAGGTTATGTCGCTGTTGTAGACCCTCGATTCGTCACCTGTTCGGAAGTGTCAGAAAGTGGGTAAACCCATGGGGGTCATGAATCGGGTACACGCAGGGGTCACAAACTACAGCAATGGTGTTTCTCTAGTGTCATGAACCCCGGCAGCAGAATAACGCTATTATTAAAACCAGGATTTCATCAATAAATCTTTATTGTTTCACTTTTACAATAGGTGACTCTCATTCGGAGGACTTTGATGCGTGTTGAAACCTTTAGTTTTCTGTTTGACTATTACGCGTGACTAAATAGTAGAAATCCGACCCCGCCGCTCTTAAAGTGTCACTAACTGGGCCGTTTACCTTATGCATTGGATAGATGCAACATATATTTTGTATTATATCCTACATATATATGCGACATACATGTAGCGGATACTTCGGTGCCACTATACATTGGACTATCCTATTTGTTTCAATTGAATTATTATAAAGAATATGAGGGCGAATGTGCAACCTACTTGATTGTCTCTTAAATCGATTTATAAAAAATATATGATATGTATAATACATGTGACTGTACAGGGTGATTCGGAATTCGTGACGAATCTCTTGACGGGTTGATCCTGGTCAAAATTGGGATCGAAGGTTTCTTACCCATTTTTCTGAAAAATGATTCTCCGCCTTGGAAATTGTTTTTTCCGACAAATAATTTTTTTTATAACAATTTTTTTTATTCTTTCTTCTATATCATTTTTCAATTTTAAAGAATCACATATGATGCCAATAAGTTTTTTTCTTTGATATTAAAGAGATATCTCAGTGAAAGTTTCTTATTTGGTAAAAGATGTCAAAAAAATGTGTTATGGTTCCACGGAAAAAAATCATTTTTCAGAAAAATGGCTAAGGAAGTTTCGATCCCAATTTTGACAAGGATCAACCCCTCAAGAGATTCGTCACGAATTCTAAATCATCCTGTATATTTATTATTATAAACATATACTAACTAATAATATAATATATATTATATAATAAAATGAAAAAATATAACAAAAATAACTATATATATATATATATATATATATATATATATATATTGTAACGTGGCAGATTTGATATTTAATATTTTATTTATTATCTGCCACTGGACCGCGCCTCCACTCGCAAACGTGAGCGACCATGCCGCTGCCGTACCGAAATTCTTCACCGAAGCGCAAGTCCAACCTTAGTTTTTGTGAATAGTGTGTCTGCCGTAAGTTTTTTTTATTGTGAACCACAGGTACATCACCGCCAGGACATCGTGGGAGTCGTCGATCGTCGCAGGATCATCTGGGGGGATGTCCTGGAAGCCTCGGCACTAGTAACCGCACCTAAATCATCAGCCTCCGTCTCTGCAGCTTCGTCACCTGCCGGCCGGGAGAGGGCTGCACCTCCCAGCCTGCTATCGCCGCCAGCCGTTACCTCCCGGCCTGATTTTGGAAATGTCCAGCGCTCTAGGTGCGGAGAACATGTCGAGTGTGGAAAGGCTTCCCCCACCACATTTTGAATCGCCGATCGACGATCACTCCGTTGCCGACCAGCACAGCGAAAACGTCGAGTTCTTACGTTACCGTTACCGTACCTTATCTTTATCTGGGGCTTATCTTTAACTTTTGTCTTTTTCTTTCTGGGGTTTTCTTTAGTTTTTCTTTGGTTTATTATATTTTGGGAGTTTTTCATAGTTTTCTTTTGTGCTTTTCTTTTTTATTTTGAGTGCTGTGCCTCTTTTTGACGCCGCCTGGGCTGCGACCCGAGTAAAGGTAGGCTTTTCGTCCAGACCTCGACCGTCCGTCCGCAAGCCTTTTGTCTCTGTGTTGCCTAACGGCTATTTCGATTTCGCGTCTGACGGGCTGTCGTGGTCTCCATTCTTTCTAGGCTAACTAGAATAATTAAGTCAATTCCTATCTTGGCTGGACTTGCGCTGCTCGGGAAGAATCCCTTGCCGTCTCGCGTACGTTACCTATAACTTTCTTTTTTTTTGCGTGCGTTAGTTTGCGTTTAAATGTTATCTAGCGTTTCTTTTTTCCCTTGCGTGCATGCGTACGTTAAGTTACCTTTAAATATCTTTAGCTTCACTTTCTTTATTATCTTGCGTTAACTTCAGTATCCTTTCATTCTCTTTTTTTGGTATTATTTAGTTATATTTTGCGGCACAACCGCCATATTATTGCATTGCGACGCCGGAATTAAATTCCGCCGCTACCTTTCTTTTGAATTGATTTATTATTGTATTATTCTGCCGTTCTGTAAAATCTTATGTTATTTATTTCTTACTTATTTTTGTATCGCTGCGTTTAATTTTGAAATTATAGCTACGTTATCGTCTACCTATATCTGCGTAAAGTGTGTTATTTCTACGCCCCCACGTTCCCCTCTCCGTCTATCTAGTCGGTTATCGTCTCGTTTCGGAATTTAGTTGTTGCTTACTGCGTTTTGTTTTGCTAACTCTATCTGGCACATCCGTGTGCCTGGCGCCCAACACTATCTTGTAGCTTTCGTTTCGTTTTTCTATCGTACCGTGTTTTGAGTGAGAATACGTTGGGACTTCTTTGAGCGGGATTTATTTTTCTATCTAATTTCCTCCGGGTAGGAAAATTGCTCGTTACAATATATATATATATTGTAACGGATCAGGCGACCTAGGCCTGACCGTTAACAATTCAAAGATCAACCGTTGCGCACGTCGAACCATCTAGAAGGTTCGATGAGAGCGACAAGTCGCATGACGTCACAGCGAGTATACCGGGATGATTTCTTGATAGTATACAGGTGACTGCGCATGCGCGAGTTTCGTCGTATGCTGAGGCAGGCTGGCCTCAAATACCACTGCGTGACGGCTTTACCGACCAATGAAAATGTATTATTTGGCGCATGCGCTGTCACCTGTATACTATCAAGAAATCATCCCGGTATTGAAACGTTATTTACTTTCTCGTAAGGAGTTTCTTTTAATTTTTGAATATTAATAAATCTCCGGGCTACTTAAGCAAAGGCATCTGCTCTATATTTGATCCTATTGTTCTTTTTATTATTTTAAGTGATTCTAATGTTCTTATATTTGATTTTATTTGTTCTACTATTCTGTTTACTTTCCTATCTGGTAGGAATTGTTTTTCTATTAGTGATTCTATGAATGAATAACTCTGCTCGAGCACCCGTCTTATATAGTCCAAATTCCCACTCTATTTCTCAATTTCCCAGAATTTTCAAATACTTGAGAGGCTTCAGCCGTCTATTTACAAATGTCCTACGAAACCGACTAGTAGGTCTGTTTGATGTTAACTCCTACGAACTCTTTTATTTTCAAATAATTTTACAACAATCATATTATTCTTAATCTAAATTAACATATTATTCATCATCATATTATTTATCATGTCTCTTCTTTATAGAAGGTGAAGTAACGCTTCATTGCCCCCCTAGATTCAGGGCGAATTGACTGGTACATGTTTATTTGTACTGAATTTCTATTATCTACTTCCTAATCCGAATACATTTATGCAATTTACAGTAATAGCCTAAAAAATAAAATTTTTTTTTTTTTTTTTTTCATATACATGGTGATTTTTTTTTTTTTTTTTTTTTTGTTGCATCGTCCTTTCGTATCCTGCTGGGTGATGGGACTCCTGCTTCATTTACTTCCGGTCATTCGTCAGTAACATCCCTCTTTTTCATCGTGACGGGTTAGTTTATGCGGGCCTTCATAAATAGCCATAAACTTATTTTGTCTGGATGTGGTTCAATTCCCTCCGTTGTTGACGTATATCTCAAAAACTCCACTTTTTGTCTACAAAACTTTGAATTGTCAAAGTCAATTGTGACATTGGGTTCGTCTAGTTTACTAAATACATGGTTTAATCGTCCCATGTGATCCTCGAAATTCGTTGAAATGCGTAATAACTCATCAACGAATGTGAGAATCTTATGGTTTATTTCTCTCATAGTGAGTATTGTTTCTAATTTTTCGTTTACTTTCTCTTCAATAATTTGATAGCCTTCATCATTCTCGCTTATCCGACTTGTGTTTATAATTTTATTCGGGGTGGTGTCTACTAATTTTGGTTTTTCCGAATCTGAACCCCCCTTAACTTTTACTGATATATTTTTCGCGTTATCTTTTATCGTGCGTTTCTCGACCCTTGCGTCAGGATTCTTTTTCTTGTCTAACAAAATTTCTTTTGGATTTTGAAATATTGAACTTATTTCATATAGATCATAATTATTTACCGGGACATGACGATTTTTAATAGTTCTATTTCTTTCTTTATGATCCCCCTGCATGCCCCTGTCTAGTTTTCCTGCTCATTATAGTCTTGTCCGTCTTCTGTTTGTCTATTTTTTTCCCTGTTTTGCGATCTTTGGTACTCTTCTTGATTCCCCGAGTTATTTCTATCGCTATTCTGATCCCTATTAGTACGGTCTTGATTTCCCTGATTGAATGTTTTCGAAGTCGTATCTCTATTTGACCGCGACGCGTCCTGACTATAGTTTGATTTACGTGAGTTGTCGAATTTTTCTAATAAGTTAATTAGTGCTGTGAGCGTTTCGACTCCTCGTGTCAGGATTGCATTATTAATCGTGTCGTCATAATGTCTCGACAAGCATTCAACTATTTCCTGTTCCGTCATTTTGTGTTTAAAGTCTTTCGCTGCATGATATTTTTGTATCGCGTATTCGACTCTGGTTGACGTACCGTCAGGTCGATATGATCCGAACTCTAAGTTACGCCGGACTTTTCGTTGAGTTTCGTCACTCCAAAACTTATTTTTGAATTTTCTTTTAAATGACTCGAAGTTATCGCTCGCCGGGTCTTCCATTATTTCCCACCATTCTCTAGGTATTCCTATTAAACTCTGTTTAATCATTACCATTTTTTCGCGATTAGCTAATCCTTGAGCTTCACAAAATGATTCTAAATGAGATAAATAACTTATAGGTTTTTCTCTAGCGCTCCCTTCATATTTTGGGATAATTAACTTTGTTCCCCAATTATTCGTTCGGCTCTGGCCAGGTTCGACTTGTCTATCTCCTTGAGCTTCGAGCCTATTCACTCTTTCTCTTTGTTCTGCAATATTTTCTTGCACCCTGGTAATCGTGGCTAATTGTCTAGCTAGAATCCCGTTCACTTCTTCATCTTGTGATGCTAATTTTGTATTAACTTCCTTTCTCAGGATCTCTAATTCTTTTTTATCAATTATTTCTGCTCTCAGTTTGTCCGTTTCTAGTGTAGTCTGATTTATTATCTCTTGAGTTTGCTTTTCTACTAGTGCTTCTAACTTACCTATTCTCGCCACTAATGATTTTTGGCAAGCCAATAAGTCTGTCTTAGCTTGTTGTTTAATATGTTCGTACCTATCGACGATCTTTTTTTCTAATGTTTCCTGTACTCCCTGAAGTCTACTTTCGATTTCTATCATCCAATCTACTCTTAATTTCTTTAACCTCTCTTCCATTTCCTTATTGATCTCCTCGATTCGTCTTGCTTCTGCCATTTTATTTTGTGTTAGTTAATCTTTTAATGCCAAAATTGCTTTATCGTGCCCCACGTTGGGCGCCAAATGAAACGTTATTTACTTTCTCGTAAGGAGTTTCTTTTAATTTTTGAATATTAATAAATCTCCGGGCTACTTAAGCAAAGGCATCTGCTCTATATTTGATCCTATTGTTCTTTTTATTATTTTAAGTGATTCTAATGTTCTTATATTTGATTTTATTTGTTCTACTATTCTGTTTACTTTCCTATCTGGTAGGAATTGTTTTTCTATTAGTGATTCTATGAATGAATAACTCTGCTCGAGCACCCGTCTTATATAGTCCAAATTCCCACTCTATTTCTCAATTTCCCAGAATTTTCAAATACTTGAGAGGCTTCAGCCGTCTATTTACAAATGTCCTACGAAACCGACTAGTAGGTCTGTTTGATGTTAACTCCTACGAACTCTTTTATTTTCAAATAATTTTACAACAATCATATTATTCTTAATCTAAATTAACATATTATTAATCATCATATTATTTATCATGTCTCTTCTTTATAGAAGGTGAAGTAACGCTTCAGTATAAGTCGAGACACAGCTCTCAGCACCAGCAATTCTACGGTATAGCACCGGGTTGACTCGCAACACTCTTACTCATCAGTCGCAATAGGCACAGCGCCTTGCGTACTATATATATATATATATTGTGACGGGCACCGCCGAAGGTGGGGGATTTATTCCGGGCAGCTACGCGACTACAAAAATCAGACACTTCCAACGTTCTGTTTCAATTAGAATTTGGCTATCAAATACTACTTCTTGTAATCTAGCTTAGTCTAACTGAATTTACGGTATGTTGGGCACCAGGTACCTTCACGTACCGCGGTACGAAACGAAACTCCAAAAACTCAAAATGAAAGAATAATAATAATTATAATAATAATAATAATAAACGAAATGAATTAAATTAAAGGTAATAAATGAGATAAAACTAAATGTTAGATAAACGAAATGAGTACGGTATTACACGGTAAGCTCAGCGTGAGGGGAACATGGGGGCGAAATAATATAAGGGAAGACTGATATAATTTTATGGTTTATGGATCAAGTCACAAAGAAACCCTTTTATTAAAAATATCGGTAACAACAATTAATCCGAGTAATTAAACAATCAAAGCCGATCGCTTAGGTCGGGACTAACGCAAGTTAAACAACTTAAACTAAAATAATCGGAAACAGCTGACTGACTAGGTCACCAATGAAAGAGTAGGACATTAGACAATATAGAACATAAGGTAAGGTAGGACACCAGATAATATAAACAAGGTATAGGTAATGTAGAACAAATAAAATAACAGAACAAGAAAGGAAACAAATATCTTATGGTACGGTAGAAATAAATTATAGGAGGATATTAGTTATAACAAATAGGTCGATAACGTAGAGAGATCAAAAGTCCGGAATCAATAATTTGGGGAACTTCTAGTAACTAAATGAACAAGTCGGTATTACAGAATATTTCCCTAGGCAAGGGCAAGGCGTCGGAATCTAATTCAAATAAGTTCGCACAAAGGCCGCCAAAGGCAACGTTACACGAGATACCGGCGTCGTTTACACAATAACAAGTTAACAAAAAGGACGCTAAAATCTATAACCAATAATAATTCGAAACACAATAATTATACCAGCTCAAGGTTTTACTAAGGTCTTAAAGCTAATTTTTAATCGGAAAGGGACTAGACTAATCGGAATATTAACCCAATATCCGATCTACAACCAGTAGATCGATTCTTCCAGAAACACGTGGCTCAACAAGCCGTCGAGATCAATTATCGTATTTTACTACGCAACTAAGTTTTCCACGCGGGGATTCTTATTTCCGGGACTTGACAAAATAACAACTACCGGAATTCAGACTATCAATCTATAACGTTTGCAAAAGAATAGGTACAGAAATATATTACAAAAGACAAAGAAAGAACGGTAAGATAATTAAATGACGATACGATATTATAATAAATGACGATACTACAATGAATGTCGTGACTATAATAACTGACGATATTACGTTAAATGACGATAATATGATGAATAGCGATAATGACGCTACGATAATAATTGACGATAATGACGCTACTATAATAAATGACGATACTACAATTAATGACGGTATTTTCTCGAAAAATCGATCAATAAGGCAATATTACACATAATTGAGAACACAATAATCGATAATATAATCAACAATCAATAATTAAACGAAACTAAAGCACAACAATTCGATGATATGTTAATGGCGTCACCCTCTTTGAGGCTTGACCCAAGTACGCAATAAGAAATGAATCTTCTTTTAATCAATCTAATATCAATCGAAGGGTAGTCCAGATTTGGAATCTTACCTTGAGTAGACTCTACACTCACTAACTGAGGTGACAGATTCTATAAGGTTTTAGGCGTGATCTTTTATATTGTCAGAATCAAAAAAAAAAATGCAATTAAAGAGTTATTGACACAGGACGTTACTATACGATATCCAAGCAAGAAGTGAAGCGTCTAGCTCTATCTCTATGCAGATGCAATTTTTGGGGTGGAGGGGGTTCTACGCATCTCATTAATGGGCGTATCTTCTTTCCGCTGAGTTTTGTCGCGGGCCTGACAGGGCCTTTTGGCACTTCAAGCTTTCGCCAGGGGGTTGTTAGATGGCTCGTCATATTCTTAATTGTCGATATCCTGGAAGGCGGAATTACTGCAGTTTGGACCGGTGGGCCGAACCGGTACGGGACAGGTAGAGGAAGGGAGAAAGCTACTCCATGCGATTGATTCTTTATGCAGCGCTCTTCCAGGCATATCTCTGGATACGACGGCAGGATTCCCCCGGTTAATCACTCGAAAGCCGGGTGGCCCGCCAGGCCGGATGATCCGAAGGGATGATCGTGCTCGTTGTTTTCTCGGAACGGTACGGGACATATGAGATATCGGGAACGGCAAAAAGTATTAGTACATGAACTTATAATTACTACAATGGACCTTGGACACTTGAGCTGGGACTTCTCGCTTTGATTTCAGTATTCTTATTAAGGTGGTCACTTTGGTCTGGGGAAGAGGAGATGGTTCATTTACGAGGCCTAATAATCTGCCTCGTTACAATATATATTATAACTATGCATATATCCGAGCATATATATATCATACATTAATAGCATACATATAACATACATCTCTATATATATATATTTCATAGACTGATAGCGGCAAAAATGGAAGAATATTATATATATATTAAATATATTTGTGTATGCATATGCTTTATATGCTGCATATAAAAGACATACTTTTTTCGGATATATTTTAAATGTATTTATTTCCGCGCGGGAAGTCAGAAGATACGACGTATGGAAAACATGAATGTGTAGTACACGCCCCAGCAAAAACAACGTATGACAAACGTAGATACGCAACAAATCCCGAGATTAGTAAGACGCGTGAAAGACACAGATATGCTGAAAACCCAGAAATAAAAAGAACTAAGGAAAAACAAAAATATTCTGCAGATCCCGAGATAAAAAAAGCATATGCAAAAGTTAAATATTCTGCAAACCCCAAGATTAAAAAAGCGTATGCAAAAGTCAAATATGCTGAAAACTCAGAAATTAAAAAAGCATATCGTCGGTGATAATGCAATACTGCGTAACTAAAATTTGCAATACCGCGTAAGTACAAAAAAAAAAAAAAACGAGATTCGGTGTGCATTCGATGTAGAAATAAAAAATACATCGAATGCACACAATCTCATTTTTTTTTTTTTTTTGTACTTACGCGGTATTGCAATTGTTAGTTACGCAGTATTGCACTATCACCGACGATATGCAAAACGCGAATATACTGCGCATCTGGAAACAAAAAAAGCAGCCAACAGAATGCATTATTATACACGTAAAGAGAGGTTGGTTAAAAAAAATACTATTTTAAAGAAATACAGAAACATAGGCAGACGAGGGAATACAATTACACTATTAGGATCCGTGGAGGGATACATCAACAACTTGGCCTCGAAAATCAACCATAAATCAAAAGCACAGTCAAAAATTAAAGCGGAGACAATCGTGAAATGGTGTGTAGAGGCTAGAAAACATCTTGTCCGTGACGTGAATAAAACATTAATTCATTTGAAAAATAGAATCGCAAAATGTTCGACACAAGCAGCACAATCGTCAGACATAGAATCGAAGATTGCAGCCTTTTGCGGTCCGTCGAAGCACACCGGCTTTTCAGAAGCCTATTATGCGGACACAGCATATAATGAGTTGGATATTCCAGTAGATCCACTGATTACGACCACAGCTGGTAAAATCGTTAATATTTTGCCAATAAGTATAAGTAGGCATGTACGCAAATCATGGACCTGCGCCAAAATGTGTGTCGAGCCGAGTTTAGATATGATAAATAGGCTCGAACATTTGTTAAAAGCTATAGACTCGTGGAAACTGACGAATATTCGCAACAACTTGAACCAACTTAACGTATGTAGTGCGAATAAGTCAGCACTGAAAATTGGGCATTCCCAGAGTTGTTACACTGATACCGTCAGTTGTAAATCCAAGCTGCTGCCGCTTCAAGTATTGCAGTCTCATTTTCCGCAAATCAGATATTTCATGAGACAAATCTATGAGCTTATGAAACTCATCGCAAAAATTAATCGTGTTGACAACGCGCTAGCACAGAGTGATTTGACAACTTTAAAAAATATATCAGCTGAAGCGGCACAAAAAGCTTCAACTTATCAATCACCTACCGAGGGAATAAGTATAAATGAAGATGAACTTATTGCAAAACATCCGCTCGCATTTCAGGCACTTACTAAACGTTCAATGGATGTACCACAAATACCGTGCGTGTCGTGTGAAAAATTGTGCTACCGACGGGATGTATGCGACATTACAAAGCTCAGAAAACCATTGTCTGGAAAGTATTGGTCAGAGTTACAGAAGTACATTAATTACGATAATTACATCTCTACTGATTTTATTTGCCATTATTGTTTAGAAAAGTTTCGCAACGATGAGGTACCGCCCACTTGCATAATGAATCAGTTGGCTGTGGACGATATGCCAATGGTACTATTAACTCTGAATGATTATGAAAAAATCTTAATTCAAAGGGCGAAGGCATTTCAAACGGTCCAAAAAATGGGCACGGTAGCAAAAAAAAATTTACCAAACAAATTTAAAATACAAAAAGTGAAGGGTAGAACGTTTCATCTACCATTACCTTTGGAGGAAACATTGAAAAAATTACCCTCACCAACCGATGCGATCAATCTCAACCATGAGCTGTTCGTACTAGTTATGGGCATTCCAAACAAATCAAAAGTAGTTTGGAGCAATTTGGTAGATGTAAAAAAAATTTATGAGGCCTTGGTGTGGCTCAAACAAAACAATCCACTGTATTCAGAAATTGAATTACCTGCGGATCCCGAAATGTTATTAGAACCGCTAATCCAGGATATAGAAGTCCAAGTAGAACCTCAACAGTCAACTTTAGAGGAATATACGGACGCGCCATTAAAATCTAATGAAGAAGAAACAATCAGACGTAGGGCTATATTGACCCAAATAATTGACACATGATTACTACGAGCAATATACCATCTATCCCATCAATGCTGATAGAGAGAATAACACTGCGACAGCTCTCTATCAAATGTTAAAAGTTCACGAAGCACCTCTGAGTACATGGGATAAATATTTGGACGTCATGTGCTTTCCAGATTTATACCCATATGGTATAAATGGTCAACGTCAAGACCGAACTGTTGCTCTGCGAGAATTCGACTTTATTAAATGTAGACTGATGTCAAAGCACTCCGTCTTCAGACTGAATCAGCAGTATCTGTTCTTTTTACTGCACGATTCGAACATTCGTCAACTGAAGAGCGGTATATTCCACAAATTAAACGTGATCAATCCGAAGGAACAATTGAACGCTGAAAGTTATTTGGAACTGATGTCCAAAGAGAAACTTGAAGGAAACCTGACAACCGTCTTTGCGAGATTACGTAATACTGACCAATACTGGCGTAAACCAAGAAACGATTTAGCGTGTATGATTCAGAACTATGGTCCGGCCACATGGTTTCTCACCCTAAGTCCAAGTGAGTGGATGTGGGAAGATTTAGCTGCATACATTCGTCAGGTTAACGGACCAAAAATGGCTCACATGTCGAACAGTGAACTAGTCGCAGCAGACCCTGTATCTGCCTCGAGATATCTGGATAACAAGTTTCACGCAATGCTGAAATTTGTGTGCTCAACAGATCATCCAATCGGGGAAGTAACCCATTACTTTTGGCGACGAGAATATCAAGGCAGGGGTACACAACATTTCCACCTGTTGATATGGATCAAGGATGCCCCTAGTATTGGGGAATCCTGTATTGATGAAGTGAGTCGATTCATTACTAAATACGTTACCTGCAGGATACCGGATAAACGCGTATCACCTACTTTACATCGCCGAGTAGACACTCATCAGCGACACACGCATAACGATTACTGTTTGCGCAACAAGAAAAATAAGAGAGGATATTCGAAAGTATGTCGGTTCGGCTTTCCCAGACCTATCACCGATTCGCTAGTGATGAGAGATGTGGCTGTATCTGTCGCAGGTAGAAGACAGTTGAAATCCAAAAGTAGACTGTATGACCTACCGCGATCGGACAGAGAAGCCTTTATCAATGATTATAATCCGGTTGTCCTTACTGCTTGGGAAGGGAACATGGACATACAGTTCATCGGTGAAAAATCAACAATATTGATGTGGTATTGCACACGATATACTACTAAGAGTGAAGTTAGTAATACGACAGAAATGTTCGACGACATCAATTCGACCAAGTCGTTGAGTAGTCGACTATGGAGTGTGACGACGCGCAGTTTAAATAATAGAGAGTGCGGCGCTCTGGAAGCTGCTGACACATTGTTGGGAATTCCATTGTATGGAACTGATTCTGACACAACCGTTAAATGGTTGGACGTTAATCAAATCAGGAATAGAAAAGTAAAGCCGCACAAAGTCGTAAAGAAACTAGATCCAGGATCGACAGATATTTTCTATCCATCACTGATTGATGATCACTATCCAAATCGACCCAAAGAGCTTGAGTCGTTACCTTTATATGACTATGCTAAATGGTATGAAATTACGAAAATAAAGCCCGTAAATGATGAAGTGGAAATATACGAGCTTGACAATAACTTGTATCTGAAAAAACGGCAACGTGGCTATTTAATAAACCATTATAAATATAATGTGAATGTAAATCCAGAAAAATACTTCCACGCATTATTACTTTTATTTAAACCGTGGCGAGACACCGATGAACTGAAAAATAATTATAATTCCTACGCAGAAGCTTTTGAAATGTGCAAAACAGAGCTCACGGAAGCACTGCGATATCACGAGCGTTTATCGGATATTCAGCAGGGATTCGATCATGTTAAGGAATTAATCGAAGAAAAAATGGACGACCTCGTCGCTAGAATGAGCCAGCTCAGTCAAGATTGTGATGAGAACAAATATAATCCATTAGGATTTGAGCCAATCGAAGCTGACCGAGCTATGCAGGAGTTCAATGATGTTGATGAACAAATTGCCGAAGTTGACGTCAGTGACATGATATCTAAACTTAATAGCGATCAAAGGCGAATATTTGATAACATTACGTCCACTTTAATCACAAACGATAATACGGAAATCTTACGATTGTTCGTAAGTGGCGCTGGTGGTACCGGTAAAAGTTTTCTGATAAAAACTATTAGATCTTGGACAAAGCAGATCCTCGGTAAAACAACTGCTGCCACTGCACCGACAGGCCTCGCAGCTTTTAATATTGACGGACTAACAGTTCACAGATTGTTTCAACTGCCGGTTGAACATGGTGGCACTCCAAAGTACAAAGAGCTGTCTGATCAGGTGTTGAAAATCCTGAGAGCAGAATTGAAAGACGTTGTATTGTTTATTATAGATGAAGTATCAATGATTTCGAATGTCACATTGACTTACATTCACCTACGTCTGTCTGAAATATTCGACACTAAAAATTCAGCCGAGGGCTGGTTCGGTGGCAAACACATCATAGTACTGGGCGATCTGTTACAGCTACCACCAGTAAACGAAAATTCAGCATTTATAAAACTATCCAAAGACAAGGTACAGAAATATCTGGGCTCAGTGGGAAATATTAATCTGTGGTCCGATCTGTTTTCATACGATGAACTTTTGACAAACGTGCGGCAAGAAAACGACTTGACATATCAACAGATACTATCTAGAGTTCGTTTTGGAATCTTAACATCTGATGACCAACAGATTCTCCAATCTAGGAAAATTGAGCTTGTCGGTAAGTCAGTAAATGGCAGACTTGAAGAGCTATGCAACTTCGTTAATAAATTATCACTGGATACAGTGTGCTTATTTTCGACTCGAAATCAGTGTGATGTTCTGAATCTAGCAATGCTAGCCAAAATTTCGGGCAACGAAATTGAGCTGAACGCCGAGGACAGTGTGGATTGTGTACCATATTTAAAGAAAAAGATATTAAAACTTTTAGGTAAAGAAAACGAAGACAGCTCTCGCACAGCCGGACTGGCAAAAACTATAATAATCAAGATTGGGGCAAAAATTATGATAAGACGAAATATTGATGTGTCCTTAGGTCTTGTCAATGGTACCATAGGTCAGGTGAGTTCGATTACTCGAACTCTCGACACACGTGAAGTGGAGTCATTAACGATTTCTTTGGCATCGGGAACCGAACATACCATCGAGAATGTATCAACGAAATTTGAAATAATGAATGGTGCCTTTATATTTAAAAAACAATTCCCCGTGTCTCTCAGTTATGGCATCACAATACACAAAAGTCAAGGATTAACTTTAAATAGCGTTGTTATGGATATTGGTAATAGCTTGTTTACGTCTGGACAAGCCTACGTAGCTTTATCGAGAGTCAAATCGCTCGAAGGCTTACATTTGATCAACTTAGATCCATACTCATTCAAAGTACAGGAATCGGCACTGATAGAGTACAATCGGCTCAGGAGTCTATACAGGCCAGAATTAGCTGAAATTAATATTTCGCATGTTAGAAATCCAAAAGTCAGGGACACTGTATGGTCGATTCCTTCGCACATATGTAATAAACAGATTGACGAATATAATACTGCGTTGTGTGATTCCTTGCCAGCCGTCATTGGCCTGGAGAATATAGACGGTGTTTCTTGTTATGCCAATGCTTCTCTCCAGGCTATTTTCCACTGTCCATCCATTTTCCATGAATTGATTAAAATAAGTAACAACAACCCTTTGGAGACACTGGCCTATTCATACGTTAAGGATAGGACACGATTAAATTCATTAGCTGTCCGAGAATTCACAGGCGAACGTTTCAAAGAAAAGATACAACAAGATGCAGCGGAATTTATAATGGACCTATGTCAACAATCAGACATTACGCGTAATGCAATTGAACATGCATTGATTATAAATATTCGATGCAATGATTGCGGACTCAGCTCCGAGAAGACGCAGCCGAATCAAATATTAGCAATACCTGTTACATTCGCGCCAGATATAAAGTGTCCCAAGAATCTTCAAGATCTAATCAACACCTCTTTGTCACGATGGACAAGAATTGACGGTATGTGCGAGAATTGTCAAAAGCATAATAAACTTCAAAAAACCGTGATTGCTTCGGTTAAAGATATTGTTATTCTGCAATTGATGCTGTTTACGTATGAAGATGCACATTCAACCAAAATAACCAATTTCAGAGTAAACGCTGTACCAACCACTAAAATGACACTCGATGGTAAACAATTTAAAGTTCATAGCACAATATTTCATCACGGTCAAAGTCTGGATACCGGCCATTATAGCACGATGTTAAAAGACAAAAATAATAATTGGTTGAGTGTTAGCAATATGACTGTACGTAAGATGATCTGGCCAAGAGGAGCTAAGGATGCATACATATTTGTATTAAAGAGAATATAATAATAAAAGATGATGATATTCAACGACATCATTGTTGTCGTTATGCAATTGTATTGATGCCATATAAACTAAGTAAGAAGTGAAAATATTGTGTCATCCCATCAATATGACATTTGGCAAAACGTATATGAAATAAAAGAAAGTAATTAGCCGTTAAAATTGAACTGTATAACAAATATACAAGGATAAGGATAAGGATATTGTACTTAGTAGCACGAATAGTAACTTATGAGATTCTTTGTCCTATCATTTGAGAGGCATGTGCCATTGCTGAAGCTTCTACGATGCAAATGAATTCACATTGAAAAGCTTATAAGAATCGTGTTCAGCTTTTTTAATAACAAAAATACTCGTGTATAATACACACAAGTACTTCTAATGCAAGAATTGTCAATGTTAATGCATTGTAAAATATGGATCAACAGATTTTTATATAGAAACATGTCCGATAGACGATAGGTCAATCGTAAAACAACATTATATCATGCTTGTTGTATGAATCCGTTTTGGTAACATACCTACGTATAAACATATGTAATCACAATAACTTGATATTACACGGCTTTACATACGTTGTGTATAATCTATTGCCTACAAAAAAGGGCAAATAATCAATATAAATTTGGTAAGTGATACATGTTGGTAAAGAGTTTAAAGTGCACTAAATATAAATTGAAACAAATCGGAACGATTCATTTGACATTGGTTTCAAATCACAGTTCATTATTGGTTCAGAATCTGTAACGTGTAAGAATTTCGAGCAGGCATAATACAGGGCGACCCAGAACTCCCGCACCGCCCTGAACAGGCAGATTCCTTGTCGAATTCTAAGACGAAAATCCCTTTGCGAAAAATTCCGCAGATCAACGGTGTCCGAGTTATCGAATTTCCAAGTTAGCCATTCAGAGAGCCCAACACTGGCCGAGATAGTGCCGGCTCAAAAGTCAACAATTGGGGCAGTGCCCGCCGTCGCCTGTCTGATAATTTGGCTAGAAAATCTCATTTTTATTAATACGTAACGGATAACGGGTGGACTTTTTACTTTGACACTTCCGCCTTCCAGTCTTTGACAGCCAGGTCGTCTGCTCCTTAGTTATCGGCCGTCCAGGTTGACCGCTCCATAGTTTTAGCGGTCCAGGTCATTCACTCCATAGTTCTCGGCCGTCTAGGTCGACCGCTCCATAGTTTCAGCGGTCCAGGTCATTTTCTCCATAGTTTTAGCGATCCACGTCATTTGCTCCATAGTTTCAGCGGTCCAGGTCATTTGCCCCATAGTTCTCGGCCGTCCAGGTCGACCGCTTCATAGTTTTAGTGATCCAGGTCAGTCACTCCATAGTTCTCGGCCGTCTAGGTCATTTGCCCCATAGTTCTCGGCCGTCTAGGTCGACCGCTCCATAGTTTTAGCGGTCCAGGTTATTTGCTCCATAGTTTTAGCGGTCCAGGTCATTTGCTCCATAGTTTTAGCGATCCACGTCATTTGCTCCATAGTTCTCGGCCATCTAGGTCATTTGCCCCATAGTTCTCGGCCGTCTAGGTCGACCGCTCCATAGTTTTAGCGGTCCAGGTTATTTGCTCCATAGTTTCAGCGGTCCAGGTAATTTTCTCCATAGGCTGAGAACTATGGAGTGACTGACCTGGATCACTAAAACCATGAAGCGGTCGACCTGGACGGCCGAGAACTATGGGGCAAATGACCTGGACCGCTGAAACTATGGAGCAAATGACGTGGATCGCTAAAACTATGGAGAAAATGACCTGGACCGCTGAAACTATGGAGCAAATAACCTGGACCGCTAAAACTATGGAGCAGTCGACCTAGACGGCCGAGAACTATGGAGTGACTGACCTGGATCACTAAAACTATGAAGCGGTCGACCTGGACGGCCGAGAACTATGGGGCAAATGACCTGGACCGCTGAAACTATGGAGCAAATGACGTGGATCGCTAAAACTATGGAGAAAATGACCTGGACCGCTGAAACTATGGAGCAAATAACCTGGACCGCTAAAACTATGGAGCGGTCGACCTAGACGGCCGAGAACTATGGAGTGAATGACCTGGACCGCTAAAACTAAGGAGCAGACGACCTGGCTGTCAAAGACTGGAAGGCGGAAGTGTCAAAGTAAAAAGTCCACCCGTTATCCGTTACGTATTAATAAAAATGAGATTTTCTAGCCAAATTATCAGACAGGCGACGGCGGGCACTGCCCCAATTGTTGACTTTTGAGCCGGCACTATCTCGGCCAGTGTTGGGCTCTCTGAATGGCTAACTTGGAAATTCGATAACTCGGACACCGTTGATCTGCGGAATTTTTCGCAAAGGGATTTTCGTCTTAGAATTCGACAAGGAATCTGCCTGTTCAGGGCGGTGCGGGAGTTCTGGGTCGCCCTGTAGTCAGTGGGAGATCGTAGTATACCGTTTCGACGAATAGTTGCATTATAGGAAAACCTGTCGTTCAAACATAATGCAAATCAAGATGCACTCGAACAAGAAGTAGTTGACTAGACTAAATTCTACTCCGACTAGCATAATATAACATACATTGTCAGTTTGTCTTACAATGAGCTTCCATTGATTGAAATGGCCAATATTTCATTGCATTGCAATCAAATATGTTATATTACGGTATTCTGGGCAGACTTGACTCAATATTCCGGTTAACACAAAATACTCTTTGACTTACATCAGTCCCTCAATCAACTAAACGACGACTGAATGCCGTTGAATGTCCGCTTATGAGTCTCGACTGACAAAACGGACATTCGATGGCATTTGGTAGTCTTTTAGTCGATCAAAGAACTAATATAAGTCAAAGAGTTATGTGCTACCTGGATATAGCATCTACTTCTCTTGTATCGGTGTACAATATGAAACTGCGTACGAAGCGAGTTGCAGCACAGGGAAGTTCATAATCACAAATAATCTTTTTATACACCTGTGTGCAATTCGCCCGTTGATGTAAAGTGATATACAATGGTAAAAAAGAATCTGATCTAGTAACTTGTTTCTAGACATGTGAGTAACATTTAACCGATAACGGTCGAATCAAGTCTTTAGATTATCCGACCACCTAAGGTCAAGCTATCATTACAGTGATTCATCAAATTACTTTTTAATTCCTGATACATACGTTCGAAATGAAAATCTTTTTTATCGTGATATTCACTATACAAACAAATTCGCAGCTCAACACAGTTACATTCGATTCTGAACCTATTATGTCAAGTATATAATTTCTGAAATATGAATGAAAGATCAGTATATACCCATAATTTGAACATTGACATAACATGATGACTATTTAAAGTTTGGTAAGAAATGACTGTGATATGAACACTGTATGCAAATTACATGAATGCCTACCGAAAGAACACAAATATTGCATTGGAGACATCTATTGAACTGTCCCACAATATTAATGGAATCACATATCTGCCTACATAATCTGATACGAATTGCCGAAATTCAACCATACAATTGGTATATAAACGTATCGATACCTACGTTCTAATGTGTCGTATCCTACATTCAGAAAATTTTTCAGCAGCCCATGAAAACGCTTCACTATCACCATTGAGAAGATAGGACTTTATGGCTGAGAATATTTATTTATCAATAGTAAATCAACAATCTGACCGCTACAACTGAAACATTAAGCTGCGAAACATTATTATCATTCCATCGTTGAAAAAAAGGCAATTTCTTAAATTTTGTGAGTTACGACATATTAGAACATGGGTATCGGTGTATTCCAGACCATTATTATACATAAAAACTTTCGGTTCAATACTTCTGATGTAATGCATTTTAAGATTGTGTGAAAAAGGAGGCAGCTCAAATGTATCTAATCAAATACAATTATACGGTAGATAATAAGGCAATACTAATGAACAATAAACCATTTCATACACCATGCATACATGCAACCTATTCTCAAAATTGTTGTATATGACAGGTTTATCCTCTAATGTAACTATTCGTCATGGCGATATACTACGATCTCTCACAGTTGGCTTGGATTGTGATCCGACAACGAAATACACATATATATACTTGCCTCAAAGGCTGGAAAAGTCAAGAAAATAAGCCGAAAGTTAGAACAAGTTGCCTCATTGCCTTTTCCCATCGGCAATACCTATTCTCGCACATTTGACAAAACTCAACCACGTGTTTCACATTGCTTACTTATCAATACTTGCGCGGAATAACCGGCTATCTCAGAGTCCGGTTGAAAAAGCGGCTATCTCAGAATCCATTCGAAAAAGCGCCTGTTGTCCATATTCTTAGTATAGGCAAAGGCCGCTTTTTCGAATGGATTCTGAGATAGCCGGTTATTCGGCGCAGGCATCGTTATAATCTTGACCTCTTCATGCGTAAATGGTTTGCAAAATCGCATTATTCTCAAACAAAGTATTGTTTGCTATATTTACTTTTATTCACAACTTCAATCAAGTGTTGTGTCCTTAGGAATATGTTCATATTTGCCTTCAACTTCCAGTCGCGTATCAAACCAGTATGCATGAAGAGGCAAACATATTAATCACTCATTTTCTTACAGGATACTAGTTTCGACATTACTGTTGAAAATATTCTTATCATAACTGATCCAGTGTTGGGCTACCGTAAGAAATCTATATAATGTTACAAATAAGACCCCACGTTTTATTTTTTAGTATCAGGATTAATTCAGAGATTCAGTTCATAGCTAAAATTAATAATCAATTGACAGACATATATACGTATATAAATATTATATAGATTGAAAAATTTCACGTCTCATTTCGATTTCCAATAAATAAAGATCTTTCAATTTTGCAAGCACATATCTAATACTTGAGTTCGTCACACCAGCACTAACCCGGCATATAGAACCGTAAAATCATGTTTTCTCATTTTCTCAATTATTCATCAAATAGTGTACATCACATAACGCCAACCTGATGAACTTGTATATTTATATGCTTGCAACCGCACGAACCATGCATGCGACTAAAAAAAGGTATTTTGGGATATTTTTAAGTTAATATGAGTTAGTTGGCCCAACACTGGACAAGGAAAATATGTATAATACCAGCTGTTAGAACGTTGCGATACTATTTGATAATGTAACTAGGCAGGGTGGTAGTGTTCGTGTATTATGCTTTAAGTTATATATTTGTAAGTTTATACTCTCAAGTTTAGCCTTGATTTTATAAGATTATTTTTTTATAAGTTACTGGTAACTTAATCATTTTTCACTATTGCCATCTATAAATACAAAGGGATTGGAACGAAAAAGCTACCTGTCAATCTTCAAATATTAATTTATCTGATATCTTTCCTGAAAGAGTATTAAGGATTGAATACAGCGATTTACACTTAAAATCTGAAATTTCGACTCGTATACCTTCCTTCGTGTTCTAATGCAGATTAAAATATTTGTATCATCTCTCGTGAATATTTGTATCATCTCTCGTGAATAAGTGATACTTGTTATATTGCGTGGTCCCTTGATCACAGACCTAGTTCTGAGCTATATTCTGTCATAATCCTAGAATGATTTTGCGAAAGCTATGTGTAACGTCGAAGAGCAGATGACTGCTCCGTATTTCTTGTAAATGTAATTGTATACGATAACTAACTGCGGTTATGAACTAGATCTATAAATTGTACTATTTCATAAATCTGACGATTATTTATGTATATAATCTGATTGATGCGAACCCCGAACCCACGCCTTAACGGCATAGAAGGAGTCTGCGAAGATGAATCTCGAATAACTCAAGATTTGTTGTGAAACGACTCGCAGCTTGCTGTCATACACTGATCGGAATATCTTCCGGCAAGAGTTGATATTCAGGCATGCAGATAACAAATACAGCATCGGTAAGTGTATTGCAAATTTTTATTCACTTCACCTGAAGAGTGCGTGACTACTGTACTTCGAATTTCACCTGTCCGCATTGTCGGAGGGGTATTAATTGGTTGCAACTGCTCGTAGAGAGTCGCCAATGTTGCCAATCTGATATTTTTAATTAACATTTATCATTATTATTGCTTGTTCTAGAAGATACCCAAAAAAATGTTATAGAAGGTTACTACCGACATGAATCACCTGAATACTTCCTGCTGCAATGTACGTATATGGTAATGGATTGACCATTTGACAAGGACTAGACAAAGACTCAGACGTTGGTGAATACTTTAGGTACTATATATGATAATTTCTTCCAACATTATGTTAGGAGAGTACATTGTATCTATAGATGGCATTCATTTGGTTTTTTTATCTCATGAAGTGTTATTCGAACTAATTTATCGAATTTTTTTAACAGATTTGTGGCATTAGAAAATGAACAGTATCGGTTTACCCGTTACACTTGCCGGTCCAGTCTGGAACACAATTGACAAATAAACCTACTCTGCCAGAAAATTCGAATTCACAACATTCCAGCCAGCAGCAGATATTGTCATTGTCATCACTACTGATCCGCTATAGTTTCAACCATGGCATCTCTCGTATAGGACACTGTATTAACCGTTATCACCTTGACAATCCGATTATTCAGATTCTGCTTGTCAGACCGCTAAGATTTTGGTACATAGATTCTAATAATCCTCAGTTATCGGATTCAGCAATAATAGATGCAGTAGGAATGTTTATGTCTGATTAATTGGCAATCATGGTAGTTCTGCTGATAATTCTGTGCATTAGTTGATTATAAATGTACGTATCTCGGTAAATTATTTTCTCGCTCTAGTTACCTGTGACTGATCATGAGTACAGAATTCGGTTGAGTAATCACGATCACGATCACGAAGATTGACAGTTTGTTATTATTCGTATGCCTACAGGCAGCTCTAACACTGAAGGCCATGCCACCGTGGAACGCAAACGCAAACGGAGTGCAGCGCCGGATCTAGGATATTTTCGACGGGGGGGGGGCAAGACCTACGGCTGCCGCCCTTTACCACCAACTTAATCTAATTGTCAACTCAATTTTCTTCCTTTTTCCAAGTGCCCCGACTTGCCCCCCCCCCCCCCCCCCCCCCCCCCCCCCCAGATCCGGCCCTGACGGAGTGATCTGACGCTCTTGATTGGCTTAGCTTTGAACAAATTGTTTCAACAACCAATCAGGAGCGTCAGATCACTGCGTTTGCATTCGAGTTTGCGTTCGACCGTGGAATGGCCTTTACCTGATTTTTTTACGTGTGTACTAGCCTGAGTGTCTGTCCTGCTAGCGGCGCAGTCATAATTTCATAAAATTCATTCATAATATTACGTCATGCAATTGTAAACCATTTTATTGTCTTTTATCTATACAAACAGATGCATCATTACTTTAATATCTAAGAACGAGCCATCATCTGTGAAGTAAGCTTAGGATTCAACCAATAAATGGTCTGTGATTGTTATATCTCACAGAAAAAATAATCGTTCCTAACTTGTGATTGTTTCTTCCACCACTTCCATCTTCTAAATCTACTTATATTATCACTAACGTACTATTATATACATTAAAACATGTCCTCGTCCGTAATTCTGTGGATAGATAAGTTTCTTCCAGGTGACTACACAGGGTGATTCAGAATTAGTGACGAATCTCTTGAGGGGTTAATCCTTGTCAAAATTGGGATCGAAAGTTCCTCAGCCATGTTTCCGAAAAATGATTTTTTTCCTTGGAACCATAACACATTTTTCAAACATCTTCCACCAAATAAGAAACTTTAGCAGAGAAGTCTCTCTGATATCGAAAAAATAACACTCATTGGCATCATTTGGGATTCTTTAAAATTGACAAATGATAAAAAGGAAAGAAAAAAAAATGTGAAGTCAAAATCGTTCGTCGGAAAAAAATTTCAGAAAAAAAATCATTTTTCGTAAAAATGGCTGAGGAACTTTCGATCCCAATTGTAACGGGGATTGACCCCTCAAGAGATTTGTCACGGATTCTGAGTCACCCTGTATAATCTGCGAAGTTTTTATTGGACAATCAATTCCGTGTTCACGTTTAACATCACTAAACTGTTGTAGCAGTATAAGTATAAAAACTGTACGGTATCCTCAAAGGTCACACTCGTAGAAGCCAATTGAAAATTAACATCGGATTTCGAGAAAGTTTCGGCAATCCACAGTAATATCGTTGCTTTGACCTTACAAAAAAGAGTGAAATCACACGAAAAACATCCAAAATGTAAAAAAAAAGCCGCTAAGTAACCAAAACCCAAATTATCTCACAATAAGGATTCACGAGAAACTTAGCGGCAGTCTCTGTCGTGATATCAGGAAAGCCTGCACAGCACTACGATCTCCCTGCAAGTATACGTTGTCAAGTCGGACCTCACTGTTTCGTGTAGTGATATCGAAACATCATTCCCAGAGCTACATATTTTCACCTATAAGTCTCAATCACCCTTCGTTTTCTTGAAAATCACTCGCTATTTGTGGAGATGATTTTATTAATAATGAGACACATAATTGTACCAATGATAATACTCATGGAAATAATGCGACACTTGCCGTATTCTAAACACGTCGGTATTCACGTCAACAACTTATAATAATCTTAGCCTTATCGTCACTGTATTTTCTCTGTATCTCTAGGTACACGTCTAATACTTGGTAATTATACTTGGTAAGGCTAGTCGTTTCTATAATCACTTGACCATTTGTTGGCTTGCGACATATACATTACTCTCATTGACAATATCTGAATTCAATGATAATACCGATGACTGAGCGAAATATTATCCTATCTTAAAATGGATTTCAAAATCATCCTATCCCATCGCAAACTGTGGTCGAAAACTATCCTACCTCAAAATACGTTTGAAGATCATCCTATTTCAAATTGTGATTGGAAACCATTCCATCTCAAAATGTGTTTGAAAGTATTCTACCACAGGAATCCATCTGGTTTCTCCGAAATCAGGTTGGCACCACTGTGCAGGCTTCTTACATCTTTCAATTCTCAAGTAATCGGATGATTTTCAAACGCATTTTGAGATAGAATAATACTACGCTGAGGCGACGATATTCATTATTCAGCATATCGTTGATCATCATTATTGCGGTATGGACTTTAAGTATAATACCTCTATGAAGAAAAGAAGAATGTCGTTGCGGGTGAGTGTACGTACGTATTAGGGTGGGAGCGCCGAAGGCCGAAGGCGCTCGCACCCTAATACGCACGTACACTCACGCGCAACGATATTCTTCTGACTATATATTATCACAAACGGAAACTAGCTTCGCAAAAGTCGTATCCGAGACACATATATTAAATAATTGAATTGCTTATTCATGACATAGAATATAAATCGCGTTTGTTTGAAGAAAGAAATTCAACCACGCGTCCATCCAAGAAGCAACACTATATTTCGAGTCGTCCATCCTCCGAATAGCTGCGAAAGACTTGGCGAAGCCATGCATCAAATCAATTTGTAATTAATCTCACTCTAACGTTGTTTTCTTAATATCCGGATGATGCAAATGTTTTTAGAAGAAAAGGTATCTTAACTAAAAATATGCGTAATTGCCGTAAATTAACTATTTTCTACAAACTAATATCAATCGAGTTTTAGGATCCGAAATTTCCTGCTTCATGCAAAAGAGTGTAGTCATTAATCCGGCCAATATAAATTCAGGTATAATTGCGGTAGTATACATGAATATAAAAATGTGCCCGCCAAGTACGTAGCTCTGGGAATGATGTTTCGATATCACTACACGAAACAGTGAGGTCCGACTTGACAACGTATACTTGCAGGGAGATCGTAGTGCTGTGCAGGCTTTCCTGATATCACGACAGAGACTGCCGCTAAGTTTCTCGTGAATCCTTATTGTGAGATAATTTGGGTTTTGGTTACTTAGCGGCTTTTTTTTTACATTTTGGATGTTTTTCGTGTGATTGACGATTCTCTGCCAAAAATCATTACTTCTTTCTTTCATCCAAATTCTTCGGTATTTTATACCCTTCATGGTTATTTCAAGAGGTCTGGAATCATTCACTTGCATCCAATTGTGCAGTAATCGATTTCTTTGCTCAAGACATAACCTCTGAAGTCGCATTTGCAAAATATAACGTTTCCGGGTAAATAATGACTGCATTTGTTTCTTTCGAGCATTTTGTTGTGTTTTCGCCATTCCAAATAACATGATAAAAAAACTTGCGATCACTTTCTCTAAATCCATTTTTGAAGTTTTTGATGCATTAACTTGTTAACCTCAATATACAACAGAAAACATTCAGCATACGCGTATTATAAAACGTATATCTATAATTAAAACGTATAGATAATACGCTCGGTGTAAACAGACTCAATGCTCCGTGTAAACGCGTCCCTTGCCGATACGCATGGTGTAAACGGGCTCGACGCAAATGCTTGATGCGTATCATTTGAGTCTATGTACCGCGGTGTAAACTAGCTCAATAAGAGCGCTACGGGGCTGTAGAAGAAGGAATTTCCGAGAAATGTGGTACCCCCACTCTCTACCGAAAAGCTCGCTCGCTCGAAACGTGAGCGGGTCTCTCAATAAGAGCGCTTCGACTCTCCTCGCTTTTTCTCTTCGTATAGTGTGTGAACGTTTGAGTGACACATATAATTCATGGGTACACGGAACGCTCTTATTAAGAAGTCTTGAAATGAATCCGGCGGCGCTCGGAACAAGCACGCTAGTGGGGGTACTGCTCGGTCGCGGATTAGGAAAAGCGCTCTTATTGAGAGCCCTCTTATTGGGAGTCCCGACTGTAAACAAACGATGGAGTCACCATTCAGTGAAAATTATTTAGAATCGGCCGCTTTCAAAATCTGCCGCCCTCAAAATATGCCGTCCCAGGCAAATACCTAGTCTGCCTATTGATAAAATCGGCGCTGGTGGTGGGGGCCTCAAATGGTGGGGGCTTGGGGTGCGATTCCATAACTTTTATCACTGCCATCACACTGTCGATAGATGTCATAAGATTAATACGTGTAAAATAGACTGTTTTATGATATCTATCGACAGTGATAGCAGTGATAAAAGTTATGGAATCGCACCCCTGTAGGCTGCCGCCTACTCAGCCTACTGCCTAAATCCGGCACTGTACCTGACATTTTCTTATTCAACTCCGTTTGATAGAAAGCCAATACAAGCCAAGTTAGATACAGCTTTGATGATCAACAATAGATGCGTACGACATTAGTCTATCCGACTTGTGTTCGAAGGCCAATTGTTGTGATTCCGAGTCTAATACGCAGTCTGGGATATAGCATCCTGCACTGAAAGAAGATGGCGAGCCTGGCGCTCGCACAACCTTTTTGAAGCAGTACGGTCACACGCTCACTCTGCGCGCGACAGAGCATCCCACTTTCAGAGCGCCGTCATTTAAGAATACTCATCGTGCCGCGATCGTAGCTACTCTGCGCGCGTGATCATCGCACGGTACGCAGGCCTATCCCGCTTTCTGCAATCCACGCGTTCTCAGACGGATAGAGCCCTACACTGCCATATATGTGAGATCACCTGTAACTCACTCTAAGAGGCTCGCCTTCTCGTTCTGCGAGCGTGGGCCGCGCACAACTCTCCGAGTCCAGTCGTCCCACTTCTACGACTGCGAGGCTCTTTCGTGCGAGCGCCAGGCTCTCACTCTCTTTTCAGTGTGGATCTGCAAGTAAACAAGTAAAATCGCGATAGCAGGGACCGCAGGCTTGGTGAGATACCCTGGCTCTGTGGAGGTAGCCTAAACCTTCGGTTTAGAAGACATACGGCTTTGGAGGTCATACGATCAGCCGAGTCCGTTGGTAGCGTAGGTTATATTTGAATATACAAAAATCTGAGTTGGGTGGCTTTTTGCATGGCATTACCATTCTTTTCCCCACTTTCCAGTACTGAGGAGTCCAAATTATACTAGTATTTAAAATTATAGAGATTTCAATAACTCTTGAACCCGTAGCACTGGTTTGTTGACATAACCTTCAGGTTCACAACAATCCGGAACGATACATTACATTTCAATTTCTTCACGCGAATCACTCCCGCTAGATCGGCTTCTTGTTTTAAAATTACTACAGGAGGTGGTAAAGTAGGTTTCCGCACATTAACAAAAAACGTTTCGTGCAGACGGCGACAGATCTGCGCTAAAGAACGATTACCGCTACGAAGCATTTTCTCCATTTTTCCTAGTGCATTTTCAAAAGGGAATGCCGTAACTTCACTTGAAGAACAGCTCATGTTATTTGCATCGTCTGCAACGTGAATCAGGTTATGGACGTTAATTACCTGACTTTGGTTTCCATAATAGCAACGCGTCAGTGCGACAAAACTTGTAAGATAAGTGTTGGAATACTAGAGGTCTGGATTCAATACAACTTCATTTTACTATAGATACGAGAGTATATTTTATTATATATCAATATACCGCGAGGACCAGGTGAAAGAGAATGGTCCATCCGCCCAGGCAGCTAATATTTCGTATTTTTAGGGGGATAGCCACTCGTTGCACTGAAAATCCCTAGAGTGATTTTGGCGCGCGGTCGATGCAACTCGGCAGCCATTGTTGATACAAGCCGGCTGACTGTCAATACATCGCGGAAGGTAGACAAGTGTGGTTATGTTCGTTTATTTGAAGGAAATGATAAATAAAGTGAATAAAACCTACGTGAATAAGCTATGGATATTTATTGATGCCTCAACCCCAGGATACAATCAATAATTTTGTTCGAATTGGTTGTTCTCGATGAACTCTTTGATTCTGATAAATTTCCAGTTATAGCTTAGGTTAATTGGTTGATTGCATTAAGATATCATTTAAAACTGATTGATCGATTTTTGATAAATATTCCTAGCTTATTCACGTAGGTTTTATTCACTTTATTTATCATTTGCTTCAAATAAACGAACATAACCACACTTGTCTACCTTCCGCGATGTATTGACAGTCAGCCGGCTTGTATCAACAATGGCTGCCGAGTTGCATCGACCGCGCGCCAAAATCACCATAGGGATTTTTTCAGCGCAACGAGTGGCTATCCCCCTAAAAATACGAAATATTAGCTGCCTGGGCGGATGGACCATTCTCTTTCACCTGGTCCTCGCGGTATATAAAGAGAGTACATGTATTTGCGTGTGCTCTGGTGAGAGCGTTACTTAGACGACTGAGGAATTATACCTGTCTATCTATCGCTAATAGATGGCGACGCATGCCACATAAATGTAAATGTACCTATTCTCAACACGCCTCTTTACATTTTGAGTTACATATATTGTAACGGATCAGAGCGCAACGATGGTACCGACCGCGCAGCGCTAACCGCGCAGCGAAGAAACCACTGCGTGACGTCACAACGGATATATAAACCGGCTAACTTCAGCGCTCGAGGAACGATTCGTGGCAGAGCGCTCGACGTATCCATCAGTAAATTCATTGTTTAGAGAAATTTCCAAAATAAAATTATCTCAAGTAGAGTCATAAAATACAAAGTAATCTGAATTATCAAAAATTGTTCTTCAAATAAATTGCTTTCAAATATAAAGAAAAAATTAGATTCCAAATAGCAAATCTCGCGAGATCTCAAAAAATCATACTAAAGCACTGAATAGTCATTAAGTTATTTTTAATATATCTAAAGAAAATTGAAAAGGTCAAACATTTATTTTTGTATAAATTTTAAATAGAAATAAGTTTATTTTATATATCTTTCTTTATTTTCATTATTTTTCATTTAGTTGTAAAAGACAGGTTGCAACCATAATAGTACATTATGTCACTAGGCCTGTCAAGTATTTTCCGACGAATTTGAGTTTATAATCCGAGCCGAAGGCGAGGATTATAATGAAATTCGTCAGAAAATACTTTATGGGCCGTATGGCATATATCATTTTATGTGTCTAGGCCAAAAACCGCATTTAGACCGAGCAGAGCGAGGTTAGAATCGCGGTTTTTTGGGCCTAGACACATAAAGAATTATTTTCCGTTCTCTTATATTAAGGTGGTTTTTTACCTACTTCCCACCAAACGTGGTTTTCAGAGCAGATTTTGAATACTTCTCGATGGGGGAAAAATCTGAAAAAAATCAAGCATGTAGAAGATCCTCGAGAGATTGATTTTGCATAATAATAATTCAAAAAAGTTATTAACAAATTGATGGAAAAAAAAACTGTTCAAGAAATTAGCCGATGACCCAACTTTTTTTTTAGGTGAAAATTATTTTTTAATTTTTTCTGAATACGTATGATTTTTTCCAGAATTTTGTTAAATCTTTGAAAATCGCGTTTTGTCAGGTATGAAAAACCCAATTTTCAAAGATTTAACAAAATTCTGAAAAAAATCATACGTATTCAGAAAAATTAAAAAATAAATTTCACCTAAAAAAAAAGTTGGGTCATCGGCTGATTTCTTGAACAGTTTTTTTTTTCCATCAATTTGTTAATAACTTTTTTGAATTATTATTATGCAAAATCAATCTCTCGAGGATCTTCTACATGCTTGATTTTTTTCAGATTTTTTGCCCATCGAGAAGTATTCAAAATCTTCTCTGAAATCCGAGTTTGGTGGGAAGTAGGTAAAGAACCACCTTAACAATTAAACATCAATAGCATAACAGAGGTAATTTGTTTCTATCTATCAAAACCTTTTGTATCCTTCTTCTTCTTTTTTCTCAGCTAGACAACAACCGAAACACAAGAGACAGCTTCGGATCGGGTCTATCACAACAGCATTTATAGAGCGATAATAGCTATACGTGTCTGGGTGATAGAACTGATTCCGAGTCTGTAGACAGACACGATTGTGAAAACTATCCTGTTCTATAGGAGGCGGTTCTAATGGAGATATAATTCCCATTCGAATCCGTGTATAAGAAAACGATCTTGAAATTCACATAATTTAATTTAATAATTTGCGGGGTTCTAATTTTTACTTTTTTGTTAGACGTGTTCCCACACAGATTCGAGTTTTATTAGCCCTTCTAGCACATAAAACAAATAAAAAAAGTAACATTTGGCGCCCGAACAGGGACTCCGCTAAATTAAATTTGTTAATTTCATAATAATTCAACTCAAATCATTGTCGACTCAGTCCAATTAAATAAGGTTCAATAAAGAAGGTAAACAAAATGGCAGATGAGGAACAGATTCCGCCTGGTATGAGTACTAGATCTAAGGGCGATAGGGTAACCCAAAAACCACGGACAGATTTAGAATCGGCAAGCCAGATCAATATCACATTTGACAATTCTAGAGACCCGGTTGTCAGACTCCACGCTTCGGTAGAGCATTTGAGAAAGGAAAATGAAAAATACAAAAAAAAGCTAGACAGTCAATTAGCAAAAGTAGAAGGACAAATCCAACAAATGGAACTCTCTAATAACGAAGAATTAGCAAGATTAGAAAACGAGTTATTGAAAAGAATTGACGATCAAGACGCCTCAAACAAAAGACTAATCGGTCAAATAGAGAACAAATGCAAAATAAACGCGAGCAAATGTGACACTGACCTGGCTAGCTATCAAGGTAAAATAAATACAGTTGAAAAAACACTCAGGGAAGAATCGAGAAAACCATACAAAACATTACAAAATAAAATAGAAAATAGCGAACTACGCAATCAAGAGAAATATAAAGATTTAGAAAATCGACATGGAACCTTGAAAACAGGCTTAGATTCTGAGATTAATACATTAAAGAATAGACCAATGATGCAGGCAAGCGAAAGTGACCGTATTAGACAGGTACCCGACTAGAAATTAGAATACGGGTAGCATCCGGGCCGGTTTGTTTAGCCGGTTTCCGTACATCCGGTCTGGGCCTGGTTAACTTGTGAGGCCCTGGTCAAGAATGTAACGCCTTGGGGCATCAGGCCCTGACACAGCCAGCTAACTCAGGGCCTGATACGGCCATCTTGCTCAAGACCTGGTACAGGTACTAGGTCAGGACCTGATATGGTTTTTTTTTCGATAACCTGCTAAATGCTGGATGTAGGTGACTTCTTGAGGTTTATCAGAACCTCAAGAAATCACCTAATGAATGTAATAACAGATCGACTCATTATATTCTCTGTTTCATCAAGTATTTATTAAGTGTTGTGCTTCTCCAATAAACAAACAAAAAACCAACGCAAAAAATGAATTTCATTCATGGAAATGAAAAAATAATAAATGGCATAAATGGCATAAATGGAGAAAATAAAAATGTTTTCTTTGCATGTGTGTGAACTTGGCCCAGCACTTTTCTTTGCTCCACAACCATATTCGAACTGTTTAATTCTCACGGCGCGGGCGTAGAGGCCGTTTCCCGTCCCAATCACCAGCAGAGTTGAACACGCCCTTCAGCTTGTCTTTGAATGTTTTCTCGTCCATCTCGTCACCCCGAACCTGTCGGTGCACATCTAGATAAAATAAACAACAGAATATGACGGAGGCTTCAACATGAATCAGTCAATCAATTATAATATCATGGATTATTTAATTTCGTTCTCACCCAGTAAATATTTGTAGAAATTGGTCTCCTTTAGAGCATCTTTCCCAGGCAGCAAAATCATGTCACTCTGATATCACAGATACATCACTTCGTTCCTTCCTTTATCACTACTACATCACCGGGACTGTAAATGAGATAGTCCGAGGATATCAAAATGTCCGCCACAGGCCGCCATGGCTGATATGTCACAGTTACAGATCAAAGTTACAGAATAGTTACGTATCAGCTATGGGTCAGAATCACGACAGATACATCACATAGTTACGTACCCGGTACATGCAACAGTGACGTAACGGCAACATCCCAGTGGTACGGATTTACGAGTCAATAAAAAATAAAATAAGATTTTATTATTGCTTATTATGAGCAATTATCCTTTTTTTATTGTAAGAATGTGGTGCTGAATACTATATGAACGCGTTCTGCTGAAAATTTTCACGCGAGCTAAATTTATAGACATATTATAATTCGCGAAAAGTCGCACGCGCGCACCCCCGAGTTTTGAACACACGACCTACCTATTCGTAGTCAGGCACGCTGCCTCGACACCACGATACACATTTCCAAATAAGCATTCAGAACTCTATCATGTTCAACAGAAATTCATCAGAATATTGGTTATTTATTATTATTATTATTATTATTATTATTATTATTATTATTATTATTATTATTATTATTATTATTATTATTATTATTATTATTATTATTATTATTATTATTATTATTATTATTATTATTATTATTATTATTATTATTTATTTATTATTATTTATTATTTTTTTTTTTATTTTTTTTTTTTGTTTTTTTATTTTTTTATTTATTCACAATTTCACGTGAAAATAAATATCTTTTCTTGTTATACGAATAACACAGTTGAGTTTTTAGTTTGAAGCTCAAATAATTAACGATAATTCAGGCGATGATCGTTGGTTATTAGTATTTTATTACAGTAACTAAGTTTCAAATATTATGGTCGAAGTATCAGAATTACTTAGGGTGACAAATTTTCACCAAATCAATCAATGCAGATCGGTCAAATGCACGGCAACGTCGAAACTCACGTGGATGGTGAAGATTACATTTGTTAGGTTAAGTTGGGTTAGAACAGATACAGAGTTTTTCTCGCTGGTATCGGGTTGTGCAATTCACATTATTATAGACCTGATCAATTTTTCAAATTACTCATCAAGTTTCACTTTCACATGCATGCATATAACTATGAGTAGAAGTATATAATATATTCATTGATCACGAGCATAAATGACTTGCCACAGATTTCCAGACATCCAGTATACACATAACCTCCAAATTAGTTGCAAACTCATGGAAAGCACAGAGATAGAAGTCTGCGATATCAAAGTCACATATCAGTTGTGCTTTCTGGGTGATATAACACTGCAACATCCGAATTATATTACAGCTACATCACACTTGAGCAATGTTCAAAGATATAGTACTTGGTAATATCAAAATATCAACGTTACATATTGGTTGTGCTTTTTGAGTGATATAACACTGCAACATCATTGTTATACTACAGCTACATCAAACTTGGGCACTGCTTAAAGTGAGAACTGGGTGATGTCAACGCTACATAACAATGTACTGTCTTTGCCATATTGCAGTGTTATATGGCAAGCGCATCTCTGTTATATCAAAAGATTGCTGATACATGAATGTTACATAAAACTTACATAAACTTTGGTATGTACCAGCAATTTTACAGTGTGATATCACGGTAACGTAAATATACCAAGTTTGCTGCCTGGGTTAGTTCCTGTTGTCTTGATTGCGACAAAATCGTCAGTCACAATTTTAGTTTTAAGAAAAACACGAACGATAGTACTGAGGTGGTGGGTTGTAAAATTCTTTCCAGGCCTAGGAACCATGTCCCTCATCCGTTGTTTCTGGAACAATTGTAAATACATAATTGGAGACTCTATTCATATGCGAAAAATTGCAGAATAAATTTCGAGAAAAAATATGAAAAAAAATTACAAGGCGACTGTCACGAAAAATCATCACTCACCACTCTCTTTCGATACTCCTTATTGTTCTTGAGCTTCGCATCAAAGATATAGAATTGCTCTTTCGTTTCTATTGGGAGAATAATGGGATTGGCATCGTCAACATCATTGAGGTCATCATTATCTTCGTGTGCTATAGGATTTTCATTAATATGGCCCCTTATGTCTTCCAATTTGCCGGAACTTTCCACTTGGGCTGCATGTAATTTATCAATTTTGCCTGCTGTACTTTTATGTAGCTTTATCATCAATGCTTTCAGAGATGCTGTAGAAAGACAGAAACACCTATTGAAATAATTGAATCCATAGGTCATTGAAATACAAGAATGAAGATATTTTTACCCAAAGTCACGCATTCCTCGTTTTCTCCAACTGCTGCCAGTTTATTCGCACCTGAATTAGATTTACTGTCAATTCTATGAGAACGATGAGCATCTGAAGAATATGAACGTCCCTGTTTGTCTTTCTCAGTATTTTTCTTGGAATAATTAGCTGTCAGAGAAGGATTCAAAGCCCTGATTTCCTGGAATGCACGTTGATGAGATTTTTGGATACCTTCTGCATTTCTGGCTGATGATGGTGACTGCTGAGTGTCGCGGTTTTTTCGTTCTCTAGAACGAGATCGTCTGGGACTTTTTGACTGTCGGACGATCTCATCCTCGCCTTCATCTCCTGACAATAAAGATTGATACGAAGATTGATAGATATTCGCACCTGAATTAGATTTGGTGTCAATTCTATGAGAACGATAAGCATTTGAAGGATATGAACATCCCTGTTTGTCTTTCTCAGTATTTTTCTTGGAAGAATCAGTTGTCAGAGAAGGATTCAAAGCCCTGATTTCCTGAAATGCACGTTGATGAGATTTTTGGATACTTTCTGCATTTCTGGCTGATGATGGTGACTGCTGCGTGTCGCGGTCTTTTCGTTCTCTAGAACGAGATCGTCTGGGAGTTTTTGACTGTCGGACGATCTCATCCTCGCCTTCATCTCCTGACAATAAAGATTGAACCTTTGAATAAGGCCTTTTATGTACTTCTGATTATGATGAAGGGGCGATTATCGAATGCTGCAAAGGCGAGTCTGTGCGTAATAATAATTGACTGGCTATCTATAAAAGCCTTTCCTTTATTTCTTGCTCGGCTCGGAGTACCAGAAAGGGATGAAGTGCTACGAGAAAATGAATTTTGGGGAGTTGGTGACTTTGCAGATTTTTCATCGTTATTCCTGTGGATTTTCCGGATAAAATTTTCAGTGGGCGATAAGCCAGATGATGTGTTGAGTAGCTTGCTGAAAAAGTCTTCAGACCCATGAGGAGACGAAATAGTGAATGATTTTTGGGAGGCTGATGATTTTTCATTCTTTTTCTTCAACTTCTTTGACATAGACTTTTCAGAGGCCAATGATTCGGTTGAACTTGAGAGCTGCTTGTCAGATGAGTTGATAGATCCAGAAGGAGATAACACAGTGGACAATTTTTTGGGATTTCTAGAAGATTTCTTATGTTTCTTCTTCTGAACTTTTTTGTTTAAATCAACAGGGCTCGATGTGCCAGACGAGGAACTTGAGTGCTCAGTGAACGATTTTTTATTCTCTAGATCCATTCGTAGCTTTGACGGGACGTTTTCCTGATTGATGCTGGCTAGGTCATTCGTCAAAACACATCTGACCTCATCCAATTCCTCCTCCACCGTTTTGTCGCTGATTCCAACAGATTTGGAAATTTCATTTTCTTCACGCATTGCACGTTCAACCGAAGATTCTCGATCGGTAGAGAATGCATACCGCTGGTATTCAAGCTTGGCTGTAGCTTCATAAGCCTCTGAATAAGTTCCTAATGACAAAAATGAATCAATTGAATAATGCCTGACTCTTGGAAGAAATTCAGGTTTTTAGTGAAAATCAAACAAGTGATAAAAACAGTTCTGATGCCCGGTTGCATAAACGTCGGGAGTTTCATGTTTCATGTTTCAAGGTACTTACGTGCTCTACCGTGAATAATCACAAGATATATAGGCCATGAATCGTCAGGAGGAAGACAATTTTTAATTTTTCTGTGTAAATTGGTGATTTGGGACTTTTTGAATGGACCTACTGGAAAGCGACAGGCTTTACTTTGTAAAGGTTCTGAATCAAAAATCCAAACTGAAGATGCTATGTCTATGCTCAATCTTTCATTTTTGTCATCCGGGAACAGAACCAATTTAAATGGATGCGACGCTTCCTGACGTTTCTGTGAAACAAAAATTAAACGCAACGTTATATTGATCCATTTCACCGAATATGAATAAATGTAATATACATCCAAAGAAAATGACAAAATTTGTGGAAAACAGTGTTTTATTGGCAAGACAAGTATTAAAAAAAAAAAATTGAAAAAAAAAAAATTAAAAATTAACTCATTTCCATGAGATTTGAAGATATGATTCAATTTAATTTTACTTTGAGATGATTTTTTGTGGAATATCCCTGAATTTAAAGGAAAATTTCGCTGTTTCGCTTATGCCTGGTTGCATAAACGTGGGTTACCTAAAAGTTTGAATAACCTCCGCAGATATTACCCATTCATACATGGACTGTCAGAAGTTAACAGCGATTCATGACAGCTGTCAGTAGATATAATGAGGGGGTTCTGGATCCAGCCTTCTTTACCGGCCATCAGGCAGTCAGTAACTTACCGGCCGTGCGGGGTAAGTTACCGACCGTCGGATGGTAACGATTTGGGTACCGATCGTCGATCTTTGTTACCGACAATCGGATGGCTGCAATTTTCCGTCGTGCGATGGCGCCACTGCCGCTTGTTACCGATATTCCGACGGTAACGATTGAGAATCCTGCATTGCCGATCTCCGCTTACCGACAATCTGATGGTTGCGATTTGCCGTCATGCGATGGCGCCACTAATGATTCGCTTTCGAATCATGGTAACGATTACCGATCTTTTTTTTTTTCTTACCGACAATCGATCCAAGATGGCTGAAATATCTAATTCTAAGCTTATATATATATATATATATACGAATTATACTAGCTGAAAATGATCGAAGAGTGACAGGGTGTTATATCCATATGCAATCAATGACGCGAATTATCTGATAATATATATGTGTTTATTTTCTTATGTCTTAAGTCTAACCTATATTCTAAAATGACAATTTTTTCTTAAAAAACTAACTGAAACCATATTTCTTAAGGGGGGGGGTAAGGTATTTAAACTTTTTTTTCTGCATTTTTTTCATATTTTTTCATATGCATGTATAACGTCTCAAGAATATTGTGTCAAAATTTTAAATCGATCGGAGCAATATTAAGGGGATACTTACCTCTACAAAAAAACTTTTCCCCTATCCGCGCTAAAAATCTGAAAAAAATCTCGCATGTACTGTTTTATACTAGAAAACAGATCCGCATTAGATTGATGATAAACTAACAACCATTCCAGAGATAAAAATAATTTCTTGTCCAAAAATCTGAATTCATCAAAAATCTAACGCTTATTCTTTCCAAATTGCTTTTTGAACGCGCACGTCAATTTTTAAGGCTCCATGTTGATTGGTATAGGAGCCAATTAATAAAACGAAGAAGAAAATCGTTTTTAAATAGCTTATCGGAAAACTTTTTACGACAAGTCCGCAACCTCCCACGACTTCACTCACCGCTACTCACCGCTCATACTCTATTCGCCCACGACAGAAATCATGAAATTTTCTTACATTTCTATGGAGAATATGTGATTGAAATTATTTATTTTTGTCACCGGGAAACCGAAGAAACAAAAGTATTGTTCATAATTATAATTATAATTATAATTATTAATATTATTATTATTATCATTATTATTATTATTATTATTATTATTATTATTATTATTATTATTATTAACGACGAAATCAGTAATATCTGACGGTAAAACAGATGCACGAACCCAGTGCGCTATAATCTCGTTAGAATTTCCCTGCACCATACGAGACTCCTTCTTCCTCTTCGAGTTGCTGTTCTCGTCGAACCTTTGCAAATTGAATTATTCGCCGTTCATTTTCGTATTTGGTTTCTTTGCGAATTCTCCGAAGTTTTTCTCGCTGTTGATCTTTACGCTGTCCCACTCGAAGGGTAGCTGTTGTCGGCGAAACACCATTTGCTAGTTGGATTTCGATAGCAGCTTTCGCAGTCCCGGAATTGTATTCGCAGACCGCCTCCGATACCGCGATTTCTACGCGATTTTTCGAAGCAAACTGTTCTTTTGGACATTTGTGCCAAATTCTGCTATGGAGGCTCTCGTTGGCATTCTGTGTCCGGCATTTAGAACAACGTTCGAGCAGGTCTTCTTTCGTTAGTCTTTCGTATATGGGTAGGATATGTTGCAGGACTTTTTCATTCAAAGCCGTACGTAGATTTTTATCATGAGCGCCTGGCTGCCTTCCTTTTGCAATTGCAGATTGATAAAAGCACCACGACTGTTCTCCAGGAGGACATTTTGAATGCTGTGGTTTTTCATCCGTGGAAGAGCAGTGATAGACAGTTGCGAATATATCATTTTTCATTGCCACAACGTTGCCTTTATTTCTTCTGATTGCTTTGTAATAGTAGTCGGTTAATTTTTTTATCGTCACTTCTTTTAGACTACCATATGATCTTCCGCCTAACGTGATTTTTCGTGAACGACAGTCTTTCACAATTTGCCGCAAAGCCGTTCCTAATCTACAGAACGCAAAAGAAAGTGAAAATAAATCCTACCAATACACACAAATAAGTGAATAAAGAAATGGACAGTAGTAATAGAAGAACAGAAACGAGAAATAAAATAAACATTTCAAGAATTACAAGCCAAATATAACAGGAAAATTCCACATAGATACGCACGCAACATACGGATATTATATTACATGGAATGAAAAAAGGTTCACTATTATCCACCTCTTACTAACGTGATTCACACATTCTTCCTTGGCGATATGCACATTTGACCCGTATACGGCGAGGCCATTCAGATACTGATGCGTTTTACAATCTCCATCTGATAATAAGGTTGTATATTGTAAGTTCGTCTCTTTGGAGCGTTCCCAAATTTTTGCAGCAGCCATCATTTCCATCGCTCCGGATGATCCAGTGTGGTTGATTGCGCAATCTGTCGCATGTCCCTCCAACCAAAAATGAAAATCTGGTGTGTCTTCGCCCATCGAAACTTTTGCAATTGAGCATTCATGACAGTACTTTGACATAACTTCAAAGTCGATGATATAGCCCGTGAGAAGATCTATTACGCATCCAACACCATGCTTCGATGTACGACCACGTGTAAGCCACGAACCATCGTAACTCACGGCTATGTTTACTGGTGCATCTTTCGGGAGATCAAGATTCTCCGGGAGCTTTCGATAGGCTTCTTCTACTTGATTTCTTTTCTCACTCAGATTTGATTGCACTACTGTCGTATACCCAGTAGGTAAATTCTGTGTGATTTTGCAAAACGTTTTGTCTGTAAACGCATTCATCCCAAGCGCTGCTGCGAAGCGTTCAACACCAGCATAGCCTTTACCCATTGATAAAAATGCCATTGCTACGCGTTTGTTTACGTCATAGTGGCGTACATTTGAAGATCCGGTACTTCGTTCCGAGGTACATATCGTGGCCTTTGTTGTCTCTAATCCAATTTTTGTACAGTTCGTACACTTCAAATGAAGAAGATTCGCGAATCCAAATTTTGCTTGATCTAACTCAATCTTTAGGGATATTCCGTCACACTCTGCACATTTTGTTTTGCACAGTAAGCTTTCCAAAGTCTTCAGGTTCAGTAATATATACTGATTTTCGTTTTTACCAACAAAATCCACCTTTTCTGTGGCTATGGAAGTACTTACATCTTGCAGTCTCAAATTGTGCAACAGATTGTCTAACGCTATTGGAGCGGAAGCTTGGTTATCTTCTTGCTGTTGCTCGCAAATGTTATTATTTGTTTGTTCACTGCCACTACCACTATTTGTGTTGTCTTGACTCACAGTCTTCCTTCGCCTTTTACTTCTCAATTCACTAAAAAAAGTGGAAACTTTACGCTTTGTCATTTCGATGCGAAATGCTGTTTGCAAATTTTTTTACAGCTGATTGAGGAATAGTGGCAACCCTTTAGTCCGAGAGGTAGTGTCACTTTGAATGCAGTCATTTTATGCACGCTGGATTTCATACCGTTGGTAGCTCTTCTATTGTTGATGAGGTAATCGACCGTCAGTCTTTCTAGTAGCGGTGAGTGAAGTCGTGGGAGGCTGCGGAACTTGTCGTAAAAAGTTTTCCGATAAGCTATTTAAAAACGATTTTCTTCTTCGTTTTATTAATTGGCTCCTACACCAATCAACATGGAGCCTTAAAAATTGACGTGCGCGTTCAGAAAGCAATTTGGAAAGAATAAGCGTTAGATTTTTGATGAATTCAGATTTTTGGACAAAAAATTATTTTTATCTGTGGAATGGTTGTTAGTTTATCATCAATCTAATGCGGATCTGTTTTCTAGTGTAAAACAGTACATGCGTGATTTTTTTCAGATTTTTAGCGCGAACAGGGGAAAAGTTTTTTTGTAGAGGTAAGTATCCCCTTAACGGAGTTATGAGCGGGAATACATAAAGCGCTTTTTTTGCTCTATTATAATTCCTACATTTATTTCTTCGTGGAAGGGTCTTCATAGGTATGTAAAAGGACCTTGTATATGTTCGAGACATAGTATACAGCTCTATACTTCATGGACCTGGTATAGACGACTCTGTGTAAGTATAAAAGAAATTATCGAGTTCCATTTTGGATTGTTCAGTGTGCAAAGCTGAGCGTTTTTCTAAAACTTGTCATATTCGAAGTCCGTGTTCACCATAACTCAAAATCTACTGGACCAATCGTTTTGAAATTTTGCACAGTACTTCTTCACATAATTCACCAGGTATTGTCGAGAGCTTTTTTTTTTTTTTTAATAATTATTAATGTTACAACAGAAAATTGGCCGATTTTTTCAGCGAAAATCGGTTTTTTGGCTTTCAAGTGCTACGAAAAATTGAAAAATCGAAAAAAAAAAAATCCTCTCGTGATTACCTCGAGAAACATCTCCTTTGAAAAATGCATTTTGATTTTTTCGTTTCGGATGATTCTGTTGCGAGTTATGCTGAACACCGCAAAACCATTTTTTTTCGAGGCGCCTCCGGAGATTCACTGTCATTCGCTCAATTTTCAATATTTTGCAATGGAAATTGAGGGAAATATTGTTCAAATGTTGCATTATTATATGGAAATTGACTGAATAAACTAACACTATCTGTATCGCCAAAAAAAAAATCTTCAAGACATGTCTTTTTTTCACCGAATTAACCTTACCCCCCCCCTTAAGTCTAACCTATTCCAAGTAACAATTTTCTTAAAACTAACTTAAATAATAGTTTGTGTATACACCTCATCTTCCACCTTCTTCTCCTCCGCCTCCTCCACCTTTTTCTTCTCCTACTTCTCATTCACCTTTTTCCTCATCATTAACCTCCGCCTGATTCACCTTCCCTCCCCATTCACCTCCCCCTCCTCCTCATTCACCTTCTCCTCATCATTAACCTCCGCCTCATTCACCTTTTCCTCCCCATTCATATCTTCCTCCTCTACCCTCTTCTTCTCCTCGCCCTGCCTCCTCTCCTCCTCCATCCTCCTCTCCTCCTCCTTACGATCGGCCTCCACTCCCCAATCCTCCTCCGGCTCCGGCTCATCCACAGGTTCCTCGAGTGGCTTTATCTCTACCCACCATCTAAACCATCGTCATAATAAATCTCCACCCAGCGCACCCCCTCGTCTAACGTCTCATAGCCGTCATCTCTGCCATCGTCTTCCCACCCTTGCCAGAACTCGTCATCGAAGATTTGATCATCCATTTCTGCAATATGCAATATCAATTACAAACTATACCCATCATGAAAACTATGATATCGAAGAATAACGATACTTACTTCTTGCTTTCTATTTGGTTGAGATTGGCATGTAATTTTTCTTCTCTCGACTGACTGCAGATTGTGTAAAACTCGCACTTTTATATCCAACCAAACCCGAAATACGCCCCCAATATTATAGGGGCTGAACAATTGCATACTCGGAAAATATTTTTTTCGTACGGAAGTACCAAAGATGCCAACCCTCCCCAGGTAGAAAAAAATGTGGAGGAGTGGGGCGTATGCATATAAAAACCCCAAACCCTAGGGTGGGTGTGAGCAATCGTCTAGTACCAGTTTGACCGTGAAATTCTACGAAGAAAAAAAAATGGACAACGCTGTGTATATGAATCTCGTTGAGATGATGGAGGACGCATACAAGTTATTGTGTACACTACCACCAGAACAGGCAAATGAAGATATTTTTATTCACTGGCGTGACATTGCACATCATAATATCCGATTCTTGAACAATATTTTAACACAATCTAAACCGAATGTGAGTGAAAAAAAACGACTGCAACATATAATTTCACTCCTCCAATCGTGGGTGGTGAAATTTGAACGACATCGTGTGACTATCGTTGGAGGTAATATTGGCGATGATATTCGTAATCGCGTTCGATGGGATGATATGGAGAGTGCCTTCAGGTGTCGCATACGCACCGGAGCCGTGACAAATCTCCAACATAAAGATTTGGCAAGATTTTTGGCTGACGCTGGGGTGGTCACGATAGAACGTCTGAAAAATGTGCTACGCCAAGAAGGAAGTATCAAGGTGAATGTGGGGGTTTCGTGTAAATTTGAGAACGTCAAAAACGATGAGATCAGTGTGGAAGTTAAGAACTTCAATACACGCAACGCCACGATTCTTCCATCAACGGATTTGGAAACCTGGTTCACCGATAATGTAACGAATCCTCTGCTGACCATGGTGGAGGATTTCGAACAACGAGATTCTGGTTGGAGTATGATTGAGATCATAAATGCTGTGATCTGTATCAACCGATACGAGCCTCTTTGTGGTGGACTTTCGACATTCACATAGCTACCCGAGGATATTCAGCGAAAGAAAGCGGTGGTCAACGTGCAGAACGATGATGATCAATGTTTGCTGTGGTCTGTTGCTGCAGCCCTCCACCCCGTACACGTCAACGCAACCAGAACACACAGCTATCGACGGTACATATCGGAGCTGGATTGCACAGGTATCAAATTCCCCGCAACCGTGCATAGTGTAGGAAAATTCGAGAAGTTGAATAATTTGAGTATTAACGTATATGGAATCGAGTCGGAAACTTTTCAAAGCAAGAAAGAGTCGACCAATAGTATAATTATCCCGCTATATTTAAGTAAAAATGTAACAGAGAACAATGTAATCCATCTGCTTATGATTGAGAGTCGGAGCAAACTAGATGATAACCATGGTGGCGATTTAGATAATTTCAAACCAGGATTCCACTTTGCTTGGATCAAGAATCTTTCACGTTTGGTTAGCATGCAATTGTCAAATCATAAATGTGCACAATTTTTGTGCGATAGATGCTTGTGCCACTTTAACGTACAGAATGCCTATGAAAATCATAGACAAGATTGCCTGAGGTTGAATCAAGTGCGAATGGAATTCCCCGAGGGGAAAACTTTGGGATTTTCCAATTTCAAAAATCAGAGCACTGTACCCTTCGTCGTATACGCCGATCTTGAATGCATGATGAAACCCGGGGTAAAAGGATCTCAAGAGCATATTCCGCATAGTGCGGCGTATTATACACACTGCGTGTACGATGATGTATTATCGGAATACAAGAGTCAACGCGGATCTGATTGCATTAAATGGCTGATCGAGAAGCTTCGTGAATTAGCCGTAAAAGTAGAGTCGCGTATAAAGAATGTAATTCCAATGGAGGTGTTGAATCAGACGCAACGCGACCGTCACATGCGCGCCAAAAATTGCTATATCTGTGAGAAGCCATTTTTACCTGAGGAGAAAAAATGTCGCGATCATTGTCATTTCACGGATGAATATCGCGGGGCCGCACACAATCGATGCAATCTGAATTTTCAAGAGACGCACACAATCTCAGTGGTTTTTCACAATTTATCGGGTTACGATTCTCACTTCATCATTAAATCTCTGGCCACAACTTTTCCAGGCGATATTACGTTGCTACCCATCAATAAGGAAAAATATATATCATTCACAAAGAAAGTCGATGGTACTATGATTAGTTTGAGGTTCATAGATTCACTGCGGTTCATGGCTAGCAGTATAGAGAAATTGGCATCGTACGTCGATGATGCTGATAAACAAATAACACGGAAATTTTACAACGATCCGGATGAATTCAGTTTGATGATTCGTAAAGGTGTCTTTCCGTACGAGTATATTGATTCTTGGGAAAAACTCGACGAAATAAAATTACCCGATAAAAAAGATTTCTATCCGAAACTCAGTGCCGCGGGTATCACCGATGCTGATTATGAACACGCGAAGGATGTTTGGACCAAGTTTGATTTGAAAACGTTAGGCGAGTATTCCGATTTGTATCTGAAAACCGATGTACTTTTATTGGCCGATATATTTCAAAATTTTTGCGATAGCTGCTTCAGAACATATAACTTAGATCCTCTGCATTATTATACCGCGCCAGGGCTTGCTTTTGATGCTATGCTGAAGCAGACAAAAATTAATCTTCAACTTCTAGACAATCCGGAAATGATATTGTTCATCGAAAAAAGCATAAGAGGCGGTGTGGCACAGTGCTCAAATCGCTACGCCAAAGCAAATAATCGATTTATGGGTGAAGATTTTGATCCGAGCAAAGCGGAATCATATTTAATGTATTTCGATGTTAACAATCTTTATGGTGCAGCTATGAGTGAGCATTTGCCGAGTGGATCGTTTGAGTGGGAAAATGATGCCATTGATGTGATGTCCCACCCGGATGACGCACCAATCGGTTATATTCTAGAGGTAGATTTAAATTACCCCGCAGAGCTCCATAAACATCATGCGGACTTACCTCTCTGTCCCGAGCATTTCACACCACCGGATAGTAAAATTAGAAAACTTGCAGCAACGCTTCTACCCAAGGAAAAATATGTTCTGCACTATCGTAATTTGAAACAGTGCATCAAATTTGGTTTAAAGCTGACGAAAGTGCACAGAATTCTAAGGTTCGCACAATCACCATGGTTAAAATCATACATAGATCTCAATACAAATATGCGAAAGCAATCGAAAAACGAATTTGAGAAGAATTTCTACAAACTTATGAATAACGCTGAATTTGGCAAGACCATGGAGAATGTGCGTAACCATAAAACTGTGAAACTAATCACGAAATGGGAGGGTAGGGGCGGTGCACGTGCTCTCATTGCAAGACCAACATTTCATAGCTGTACCATATTTGATGAAGATATGGTGATTATTCAGCTAAATCGAATCAAGGTTTATTTCAATAAACCCATCTACATTGGTGCTGCTATTCTCGATCTTTCGAAAATATTTCTATAGGGGAGAGTGAGGCACAATGGGTCATGGGGTACAATGGGTTACTGCTACCCCCGCCTCGCTCGAGTATATTAGAGAGGTGGCACCTGGGTGGAAATTTCGTGGCCTACAGACACATGTTCTAAGATGGTGTTGGTCGTTTTTTTTTACCGTGGTACGATTTCGGACTTAAAAGTATGTTTTGATGCCTCAGAAGTTGGAATAAAAATCCTCATTAGTTTCGTTTTCACGTTTCCATGGATTAGGTACGGTAAATTGTCGTTATATCAATGAAATCAGCTTCTATTACCATCTAATCTTTACGCTTATTCAACTTTTGTCGAAAATTCGATCATTCCTCAGCTCATTTCTAGGTTGACCCATAGTGGCCTATGGGGTGACCCATTGTGCCCCACAGGTGGGCCACAATGGGTCAAAATTTCTTTTTTGGAAATGTATTTTTCTAATTTTTCCTGTAGATGAGATGAGAATTTTAGTTTTCGAACGTTGTCGCCAATGAGTTAAGCCATGGATTTCACCTGTTCACAATTTCAAATATCTTTCCAAAAAAATTAGAAAAATCAGAAAGTGAAAATTGACCCATTGTGCCTCACTCTCCCCTACAACTTCCACTATGATTATGTAAAAAATAATTTTTCAAGTACCGAATCAAAATTAATGTATACTGATACGGATAGTCTGATATATCAATTTACCGTTCCAAATATCTACGAAATCATCAAGCGTGATGTTACGGCAATGTTTGATACATCAGACTATCCGCCTGATAATACCTACGGCATTCCCCTGTTGAATAAAAAACGCCTTGGTCTGATGAAGGACGAAAATAATGGAAAAATTATGACCGAATTTATCGGATTGCGCGCAAAACTCTATACATTCAGAACTCGTGGCGATACCGATAAGAAACGTGCAAAGGGTGTAAAAGGCTCGACATTAAAATCTATCACGTTTGATGATTACAAACGATGCCTTTTCGGTTATCAAAATTTGGCTGAGCAACAGTGTATGATAAGAAGTAGTCGACATACAGTTAGCACTATTATACAGAATAAGTTAGCTCTAAGCTGGTGTGACGATAAGCGAAAGTTGATACCCAGTAAAACTGATACTTTACCTTGGGGTTACCAAGATGTTGCAAACTTGTAAATTTCTCACATTTTCTCACATTTTCTCACATTTTCTCAAACAATTTCCCATTTACTTTACACGTAAATGTGAGAAAATGTGAGAAAATGTGAGAAAATGTGAGAAAATGTGAGAAAATGTGAGAAAATGTGAGAAAGTGTGAGAAAGTGTGTGTGTGTGTGTGTGTGTGTGTGTGTGTGTGTTTGTGTGTGAAAACATTTTTCCGCAATTATCATGTAAGCTAGCATTAAGATTGAGGAGGGTGAAGAAACAAATGTAAATAAGTTGATAATAAATTTATTCATGAAAATTATATTACATATCCGATTTATTTATCCAACTATTATGTGAACTGTCGAATCCCAACCATTTTACATAGAGTTGATCACCACGCCTCCGCAAGATCTTTTCTACAAGATAGCCATCGGGATATTGCACCCTGCTGAGCTCCTCCTCATAAAACCCGCCTTTAATGGGTTGATTCAGGTAATCGGTGAGTTTGTAAGTTGGAGGGTTGGTATTTTTCACCTCATGAATCGTAAATATTTCTGTTGTCCAATTCGGCGTATAACCCTTTTCGAACACATTTTTATATTTGCTAATTCGAACTTTATCGCCAACCTTAAATTTACGTTTTCGTTTGCTTCTTTTTATTTGACGCGGTTTATACACACTTCGATACAGTTGTTTTTCATTAGTCGTAGTCACATCTTTAGGCTTCATTCCAATCGTGCGATGTTTGGTATTATTGTACGATGCAATTAAATCTGGTAGAATGCTAGTCCACTTATAAGAACCTTGAAGTGTGAACTGCTTCCACATTTTATTTTTCAGTGTACGATTGAAGCGTTCGCATATCGATGCCTTCAAGTTGCTAAATGTCGAGTACATGTTGATTCCATGATGTCTCATGAGAGTTTTAAATTCTTTGTTGTAAAATTCCTTGCCCTGATCGACGTGTAGATGTTTCGGTATGCGGTCCAGAGTTAGCACAGATTTCATCGCAGCTGTTACATCTTTGGTATTTTTACTCTTGATCGGCACGGCCCACGCGAATTTTGAAAATATATCAATCACTGTGAGCAAAAATTTTGAGCCCTTGTTGACGGATGAGTATGCGGACATATCGACAAGATCGGCTTGCCAGGTCTCATCCAGACCGCGTATATCGACATAACAGCGAGGATAATTACGTCGGGCGGGTCTATGAAGTTCGCTCGCTATTACCGACTTCATGTTCATGCGTCTTCAACCAATTTGCAATGTATTCGTTGTCTAAAAATTCGGGTGGAATCGGAATTCCGAGGATGTAATGCCGGCTAAGTATTTCAGCGCAATTCTCTACTATCGCCAACCGTTTTTCCAAAGATTCACTTTCCCCCTTCAGTGCCGCAATCCTTTCTTTTGCCTGGATCCAAATACGCTGATCTTCTTCAAAACTTTCGCTGTGTTCTTGTGCAATCCGAACATTAAGTTTAGATTCAAGAGCTGCGAGCGCCTGTTGCATGGATTGCTCGAATGTTTCCTTTATAGTACGCTCAAGACCAATATATGATCGCTGTGTAATATCCTCAAGACTTTGCAGAGAAACGGCATCGGTTGGCTCCTGCGGATGTGCGATATCACACAATCGTTTATTGTCTATATCGTACTGGTTATCGATGGTGGTTTTGAATCCAACGCCGGGCGATCCACGACTACTCACACTTTTGATTTTTCTGCTAGTCAACCAACGACCGAATATGTCTATGCCCATTATCGATCGATCTAGCTTGATTCAGGGTGAATATTATGGATTAGCCCGTTGTGGTAGAGTTTTGCAAGATTAGATCCTACGGCAGCTAATCGAATCTTCAGAAGTTCCTTTTCCGCTGTCAGAGTGTCAATCTCTTTTAGTATGAGAGTCTGAATGTGTTGATTCCCGCTCAAATTGTTGGTATGCTCTCGATCAATGCGTGCATTAAGTTGAGATTCAAACTTGTGAAGTGCTTGTAGCGTAGAGTTTGCAAATGTTTTTTCCATAGAATGTTCGAGAACACTCAAGGCTCGCCGTGTAATATCTTCAAGACTTTTCAGAGAAACAGCGTCGTTCGGCTCCTGCGGATCCGCAATATTACATAATCGTTTGCCGTCTAGATCGTACTGCTTATCAGGGGTGAATTTGAATCCAACACCTGGAGAACCCCGGATAACAACTTTTTCGTAGCTGTTTCTAGCCGACGGTCGTCCGAATATGTCTATGCTCATTGTTCAACGATCTGTGACTGAATGATTATTTTATGATCAATCTCATGCTAATAAATGATTCCCGCCTCACGTAGCTCCTTTTATGGGTGGGTAATAAACCTTCACCGGATTTTTTCACCGGCAGGTCGATGTATGGGGCAATAAAATCTCTATACTTTGAATACTTTTCCCTATCATGATGAGGACTTGTCTCAGCTTTGTAATATTTCCGATAAGCATTCGTTTTTTTCACGATTTTGATATAATTCAATCTATCGCTTTTATTCACCTTGGCGTGATCGGGTAACTTTTTGAATAACAGTTCAAGCAATCCTGGTGTATTATCATAACTCATATCACGTACATATATCTGATTATCATCAAATGCGATATCCGAATTGCCAATCTTCAATCCGCTAGCTAATTTTCGAACTCCAAATTTCTGATCCAATTTCTTGCGCTCTTTTTCAGAGGCAAACATGTTTAAATAGCGCGCCGTCTTAACTTCTTTTTTCAACATCGGTGTGCTTGTAGACGCGATTAACGTGCGATCCAGGTTGTTATCATCATCTTCATAATCCGTATCATCCATAGCGGCGGCAGCATCGTCTCCACTAGCAATGTTAGTTGCCAAGCTCTCCTCAATCGCACTTTTATATGCATCATTATCATCATCCTCATCATCACCAGCATCCTCATAATCTTCTGGTTCCACAAAATATTCTGTCTCCTCCGTCTTGACCAAACCCGGCTCTGCCTTCTCTGTCTTGATCGAACCTGGCTCTACCTTCTTTGTCTTGACTGAACCCGGCTCCGTTTTTATTTCTCGCTTCATTAGTAGCCGCTGCTGCTGCTTCGATGAATCCACCAACTTATGCAGTGGTATGGCCAGTGGTTTGAAGATTTCACTAATAGCCCGCTCGCTGGTGTCTTTCCCCATTTTTATCATTTCATGTTTACGTCGAATGATATCGCTGGCCCTCGCTATTTCCCGCAACACATCGTTTTGCTTACGTATCTTGGAGCTCTCCATGCTGCTAGTTTGATCGATGTGTTGTGACTGTATGCGGTTTATTCGTGATTCAGACTTATAAAGCAGTCAAAGCCTCTCCTATATCGCCCAGCGCTAATCTCGCTGTCTTTGTCGATGGTTACAAAACTATATCTACCGTCATTCCAACACGCCAAGCACAAATCTTTAAATTGTTGATAGGTCATATCGGTGTTGACATGATCGGCATAGATGTGTTTCAAATTCATTTTATCTTGACGAAAAAGAACCAACAAGTTTGCATTATCACGCACCAAATGTTTCGGAATTCGGGCATACGTTTGACAAAGATAAAAACTATCGACATCCCTGTGCCGCTCCATACAGAAATAAGCTCTGATATTATCTTGCTTCTCACAGGCCACGTCATCGAAAATCATAATAGAGTTGGGATGTGCATCTTTCGGTGCTACAACCTCCTTGTGCTCATCAAACGGAAAATAACCCAGCCCCTTCACCGGTTCCAACAACCTCTTCAAGAACTCATACTTTGGCTGATTGAGGGATTTTGAATAGACGTACACATTCTCAAATCGTAGACCATTCGCATGGGTCAGTAGTGTGAGAAGGGCATTAGTTTTGCCGCAATTCGAAGGTCCGCAAAAGACAGCCCTCACACTATTTGGTAGTAGGGCCCCGTGTCGTTTCCCCTTCTTCTTTTTTCGCTCAACCAAATTATCAAAATTGGCAATGGGTAGTTTGATCGTTTGATCTTGAAATTTCATGATGCTTGACAAACGTCTCGATGAGAACTAATATATTCACATATAAAATACACGCTTTTATAGAATTCGTGTTAGTTCATGGTGAACCATGGTTGGACACACACGTAGAAAAAGGAGTGGTTGTGGGCTCATAAATAAAATCATCAACAATCTCCCCGTCGAATTGCATGTTCCCGGTTATCAATACTGCGGACCTGGTACAAAATTACCTAAGAGGTTAGCTCGTGGTGATCGTGGTATCAATTCTCTAGACGCTGCATGCAAGCAGCACGATATCGCATACTCCAAAAACGATAATATTGCGGAGCGTCATAAGGCTGATAAAGTGCTTGCCGAGAGGGCTTGGAATCGGGTTTTAGCCAAAGACGCAAGTACAGCTGAAAAAGCTGTCGCCTGGGCGGTCACCAACACCATGAAAGCAAAATCCAAACTACTGTCGGCGCAAAAAGGTTTGGCCCCTCTGTTTGAGTGATCATAACTTCTACAGGAAAATTGGTAGAGCATCGAGTCTAGAAAGATCGGAAAGCGCCAAGTTTTCTGCGTCTAATGGTTGTTCGCAAATTTCCGTGTAAAAATCGTGAAAGCCGTTATGATCTCCGAAAAGTTAAAAAACGTAGTCTTTCGGAGTCCATCGCCGTACGTCAACTTCAACTCGTCACTGTTGATCTGAAATGAGTGTAAAAAATCTGGAGAAATTTGGAAATATTCCCTGAACATTGACGAACATGATAGAGTTAGGTAAATCCAAAAATATTCACAAACCTGGACACCAGGTGCAAAAAGGTCCAATGGTGCGATTTGGGGAACGGATCGGTACGGACGAACCTGAGCCGGCTCAAAATTACCGTCAGGATATACACTTTTTGAATTCTTAATCAGTTTTTGGTTCGCAATAGCGGACTTCCAGGAATCGACGTCAACAATTTTTCAAATTTGCGCGGGGCCGCCTGTGTCCTAGCCGCGATATTCGTCGCTGCATTTCCCTCCCGCCGCGCCCGTCGCAGACTCAATTGTTACTCGGGGCCACTGATATAACAATGTGAATGCAGCGAAGAATATCGCGGCTGGGACACACGCGGCCCCGTTCAAATTTGAAAAATTGTTGACGTCGATTACTGGAAGTCCGCTATAGCGAACCAAAAACTGATAACGAAATCAAAAAGTGTACATCCTGACGATAATTTTGAGCCGGCTCAGGTTCGTCCGTACCGATCCGTTCCCCAAATCACACCATTGGACCTTTTTGCACCTGGTGTCCAGGTTTGTGAATATTTTTGGATATACCAAACTCTATCATGTTCGTCAATGTTCAGGGAATATTTCTAAATTTTTCCAGATTTTTTACACTCATTTCAGATCAACAGTGACGAGTTGAAGTTGACGTACGGCGATGGACTCCGAAAGACTACGTTTTTTAACTTTTCGGAGATCATAACGGCTTTCACGATTTTTACACGGAAATTTGCGAACAACCATTAGACGCAGAAAACTTGGCGCTTTCCGATCTTTCTAGACTCGATGCTCTACCAATTTTCCTGTAGAAGTTATGATCACTCAAACAGAGGGGCCAAACCTTTTTGCGCCGACAGTAGGTATGGGCATGAGGAGGATCAAGACGCAAACATCGCTCAAGAACAAGAAAAAAAAAACATTGAACTTTATTATACAAGCAGCAAAGAAATCTATGAAGTCGGGCCCTAAAGCTATTGAGTCAGCTTTGGCGGGTGCCCGTTCGGCCGTGTCTAAAGGAGAAGTGCGCGTGCCTCGTATTCTACCTGTCCCCAAGAAAATTGGCGGTTTATTACCGTTTCTCATCCCAATATTTGCGGCCCTTAGTGCCACAGGTGCTTTAGCCGGTGGTGCTGCGGGTATAGCAAAGATTGTCAATGAGGCTAAAGCAAATAAACATCAATTACAAGAATCCAAGCGTCACAACGCGACAATGGAAGCGATTGCGTTATGGAAGGGCTTATACCTCAAACCATATAAGAAGGGTATGGGGCTGTATTTGAAGCCTGCAAAAAACTAATAAAGCTACCACACCGAGCCCTCACAGATGCCGATTTGTTCAACTATGCAAAAGCAATGAAAATTCCACATTTCCGTGGTGTTTTTATGCGAAATGATTTACCCAGTTCAGGACCTAGAAAGCGTGAATCTGCAATTATCAATCTCGATGATAAAAACGGTCCGGGGACGCATTGGGTTGCGTACACGAAAAATGGTAACGATGCGGTGTATTTCGATAATTTTGGCGATTTACAACCACCTAGAGATCTAATGAAATATCTTGGTGTTGGTAGCGTAAAATATAATCATAAGAGATATCAAGAATATAACACGGTAATTTGCGGTCACCTGTGCCTCAAGTTTCTCAGCGGACAACTATAAAATGTATGCGAATCGCCGATGTGATATTAGTCATGGCTGATTCGTTCACGTTGACACTCTCCGAAGAATCGTCGGTGTTGAGGACTCAATATTTTCCGCCTATCGAGTTATCACCAACAAAGACGTATGTTCTCGGACTCATTGAGCTTCTGACATTCAATGCAATCCCCAATATAGATGCGGGGTGTAATAAGTTTTATATAGAACCAGACACTGTGATTACAATACCCACCGGGAGCTATGAAATTGAGGATATCGCAAATTATTTGAAAAGGGCACTACCTAAGGATATAAATCTCAGTCTAAAGGCTAATAACAATGAGTTACTCAGTGAAATTAGATGCAATCATTGTGTGAACTTTGAACCAAAAGATTCCATCGGTCGATTGCTCGGTTTTACCCCAAAAAAGCTTGAAAGTGGTATTACCCATAAATCCCAGTTACCCGTTCGCATACTCAAAGTCAACGCCTTGCGAGTTGAGTGTAATATTACCACCGGTGCGTATATAAATGAACATCGGGTGCATACGATTCATCAATTTTTCCCAACCGTACCACCCGGATATAAGATCGTGGAAGTGCCGACAAATGTCATTTATCATCCAATCACCGTACGGTCAATACACGATATACAATTGAGAATAGTCGATCAGGACGGCAAATTAATCAATTTTCGTAGAGAAACTGTAACTATACGATTACACGTGAAATCTTTGAGATAATATGGGCATTGTGTTTGAGAGGACAAGAAAATCTGGTAGTAGTTATAAAAGCTCGATAACATGTCCAAGCATCATCAGTCGTCGAGCAGCTCCGATTCGAGTGACACATCAGAACGCTCAGTTTCTCCGGAGCCTAGGACTTCGACTTCGTTGTGGTGGAAAATAAGAATCCATTGCTTTATCTGCGTATGCCCATCACAAAAATGATAAAAATTCAAACACCTGTGACCTTCGACGAGTCGATTGCCCACTGTGAAATACACGCGCATCAACCGTATGCTGCATCTACATTCAGAAATAACGATGAGATTCGAATATCTGTACAGAATCAAGATGCGTGTGTATTACCCAGCAAAAGTTCACTCCACATCTACGGTCGGCTTACAAAATCAGACGGCACCGCTGTTAGTGCAGGTACAGAATTGGTCAATATGGCCGTGTGTCACATGTTTGGCGATATGCGTTACGAGTTGAATGGACACGAGATTGATCAGAATAAGAATGTCGGCATCACGAGTATTATGAAGGGATACTTATCATTCACCCCTGGACAACAACATCTTTTGGGAAACACCGGTTGGTTGGTGGATAATGAAAATAAACTAACCAACGCCAAAGGATACTTCGATGTTGTTATACCGCTGAGTTTTTTGCTCGGATTTGCCGAAGACTATAATCGAATCATCGTCAATGCGAAGCATGAGCTAATTTTGACGCGATCAAACAATGATCTAAACACCATACGTCAAACAGCTCTGGAGGGGGTCAAAATTTCACTCGAGAAAATTGAATGGTTATTGCCATACATCAGACTGTCGGATTCTGCAAAAATCAAGATGCTCAATTATATCGCCAAAGATCCAGCTGTATCTATGAGTTTTCGCTCGTGGGAAATGTACGAGTACCCGATGCTGCCTGCAACAACGAGACATGTATGGGTTGTCAAGACATCTACACAGCTAGAGAAACCGAGACACGTCATACTGGGATTCCAAACTGCACGACGAAACGATGCGACGAAAAATGCCAGTCAATTCGATCATTGTATGATTAGAGATGTGAAACTTTTCCTAAACTCACAGTGCTATCCCTATGGAAATTTGAATCTTGATATTGCGCGCAATCAATACGCCATTCTCTACAATTTGTACACAAACTTTCAAATTTCATACTACGATAAGGAATCCGAACCTCTTTTGTCGAAGAGTGATTTTTTGGCTACAGCCCAACTCATTACTATAGACTGTTCCAAGCAAAGTGAATCGTTAAAGAGTGGACCGGTGGATATTCGTTTGGAATTTGAAACTAGCGTTGCATTTCCAGCAAATACTTCAGCCTACTGTATGATTATACACGATCGCATTGTTGAATATAATCCAATCAGCGGTACCGTCAAAAAATTAGCCACATTTTAAGGATTCTACATGCTTGAGAACTATAGATTAAGCTTATTCTAAAGGAACAATAAATAAATAAATAAATGTTATTGAAATTTCATTGTTATTTATTCAACCCTAGCCCATTCCCATTACATATATATTTATATTTATATACATTAGTGTGTGTGTGTGTGTGTGTGTGTGTGTTTAGATTTTGCCACAGAATTCAAATTTATTGTATGGTCCTCCAAGATAGAGTATCTGCAAACGTTTCTGATCAGCCTCATTGTTTAACTGATCCAGCTGAGTGGAATCGTTCTCTAGAGCCTTTCCGATTCTTGCAGGCAGGAACACGATGTATTCGTTGGCAATAGTGGCGATGATTCTACAGTCGAATTTCGTTTTCACAAGCCTCAGTCTTGTGATATCATACTTTTGCCCAACCTCCAGCTCTGACATCCTTTTCATTGGTAGATTATTATTCAGACGGCTGGTGCTATTAAGGCTGCTGAAGTCCATCTGCACAAAATGAATAATTCGAAATTAGTTTTTATATTATAATTAAATATGATTATCGTGTAACGGGATTGTTACCTTGTTCGAAAGAGTTTGCAGATTCGAATATACGAGGAAGATGTGTTAATGGTGAGAAGTCGAGATGCACGGATGCAGCTCCCTGCGAGCTCTTGACTTTTAAACCATCATCCCCCGCCATCGAGACATGTGGGGTGGATTTTTTATGCCCCTCCTCTAAATACCAGTTTTTCAACCTCTGAACGTTCTCGAAGGCACAATGGTAGCCTCCGAATACATCGCCATGACAGTCCCCATGCCAGCGATATACACGCGATTCCAATCGTAGTATTCGAAAATTCGGACAGCCCAGCTCGTCCAAATCAATCACCGGTTTCGAGTCGTCATTGAGGATTTTTTCGATCCAGAGTTTCTTCTCCAATCCCTTCACATAAATGCGCCTCGCATCCTGTTCAACTTTTCTCACAGTTTCCACTACATCCCTATACGGTGTTTCTCCCGCGATCCAGGGTATTCCATGATGACGCCATGTCAGCCACGAATTGAGATTTTTATACTCGCGTGAGAGAGTCACCCAAGAGCATGGTGCTTTGAAGAGAATGCGTGTGATATCCTGCTGATATTCCTCATGCGCGCGAATGCTTATTGCAGCCAGCTCTTTTATTACAAATTTATCACTGAATCGTCCAAAACCTTGTAGATCCAATATTAGCTCCATATTGACGATTTCGTGTGCGATCTCAAGCAAAGCCGGAAATTGACTGAGCTGATGATTTATTGCGTGGGATCGGTATGCGTGCAGGTGTGCAGATGGTACCGTGTGAAAAAAAAATGCAAAAAAAAATTCAGGTGTTCAAAACAATAATTAAACTTCTTTTTTTGACCTTATCAATTCTTATGTAGGTTATTTTTGGTATCACAGGTCAGTAACAACTCTTCTCATTTTAACGTTTCGACCCTCAAGGGGGTCCTCTTCAGAACTAAAATATTTATTTATATTATACATCAAAAAACAAAAACAATTAATAAAACTTCAATTACAATACGTACTTACAATTAGCAACCTTTTACTTTTAAATCATTTGTCGTTATGTGGATTACGACTAGTTGAAAGCGATGTAAACAACGGTTTAAACTCAACGACACGATCTATGACAGGTGATATAATAGGTGAGGAGTTCGGTTTATAATCAATAATATCTTATCGGAATTTTGCTCACTACAACTACTGGTCGCGACAACTTACATTTATCCGGCTCTTTTGGCGTCATAGCTAATTGGATCTCTACTTAATTCAGGAGATAAATAAAATTAAATAACACAACGAGGCCGTCAATCGTTGATCTTAGGGAAACCGATTTAACAGATTCTAACAGTATTTTATTCATTTTTTACATTTTATTATTGACTATTGACACGAATAGTTCACAACATGATATGACTTCGTCTGAGTATATTGTTATCCTGTTTGGTTTCAAAAGCATAATGGTTACTGAAGTGGGAGTTGACATAACATAGTTTGAAATTTGGTCATTTATAAATTGCCGCTTTACGGCAAGCCAATCAATGCCGGACTACCTCCATTGGTCTTGTTTGATCACTTATTGGCTATTCATTGGGTGTTGGTTGCTTCTTTTTCCGGTTTCCCTAAGATCAACGATTGACGGCCTCGTTGTGTTATTTAATTTTATTTATCTCCTGAATTAAGTAGAGATCCAATTAGCTATGACGCCAAAAGAGCCGGATAAATGTAAGTTGTCGCGACCAGTAGTTGTAGTGAGCAAAATTCCGATAAGATATTATTGATTATAAACCGAACTCCTCACCTATTATATCACCTGTCATAGATCGTGTCGTTGAGTTTAAACCGTTGTTTACATCGCTTTCAACTAGTCGTAATCCACATAACGACAAATGATTTAAAAGTAAAAGGTTGCTAATTGTAAGTACGTATTGTAATTGAAGTTTTATTAATTGTTTTTGTTTTTTGATGTATAATATAAATAAATATTTTAGTTCTGAAGAGGACCCCCTTGAGGGTCGAAACGTTAAAATGAGAAGAGTTGTTACTGACCTGTGATACCAAAAATAACCTACGTTCAAAACAATCTTTGTGTTTACAAATTTCTAACGTTTTCGAGCGACGAAAGGATGTGAAAAACTCTGAATGATGTTTATTGTTTAATCCTTTGAGGCTTACCGACTTTTATAGGTGCAGGTGGGATCTTTAGATTATTGCGATCTTTGTGTTTACAGATCCTAGCATTTTCGAGTTGCGAAAAGGTGTGAAAAACTTCTAAACGATATTTATTGCTTGATCCGTGGAGACCTGCCAATTTTATGGGGGGCCCAGGTGGGATCTTTTGATTATTGTAATCTTTTGTAAAATCCTAGCGTTTTCGAGCGGCGAAAGGATGTGAAAACTCTGAATGATATTTTATTACTTGATCCTTTGAGATTTGTCGATTTTATGGGGGCCAGGTGGGATCTTTTGATTATTGCAATCTTCGTGCTTTGCGGAATCTTAGCGTTTTCGAGCGACGAAAGTACAGTGAAAAAAAAACTTCTAAATGATATTCACCACCAAATCCTTTGAGACTTGCCCATTTTTATGAGTTGAGGTGGAGTCTTTTGTGTCCTGTTCTCGGGTTGGTTAGGCTTGATTTCATTTCGAATTGGGGGTGGTATGCAGCCGATAGGATTGCAGCCCAACCCCACCAGATCGGTATGTCAAAAGAATACAATTTTCAGTTTGAAAATATCGGTGAAGAGTGGAAGATCATTGAATAGTGGGAAAAAGTATCAAGGCGAAGAAAAAGACGGAGAAGAAGAATTTTAAAACTAAACACGTGAAAAAAAAAAGGTATGTTGTGTTAGCATTGAATACTCAAATTTCAACAGATTCTAAACATAAGAATGTGTGATCAATCCAGATGAATCCGGCTCGCGTAAGAGTTTCACTGCGGGCGGCTCAGCTGCGACGGAGGGCCGACTTGAGGATGCGATTCCTTCGGAACGCTCAGCTTGTGTTGCGTATTTTGCGCGAGCGGAATGTGGATGAGCGCTTCGTGGTCGAAACGTCAAGCATCCATTTCGAGATGATCGAGAGCATCACGAGGCAATATGAGATAAGTGATAATTGGGCAAGGCGTGCTGCCGCGACCGAAAATGCTGCACAATCGACCGTCCAATGTGCGGATATAACATCTTCCACGCAAGAAGATGAGGAAGATTCGGGTGCGGAGACGGTGCACATTGATAGGGGGAGAAGTCGATCGCGATCATTCGGTTCGGACTCATCGAGATCGAGTCCGGAATCACCATCGTCATCGAGGTCCTCATCTCCTGATATACCACCGCCGCCGGGGGTGATTCCATTCGAACAGCTTCATATTCGCGAATATGGTTTTGAGTGACCCGTTGCTCGGTAAGTTCATGTCATTTCCATTACACACCGTTCGGTTATTAAAAAATACCTGTATGTTTCAGATGATATGCGTGAAGCTCGGTGGATGATCGTCACCCCGTTGTAAATATAGCTTAAGTTTAAATTAGATATATGTATACATAGTTTAAGTTAGTTTTTTTAAGAAAAAATTGTCATTTTAGAATATAGGTTAGACTTAAGACATAAGAAAATAAACACATATATATTATCAGATAATTCGCGTCATTGATTGCATATGGATATAACACCCTGCCACTCTTCGAGCATTTTCAGCTAGTATAATTCGTATATATATATATAAGCTTAGAATTAGATATTTCAGCCATCTTGGATCGATTGTCGGTAAGAAAAAAAAAAAAGATCGGTAATCGTTACCATGATTCGAAAGCGAATCGTTAGTGGCGCCATCGCAAGACGGAAAATTGCAGGAGAATTGCAGCCATCAGACTATCGGTAACTAATGATCTGATCGTTACCATCGGACTTTCGGTAACTAATGATCGGATCGTTACCATTGGACTATCGGTAACTAAAGATCGACAATCCATAGTGGCGCCATCGCATGACGGCAAATCGCAACCATCAGATTGTCGGTAACAAAGATCGACGATCGGTACCCAAATCGTTACCATCCGACGGTCGGTAACTTACCCCGCACGGCCGGTAAGTTACCGACTGCCTGATGGCCGGTAAAGAAGGCTGGATCCAGAACCCCCTCATTATATCTACTGCTGTCAGATGAAAAACCGGTTGAATGGGTAGTATCTGCGGGGTCACCTATGGGTTATTTGAAGCTTCGGGTAGCCCACGTTTATGCAACCGGCCATTAGATATCAAGATATTTTCTCAAAATAAAAAAAATAAAATAATAAAAAAATAAAATAAAAAAAATAAAAAAAATGGACGAAAATGGAAAAGGTGTGCACAGAGCACACTATAAGAGATCTAAGGAAGCTTCTCCTCCATTTTTTTTCCACGTTTTCATGTGATGAGTATGAATTTGATCTCAATTGATTTTATTGTGGTTTGTGAAAGCAGCAATCACTTAGCAAACGAGAACTTAGCGTTATAGACAGTTTGGAGCGGGACATCGTGGATGCACCTGCCTGCAGTAACGCGATTATGGATTATTCTGGATCTATTTCACTTTCGCGACTGCCCGAATGCTTTGTTTTCGGGTGGCAAATGCAAGGTCGCTAAGCAACTCGAATGTCTATTACCGACAATCAACAATTGAACTCAAGCAAAACTCGACACCGTGATGACGCTAACTAGCAAATGGAATTACGCGCGGCCTTAGCACACGAAAAAAAAACCTCAAATTTAAGGGGTAAATTCGAACCCCCAAAGGTTTATTGTGTAAAGGGTTTACCCTGTATTTGGGGGTAAAATTTTAGGGTAAACCCTGAGTTTTCATGGTAAGCCCCCAAAACTTTGGGGGTGCGAGTTTACCCCGTAAATTTGAGGTTTTTTTTTCCGTAAGGGAGCCCAAAACGAATAGTTCGCGTTACCGCGGGCACGAAAAACTCCCGTCGGTATAAGTGCCTGATCGGTAGGTAGCGTTATCACAGAGTCAGGATTTCCTAGCCAAGAGATCCAGAATCGCCCCCCTGTGATGAAGCGTACCACAAAACGGAATTTCGTTATATGGCAGTCACTTATCACGAGGCACTGATGACAATGGTGCGGATATATACTCACAACACTACACAATGTTCATCTTTCAGTTAGTTATACATCACCGAAATCCAACTGGGAATTATTTATAGTTCTCAAGTGTTACACGAAAATTCACATGTTTATACTGAAATTAATAGATTACCGTCTTTTAGATTACCTAAAATGTTGATGGCGCAAATAATATGAGTGAATAGAATCTTCGTGTCATGATTATTGCAGTATAAAAAAGAATTCGCATTGGGAAATTGATCCGAAGCTTTCTCCGTATTCCTATAATTCTTGATCATAGAAATGAACTACATATGAAGCAAGGGCATTGTATGAAGCCGGCGTTTTCTTTCATTGGTGATCTCCAAAGTGACCATTTTTTGTACTACTTGACTCAATGAGTAGGGTCCCAAACCTTGGTTTTTTCTTGCTACCACCCACATATGTAGTAGACTCGAGTCACATGGGTATGAAAATAATGGACCTTTCTTTTTTAACTTAGTTCCACAAATTTGGATGTTATCTCTACGGCCTGGTAGAAGATACATATGATTCACTTCAAACAGAATACCATTATCGAGGAGTACAGTATTATTCGGAATTAAATGGAATTCATAGTCGGCGCTGTGGTAGCAATCGTAGCATTTCGATATTTCACACGTTTTATTACAATTTTCCCTGTTTGATCTGGACGCAGTTCTCTCAATATTATTAAATTTGGTCCTGGTTGTACTCGTTGACAATTAATGAAAAAACTCTCATGTAGGCGCCTGCAAATTTGGGCCAACGGTTTGTTCCCATTCCGAAGAAATCTCTTTAAACGACCAAGAGAATTTTCAAACGGAAATGCGGTGATATTGAAAATTGGACATCCCATACGCGACACATCGTCTGCCAAGTGAATTAGGCTGTGTACGTTCCCAATTAGACTTTCCTTCCCATATAATCTTGGCATCAATTTAACGAATTTTATCAGCAAGTCTTTAGCCTGCCCACAACAGACAACAGCTTTTGTTTTTGAGCACAGTATACGACATGCTAGATGTAGAAGAAGAAAATGTCTGTATACGCTTTCTGGCAAGACCTTCTTAAAAATGATGGGTCCTGCGTACAATAATAAAAATTTAAACTCGACAGCCTTGAATCGTTCTATTTCTGTTAATTCGCGAGTAGTCCGCTGAAACTCACAAGGTATTTGTTTCAGGAGTTGTTGTAAAAGGCTGGACAGTAACATTTTACTGGCGTAATTTAATCGTATTTTCAATTTACTCTTCAACCACAGCATTAGAAGCTTTTTCATGACACCTAAGCATACTAGGTGCATAAAGTCTAGCACGAAAATTCCAATCATATCGATGAGTGTTTGGATATCTAATAGAGGTGTTCGACCAGTATGGTGCTCTGCATTCGATTGTTGACGAAATGAATCATCAGTTCTCTCTGGAGTTTGATTATCCACTGGATATATCGTGCGTCTCTGAATTCTCTCTCCACGAACTTCACATCTCTGGCACCCCCAATAAGCACCGTGATTTTTGATGGCCTTTACAAATGCACGAGCAGGCCGATCACAGATAAAACTTTTAATACGAAGCGTATATCTTCGACCATCGATCATCAAACCGTGAACTTGTAACTCGTTTATTTCATTCATGAATTTCTCCAAATACTTATTCAAATCCTTTGGTTTATTGTTGCCTGAGTAAATTGCCACTGGGAACGGTTTGTAAACGTTTTCCCCGGAGAAAACTTGGCAGAGAATAGGCCAGAACTGTTTGCTACTAGATTTGTACAATTGCACCCCATCAACATTAAATAATAAATGAATGATCCTATCATTGTGGAGACAAGGGTTCACTGTTCTTTCCAACTGTTTCGACATCCCAAAATACACGAATTCACTCTTGTCCAGATTATTCACTTCAATTTCATAATTAGCTTTTGAAGTATTTAAAAAAGTCTTGGAACTTTTTGGTAGATTTGGTAACAGTTTTCTGCCGAATATAGCCAGTAATTCATCAAGACGTGTTTGGGGGATCGTTGGATTTCCTTTCAAGGCCCAATTTCTCAACTCTTCTGTTTCGTCATAATCTTCGAAAAAATCTTCAAGGTCTTCCACATCTTCTTCTGTAACACTTGCTGGTCGTAATTCAAGCTCTTCATATATATATTCATCATCTTCATCATCACCAGCTGATGAGGAATCAATGTCCGCCACAGAAGAATCTGATTCAAAATTAACATTAGCATCATATTCAGCTGGGCTCATTTGAAATTGTTGTTCGTCAAGTGTCTCTGTATTATGGTCACTGTTATTGTCCTGCGAACTAGAGGTTATGTCCAGAGCTTCGCTGGGCATATCTGCATCGTTGGAGTCGTATTCAACAGCCTCACCACTGCAGCTTGATGCACACTCTGAATCAACCAACATAGGTTGTCGCTCACTCGGAGTATCAACATCAATAGATTCGTCATCACTCGATAACATTACGCCTGCATCCTCTTGTTGGCCACGTTTTTTATCTCGATGACGTTGCACCCGCTTACGCACAAGCTCACGTGTCAGATTTTTCTGTCTTTCACTCATATTTCAATCACATTTATATTAGTAATATAATATACTTCACATCACTTTGCATTATTACCACTTGAAAGAAGAAATGTCAGTGATGTAAGAGCAATCTGAACACAGCACTGAAATGGAATTCATAGTCTGTGCCTGGGCATGATTCGATGACTTGATGATTTTTTTTTTTTTCAATCTAGATAGGTAACCTAAAAGTGATTTGATATGGTCTTGATGTTTGCCACATCAAGATTGCCGAATCAGACTTGAACTTTATTCGAACAAGGTAGCCGGAGCCTACACTTACCCGGTCCTGATAAGGTAAACTTGATCAAGATATGGCCGTGCCCACCCCGGGTATGATCGTTTTTTTTGCCATCCGGCCAGCCATATACGGGCCTGATAATCGCTCCATCAAGATTGCCGGATTGAACTTTAACTTTATTTAGACACGGTTGCCGGGGCCTGCCTTCGTCCGGTCCTGATAAGGTAAACCCACGGCAAACTTGATCAAGAAAACCTCATGAACAACAGATCCGGCCCTTGTGTGCCATCAAGCGTGCCCCGCAAAATTTCTAGTCGGGTAACGAAACAAATGAAACTACCGAGTTATGCAGGGAAAAATTGGGAAAAACCAACTAACTACATTAGAGAATTCGAGGAATATTCGAGGCATTTGTAGGAATAGATGAGGATATAATATTAAAACTATTAGGTCAGAGCCTAAGTGGTGATGCGAAGGATTGGTGGATCGCGCGTCGGGACAACATAAAATCATGGGAACATTTTAAATCTAGATTTCTATCGAGATTCTGGGGGAGAGGTGATACAGCGGGATATCAAAAAAGATATCGAATTCGGATACTTTTTGCCTGATTCTAAATTATCGTGGTCGGAATACGCAAATCGCAAATACGCGTCGGCAACGGGTCTTAGTCCCCGAATCCCTGAAAGAGAGCTCGTGCGCAGTTTAACCCAGCATTTCGAAGAACGAATTGTAGCTGCAACCGCGTGCAGAAATATTCGCGACATAGACAGCTTACTAATCTTCCTCGATGAAATGCAGTCGGGAGGTAGATCCGACGCACCGAAAAATCAATCGACATACTTGAATAGACAGAGTCCAACGAGCAACCGAGTAATAGACGATAAAGCAAAACAATCGTGGCGCACTGGACAAAGTCAGCCGAACATAACAAAACAAACAGTATCGCGCGGATTAAATAACGGACCTGATACTCATGAAAATCACAAGGTTACGATACAAAGCGAATATTCACCTAATAGGACCGGTGATTGGAAGAAGCCTCATGTCCACGCGATTACAGATGAACCAGTCGGTAACGAAATGGAATATAGCATAACAAACGAATCCGAAAACTAGAGGGCACTGTGCCTAGCCAGCCGTTACCGGAAAGCGCACAGTGCAAATTTTACATAGCCGCGGCAAAATTTAAGACATTAACTTCTAAAAACGACAGTTTTGAATCACCTTCTGAGTATTTAATCGAGAATGAAAATAAGATAGAGAGACAGATAAAAGAAGGTCCTGCAATATACCTTAAATTGGAAAACATAGATGTGAAAGCGTTAATTGACACCGGAAGTCAGATAACATGCCTATCACAAGACTGGTATACGCGAAATAAAACAAACTTGGAAAATTGCCAGAAATTACCGGTTGTTAACTATCGGATTTTCGGAGTCACGGGTGGAAAGGGCGTTGCAATTAAGGAACAAATTTATGTTACGATAAATATAGGACACACCACCGAAAAAATCTGTTTTTTAGTAGTTCCGCAACTCAGCCAGGAAGTAATTATCGGTATAGACACGCTAAAACGGTGGAAAGCCGATTTGGATCTAAAATTAAACAGATTCAGAATTCAAATAGGATTAAAAACAGAAAATATCGATTTATATAAATCAGAATACAATCTCGATCACACAAACACGGAGAAAAATCCTGCTGTTCAGATTACCGTTCTCCTCCAGTAAAATTTTTACGGTAAGGGGTACTCTAGTTCGGGTCACAATTACAAATGTATACAGTCCCGAGTAAGTGCGTGGAAGTATAATCCACGAAAAATCTTAGGTAATGCCTACTGATGCAATTGCAGCAGATCTTACCGATTTTCTAGTATACTATACTTGGTCATAATTGAGTGTACTGTTTAGCGACGAGCGTATGCTTTACCAATCCGTTCGGTAGGTTATACCACCCTACGCGGCGAAACATATACCAGCATCGTCGGTAAGGATACTGATGGATCGGTATAATTTGCATGAGCCTCTAGTGATCGTTAATAGTTCGTACTTGTAACTCGCTTTGGCGGGAATATTACCGAAGTGCATAGTGATTCGCACTAGCTTCCTCAGTAAGGAAGCCGTACGGTCGGTATACGTCGCATGCGTCTTTAGTGACGGTTCATTCTTGTAACACGTTTGGCGGTAAAATTACCGAAGTGCATGGCGATTTGTACCAGCTCGTCAGTACAAGTACCGTAAAGTCGGTCGAATTCGCATCCCACTGCAGCGGCAGTCACTGGTTCGCGCGTCCTAACACGTTTTGGCGGAACAACTACCGAAGTACCAGTTTCGGTGGCCGGCGACTTTAGTTATTCGTACTCCAATCGTCAGTGACTCGTCGAAGTATTTCTCGGCATCATGAGTGTCCACCATAGTGCAGAGTTGTTCGGAGAGTATAATCCACCTGTGCAAATAATAAATGGCACAGAATCGTTACCACCCTGTCAAGATCAACCTATAGTGCCGGATTATGTGACATCATTCATGCGGTTGGGATCTGGTACGTAATTTTATTAATTATCTTCGCTCTCTTGCTTGTTTTCTGCTTTCGGTCTCATTGTTTATATAATTTTACGATACAGGCCAGTTTATTCTGCCGCAACAAAATATACAGCCTTCGCATCATCCCCCACCCGTGGAGCTTTCTGAACTTCAGAACCTGCATGTACTGAAGCAAATTACCAACTAAAATCCAGTGAGCGACACACCACAACCAACACAGCCTCAACCAATACAGCCACAGCCAGAACCAACACAGCCACAACCAACACAGCCACCAAAAGAGCAAAGTGCGGATACGGATGTTTGGGCTTACTTGGCGTCAGTGTCTCCTGGCTTCAAAAGCAATTTAAAAGAATTGCTTTTAACTGATCGGAGAGGCCGCGAATTTTTATACACATACTGTACTCTCAAAAAAATTGATTCCGCTCTAGTGTCGAGTATATTGATCGACAGTGAGCTAAGCGACGATCCTGACAAAAGGTACACTTGTACAGCACTCTCATAATCAGTTCATCAGTTATTTCAACACTTCTAATTCTTTGTTTCGGTTCTTTTTGGTGCGCAGAATTCCGAGGAGTTTATTCCTAGATTGGGCTCACGATTTAGTCCTTTTGCTCCCAATTAGTGAGCAGGATCTATGGTACAGGGCGTACAATGGATGCAGCGATGGTCGTCAGTCAGCTGGTGGTATCTTATACCAGAAGTATAATAACAAAAGGAAAACGTACCGTAAGATTGGTTTGCTGAAGTCCGAAAAAAATAGAAAACGTCCAGGTAAATCTTACTTTTCTACTATTATCTAAGGGGCGGGGGGGTCTTCTTAAGGAGACCGAAATAAACCTTTTTTTTTCGAGGAAAGCAAAACAAATGAATTGAAATAATATTTTGCACTCCCGTTATCATGTGCTGATTTTTTATTGCATATCCACAGAATTTCTTTATAGTGTCTCTCGATTAGTCATACAAACCTACATAGGGCGATTCCTCTTTGAAATAGAAAACTATTTTTCACAAAAAATAATAAAACAAACTTTAAAAAATGACTAAAAAAAATCCTAAAACAAAAATTAAAACTTAGTACCTATCTTTATTTATTTTTATTTATTTTTATTTTTTCTTTCAAGTTTTTTCTATCATTTTTGCGAAAATATTTAGGTTTGTATGACTAATTGAGAGACACTCTACGTACAGTATAAACAGATTTGATGCAAGAGCAAATTACATGTTTTTGCCACGAAATTCAACAGAAAATCGAAGAGCAGCTAATCCACTGACCACGCAGACTGATGATGTCAAGTGGTTGGAGAATAATCACGAGCCACGAGACGACGTGATTAGTAAATGGATGGTGACTCAGCCTTGGAGGTTTGATCAGATAGACAAAATAGGGATCCAAGAATATTTCCAAAAATTTAAACCATTGCAGCGCTCTGACGGATATGTATTGGTAAATAATATTTATTTCAAAATTAATTGTAGTATAATGTTAAGCACAACATATGCAGATAATTCAAATACGAATTTTAGCTTGACATTGACTTTGATATCTTGCACCCTGGATGCAAAAACGCCCTGTTTTCCAAGTGGGAAGGAATTGCTAAAGGCCTGATTTATATTGCCCAAAAATCTACGAGCCCTGAAGTGCTGAGTTTTCTTCATACGCACCGCACGCTGATCGACAACGGTATGCTGGGATTAATCATTCATCATATTGTGACAAGTGTTTCGTAATTGAATACAATTTATGTAATCATTTCGTTTTAGGTAAAGTCGAGGTGCTCGCATTCCTACTTCTACCTCGGCTACTGGGGTCAATAAGGATCAGAAGTTTGGCAGGGCATCAAAGGCCTTCCAGGATTGAAATACTCAATTTATTCATCCTTCATATTGAGGTAAATACCTAATACGTTTTGTGTGATTCATGAGTCAAGAGCGGCTAAATCAAGAAAGTATGTTATTTTTTTCATAGTGCATGACAAATAGTATATAGTATATACAGAATGTACATAATTCAGTAATATTCAAATTGGTACTGTAACTAATGAACTATTTAGTAGGGGAGAGTGGTCCTGAGTCGGCCCAGTAAGCTCTTTGTCCAAAAGCAGAAGGTAAATCGGATTTTATGGCACTGCTAAGTGTTCAGTTGCGTGCAGCGATCGTTTGCCTACAATTCTATGTCATTTAGGAAGGTGTAGTGCAGCGTTTGCAGTCGCAATGCAGTGCGGAATGAAAAAGTACATTTTGACCATTTCTCAAAATAGTGTTCCTGAGTCGGCACCCCCCTGGTCTTGAGTCGGCACCCCATTTTTTTCGCTTGAATGCAGAAAGAAGCGCATATTCTCTAAGTCACAGCAGGAAATGGACGAATTGGAATCATTTAGAAAAATAAAACATGCATTTTTTGTCCAATTTTACATGGAAATATATTTCGAATACAATGTTGAAACTGAAAAAAATATGAATTTTGAATTGAATAAAAAAATTAATTGAGAACGGGACGATCACTCGCTATCGTCATCAGATTCGCAGTACGTGGGGCGTACTGCTGCCACCGCGCGTAGAAGCACACGGGTATCACGCTTTTGTGTCTTGCGTTTGAAATTACGTCCCATGACTATAGTAAAAATACCGAAAATGCAGAAAAAAAAAATAACGATAACAGAAACGAAACAAAAAAAGAACAAGATCAAAAAAATATCAAAAAAATTGGTGCCGACTCAGGGCCACCTATTTGGTGCCGACTCAAGACCACTACGACTTTTTACACGTTTCACGTGATTAGGCACGCGCACAGATCCGAATGGAAAATCGACCTAACCGATCAATTAGAACATAAAATGAAGAAACCAATGCATTCACTCATTTCAAATTTTTTACATATTTACATACCCGTAGCTGCTTCAGAATGAATGACGAAAATGAAATTCTGTCATAAACGAAAAATATAAACGCGCTCACGCTGCGCAGCACAATTCAAACTGACACCTGTAAGCATAATTTACGTCAGTGTTTACCAACATGTCATACGACAAAATAATTGAGCCGACATGCACACCATCTCCGAGAAACACCATGGTGCCGGCTCAACCCGCAGTGCCGACTCAGGACCACTCTCCCCTATAATAAATCATTGTCAACTTGTACGATTTCAGACTCTTGAGGATCTTCAGCCACAGCTGGAAATACGGACTAAGAGTATAGAGGCAAGTAAGCAGACCAGTCAACCATTTCCTCTGTTGATTGGCCCCATTGATAATTTGGTAAGCTCACGCATTTTAATGAATAACACGGAATATGACCTATGCTCTCCCACGAAGGCGATAGATTCGTGCTTCAAATCTTTTTTTGCGCTCAATGCTAAATATCAAGAAGAGTCATCTCACTGTTGGCTATTTATCGAACAATATGTATATGGCATCAATCGAAAGTGCAAAAAGTATGCATGTGTGAATAAACTAATTTGTTCACTCAAAGCATACTTTGCGAGCCGTGAATAATTTTAAATGTGTGTATTCACCATCTGTGATTGTTCCTATATATATTAAGACTCAAGTTTTCCATAACTGTATTTAACATACTAACTCAAGCAACACATATAATATGTGATTTAATATTCTATAACATTAAACATACCTGTGATCGTCCAAAGCTCTATCGTTCCTATATAAAGACTTTTAGGTTTTTCGTATAACTTTATGTAATATTCTAACATAATGTGATGATAACACATATAATGTGTGATTTAATATTCTATAACTTACCTCTAATCGTCCAAAGATCTATCGTTCCTATATGTATAAAGACCTAAGTTTTTCGTATAACTTTATGTAATATACAAACTTAATGTGATGATAACACATATAACATGTGATTTGATATTCTATATCTTACCTGTGATCGTTCAAAGATGTATCGTTCCTATATATATCTCTCTATATTATAAAGATATATCGCCGCCGCCGCCGCCGTGTCAGACTTTGGTTACCATGGCAACCTAACCCAACCTAACCTTACCTGACCTAACCTTACCTGACCTAACCTTACCTGACCTAACCTTACCTGACCTAACCTCACCTGACCTAACCTTACCTGACCTAACCTTACCTGACCTAACCTTACTTGACCTAACCTTACATGACCTAACCTTACCTGACCTAACCTTACCTGACCTAACATTACCTAACCTGACCTTTGAGGTTAGGCTAGGTTAGGTCAGGTCAGGTTGGGTTAGGTTACCATGGTCAGGATAGAGTGGGTTAGGTTAGGTTAGGATGAGTCAGATTGTGTCAGGTTAGGTTAGGTTGCCTTGGTCAGGATAGAGTAGGTTAGCTTGGTAACCTAACCTAACCTTACCTAACCTAACCTTACCTAACCCAACCTGACCTAACTTTACCTGACTTGACCTTTGAGGTGAGGTTAGGTTAGGTCAGGTTAGGTTACCATGGTCAGGATAGAGTGGGTTAGGTTAGGTTAGGATGAGTCAGATTGTGTCAGGTTAGGTTAGGTTGCCTTGGTCAGGATAGAGTAGGTTAGCTTGGTAACCTAACCTAACCTTACCTAACCTAACCTTACCTAACCCAACCTGACCTAACTTTACCTGACTTAACCTTTGAGGTGAGGTTAGGTTAGGTCAGGTTGGGTTAGGTTGCCTTGGTCAGGATAGAGTAGGTAAGGTTGGTAACCTAACCTAACCTTACTCACCCGTACCAGACCTAACCTTACCTGACCTGACCTTACTCAACCATACCTGACCTGACCTTACTCAACCATACCTGACCTAACCTTACCTGACCTGACCTTTGAGGTGAGGTTAGGTTAGGTCAGGTTGGGTTAGGTTGCCATGGTCAGGATAGAGTGCGTTGGGTTGGGTCAGGTTAGGTTAGCTTAGGTTAGGTAACCTAACCTAACCTTTGTCAGTATCCCAGCCATCTCGGCTCCGCTCGGCTTTTGTTTATCCCCCCCTCGCTACCTCTCGCCTTGGGTCTCCTCGACCCCGCTCGGCTCCCCTACCCCCCTCGGAGAGAACCGAAGAGAGCCGAAGATAGCCGAAGATAGCCGAAGATAGCCGAGGATAGCCGAGGATAGCCGAAGATAGCCGAAGATAGCCGAGGATAGCCGAAGATAGCCGAAGATAGCCGAAGATAGCCGAGGATAGCCGAGGATTGCCGAAGATAGCCGAGGATAGCCGAGAATGGCCGAGGATAGCCGAAGATAGCCGAAGATGGCCGAGGATAGCCGAAGATAGCCGAAGATAGCCGAAGATAGCCGAGGATAGCCGAGGAGAGCCAAGAAGAGCCGAACCCGGTCCTTCCCTCGGTCCAAGGGCCCAGGAAAGGGAAAGGGGGAAGCAGAGCCAAGGCAGCCGAGGAGAGCCGAAGAGAACCGGAGAGAGCCGAGGATAGCCGAAGATAGCCGAGGATGGCCGAAAATAGCCGGGGATAGCCGAGAATGGCCGAGGATAGCCGAGAATGGCCCAGGATAGCCGAAGATAGCCGAGGATAGCCGAAGATAGCCGAGGATAACCGAAGATAGCCGTGGATAGCCGAGGATAGCCGAGGAGAGCACAAAATGTCTGACACGGTGGTGGCGATATATCTTAATAATCTCTACACACGACTTCAAGAGATACGAATCCGAGGACCTGGACTACGAGAAATACTCAGTGAATGACCTGGACAACGAGAGCTACGAAGCCGAAGACCTGGACACTGGAAATACTTAGCGAACGACTCAGACAACGAGGAATACGAAACGAAGGACCAGGGCAACGAGAACTACGAAGCCGAGGACCTGGACTACTAGAAATACTTGGCAAACGACCTGGACAACGAGGAATACGAAGAACATAAAATCCACGGATTATTTGAATTTTAGAAACAACTGATACAAATTAGAATATGGCGGGTTGGCGCGCGTAGCGCGCAGGGGGGCGGAGCCCCCCTAGTATATATATATATATATCTCTATATTATAAAGATATATCGCCGCCGCCGCCGCCGCCGCCGCCGTGTCAGACTTTCCATGGCCTCTTCGACCCCGCTCGGCTCTTTTCGCCCCTCCCCACCCCCTAACCCTTAGGATGAGTTAGGTCGTGTCAGGTTAGGTTAGGTTGCCTTCGTCAGGATAGAGTAGGTTAGGTTGGTAACCTAACCTAACCTGACCTGACCTTTGAGGTGTTAGGTAACCTAACCTAACTCGGCTAGGTTAGGTCAGGTCAGGTTGGGTTAGGTTGCCATGGTCAGGATAGAGTGGGTTAGGTCAGGTTAGGTTGGGTTGCCTTGATCAGGATAGAGTAGGTTAGGTTGGTAACCTAACCTAACCTTACCTGACCTGACCTTTGAGGTGTTAGGTAACCTAACCTAACTAGGCTAAGTTAGGTCAGGTCAGGTTGGGTTAGGTTGCCATGGTCAGGATAGAGTGGGTTAGGTCAGGTTAGGTTGGGTTGCCTTGATCAGGATAGAGTAGGTTAGGTTGGTAACCTAACCTAACCTTACCTGACCTGACCTTTGAGGTGTTAGGTAACCTAACCTAACTAGGCTAAGTTAGGTCAGGTCAGGTTGGGTTAGGTTGCCATGGTCAGGATAGAGTGGGTTAGGTCAGGTTAGGTTGGGTTGCCTTGATCAGGATAGAGTAGGTTAGGTTGGTAACCTAACCTAACCTTACCTGACCTGACCTTTGAGGTGTTAGGTAACCTAACCTAACTAGGCTAGGTTAGGTCAGGTCTGGTTGGGTTAGGTTGCCATGGTCAGGATAGAGTGGGCTAGGTTAGGTTAGGATGGGTTAGGTTGTGTCAGGTTGGGTTGGGTTGCCTTGGTCAGGATAGAGTAGGTTAGGCTGGTAACCTAACCTAACCTAACCGTACCTGACCCCTAACCTTACCTGACCTGACCTTTGAGGTGAGGTTAGGTTAGGTCAGGTTGGGTTAGGTTGCCATGGTCAGGATAGAATGCGTTGGGTTGGGTCGGGTTGAGTTAGCTTAGGTTAGGTAATCTAACCTAACCTTTGTCAGTATCCCAGCGATCTCGGCTCCGCTCGGCTTTTGTTTATCCCTCCCCCCCCCCTACTTCTTGCCTTGGGCCTCCTCGACCCCGCTCGGCTCCCCCCCCCCCCCCCCCCCCCCCCCCCGCCATCGGCCTTCTCGACCCCGCTCGGCTATTTTCGCCCCCTCCCCCCAGCCCATTCGGCTTCCCTATCGAAAACTATCCTGAATAGCCGAAGATAGCCGAGGACAGCCGAGGAGAGCCAAGAGGAGCTGAACCCGGTCCTTCCCTCGGTCCGAGGGCCCAGGAAAGGGAAATGGGGAAGCAGAGCCCAGGCAGCCGAGGAGAGCCGAAGAGAACCGGAGAGAGCCGAGGATAGCCGAAGATAGCCGAGGATAGCCGAAGATAGCCGGGGATAGCCGAAGATAGCCGAAAATAGCCGAGGATAACCGAAGATAGCCGTGGATAATCGAGGATAGCCGAAGAGAGCACAAAATGTCTGACACGGCGGCGGCGATATATCCTAATAATCTCTACACACGACTTCAAGGTATACGAATCCGAGGACCTGGATTACGAGAAATACTCAGTGAATGACCTGGACAACGAGAACTACGTAGCCGAAGACCTGGACACTGGAAATACTTGGCAAACGACCTGGACAACGAGGAATACGAAGAACATAAAATCCACGGATTATTTGAATTTTAGAAACAACTGATACAAATTAGAATATGGGGGGTTGGCGCGCGTAGCGCGCAGGGGGGCGAAGCCCCCCTAGTATATATATATATATATATATTGTAACGTGGTATTTTATAATCCCTCGTCACATGGCGATACTATCGAGATTACGATGATGCGTGACGTAGACAGGGTCTCCAGGAAAAGGAAAATTTAGGGAAATTAATTAGGATTAACTAACACTCTTTTATTTTTGTAAAATATGTAATCTCGAGATCGATACTCCACGAGACGTCTGGTATCATGGGAACTACCGATGGAACGATGACTAACGAACGTAAGGAAAATCTCAAATATCGTCAAGGACGACACTGTCGGCGTACACACCATATGGTGGTCCATAGGGATCCCAAGGTCAGCGCCTCCTCTCAAGTGGGGAATCTACCGCCTCAAACTACCGGATGAACGGCGTACAGGGATGTGCGAGGAGCACAATGAAATCCTCCCGTCATCCGTAGATGCTACCGCCTGTAAGAAAGTGCATTATCGTAGCGAAGTGCAGCTACCATCAACGACTGACTCCGAATCTGTAATCGCGACCGTGGTTGGTCAAGAAAACCCCCGGATCAGCTCCGACCTAACGAATTCTTCCGTGAGTAAGGCCCTTAGTATGCTAAACACGAATCTACCACCAATCTTCTAGTGGATCGACCAATGGTGTCAGGCCTTAGAAGAAATATCGGGTAGCCGGGCGAGCTAGACTTCATGTGAGTCCAGCGCCCGGGGATTCCAAGGGACGGCGGTACTAGGAGCGGTATTAGCAGCGGCAGGGGTGAGGTAGATGTCTCCAACTTACGTTCGACGAACCTGTCGTTACGCGGACCAATTAGCATGTCACAATGACACGTGATCTCGCTTAATCTGAGGGATGAGCTGCCGATAGAAAATGTGGCCTATATAAAGCGGGTACAGCCGCAAAACTGTCTATTCTTCGCTCTGTTCTACGACACGCAGCTATCGCTATCGACTATCGTTATCAGCTATCGTATCTACTATCGTATCAACTATCGTATCAACTATCGTTACCAGCTATCGTTATCAACTATCGTATCTACTATCGCTATCTCGAGTATTACTATATTATTGTGAAATATCGTTAAAGTATCATATAAAATAGTGTTGTGTATCTGGTTGAACAACTTAAGGTAAGGTCTTGATTCTTTCTGTGAAGGCACGAGGTCGTTCTGATAAAAGTATGGTTAATTAATTTGGTTATTGGGCTATGAAGCTCGTTTTTGTCTATTGAGCTAAGAGGCTCGTCTTTTGTCTTTGGTCTATTAATTTATCGAACAACCTCGAGTCTGGCTGAGTTACGTAGATCTTTTAGTGCCTTTTGGCTATAATTTATTGCTTATTATCGATTGATAATTACCTATCGCTTCTCGTATGGCTTATATTGCTGATTTAGTATGTTAAAATATTGTGCATGAAATACTGTAGAAAATTACCTTTCCTGGAGTACCCTGAGCGAAGATAGCCGCGTAGGCTTAGCCTCGCGTTATTGTATAGTTTATTATAGTTTAGTTCGTTATCGTTAATTTTGTTATAATTAAGTCTGTTAATATTGAGTCACTTATCAAGTAAAGTACAGTTCTGTCATAATTTATTACCGTCTGTAAAAATCAAGTACGGTTCAGTAAAATTAATATCTTTTGGATAATTTAGTATCGTAACTATCGATCTAGTATCGTCAGAATTCAGTTAAAGATCCAATAATATTCCGAATTAATCTGTTATCGTTGAACTTGTGATTCGCGTCTTTCGAATGACCGTGTGGTCTCTATTTAGCAGTAGATCTCGAATTATCGTAAATCGAATAGCTAAGCGTAGCTAATTAATTAATAGGGAATCTGTAGAGTTTGTCACTGATTTTCATAATTTAATATCTCAAGCTTAATACGTTGATTTAAGGATGGGTTATGAATAACTTTGCATTTGGGTACGATGTATCGCTCTGTGATACCAAGTCTGGAGTCTAAATAATTAATTTTATATCGAGTCAACTCTGACACATCCTCGGGTCAATCGTATCGTAATTAAGTAAATTCTATCGTGAATAAATAGTTTATCGTAACAAACTGTCGTATAAAACTTACAATTCTGTACTGATCTCGTTAAATTATCTAATTTAATTAATAAATAATTGATTGATGTGCTCTCAAATATTCTCAATGAAATAATATTGTTTTTATGGTGTACCCTGCCCCTCTATCTAAGGCTTTTTTATCTGAGCAAGTCGAGTTATCGCTCGTCGCATTTCCGTAGATTTTTGGCTTTATTTAATTTGTCTTATGGTATCGTATCGAAATGACGCAGGAGCGTCTGGCGCCCAACATTCAGTAAGTTTAATCATTAACACGGAAGAGTGCCGAATTGCAGCGGAGTAAAATTTAGGTTTTCCTCGCCTATTAAAAAACTACGTTACAAATTGGCGCCCAACGTGGGGCCACGCCAAAGAGGAAATTAATATCTTGAGATACATCAATCAAAGTTTAGAAAAATCGCGATAAGGTCGCGTAAAAATTCAGGGAAAATTTAACAATTTTCAAATATAGAACCGTTAACAAATCGCAACAAACACCCGAACAAAAGAAAGAAGAAAAACGAACGTTAAAGGATTAACCGCGTACATGACTATTGTTAACCATAACCACGGGATTAACATAATCCGTTGAACAAGAGTTAGTATCGATCATACTATTATTAACTATCGCCACAGGATTAAAATAATCCGATGAACAAAAGATATTATTGACCATATTATTGATAATTACAATACCCAGATTAAAATAATCCGTTACACAAAAGTTGTTGTTAACCGTGTTATTGTTAACTATCATAGAAGGATTAAGTCGATCTATCGAACAAAAGCTGTTGACTACGTCGAAGCTTAAAACCTGTATCATATTTACCTCTCTTACATATTTTTCAAATCAGGTAATATTGACCTACAACCGTTGAACTAACGCTCAGCGTTTGTTTACAAAACCTCTATGTCACAACCGTCGTCTATTGACGCGTGGGTATACTCTCTATCAGCTGACGAATTAAAATTCGAATTACATCGTTTATCTATACCACCTACCGGAACTATTTTTATATTACGTGATCGGTTACTACGCGCACTTCATAATAAATACGGAAATATGTCGAACCCATTCAACCCCGTAGAACCACGCTTACCGCCTGCCGTAGCCGAGGAAAGTCAACAATTACCGCATTCAAATGAACGAACAGTAGACAATCGGTCAGATACCGCGCATGGCGCCGGAGCCAGTCATATGGACCCAAATCACGAAAATAATCATTTTGAAAATAACGAGTTCGAAGATCATAACCATGAAGATAACGATCTCGAAGATCATAATCACGAAGATACCAACCTCGAAAATGACACTCCCGAAAATAATAATATTCAAGAGAATCAACAACCGACCAATAACGTACATTCACAAAACGCGTCACCACACAATATATCGCAGGGACGAGCTATCGCTTTACAACGGCCCTTTTCAAATCTTTCACCGCAAGGTCGACCATTTACGTCGAGAATGAATCAAACTAACTTCCGCCCTCAATTTAACGCGACGCGTCAGAATGTCAATACAAGGTCATCTAACACTCGCGTACCGACTCCTGCAGCTGCTTACGATGTTATGCGTAAGTGGAGGCTTTCCTTCTCAGGTGATCGCGACGAGGATGCCGAAGCCTTTCTATCGAAAATCCAAGAAGGGCGACTTTTGATTAATATTCGCGATGAAGATATTTTGAATAGTATACCATTTTTTCTAACCGGTGTCGCAATGTATTGGTTCAGATCGAAACGTCATTGTTGGCAAAATTGGCAACAGTTTGAATATGCTTGGCGCATTCGTTTCGGAAACCCTGACCTTCAACACGCCCTTAGGGAAGAAATACGTAGACGAACCCAAGGTGAACAGGAATCTGTCGCAGATTACATCACCTATATGCGAGCATATTTTGATAGACTATATCCCCCCTGGAGTGACGAAGAACAAATTGAGTACGCGCATCGTAATTTATTACCGCGTTACCAAGTCCTAATTCGCCGCGACGAAATATACGATCTAGACGGACTAGAAGAAGTCGCTAGACGCTTTGAAAATACGTATGGTACCGCGGGTCGCTACCAAGCACCTCCAACACCCGCAAATTCGTTATTACCGGAATTGGCCTATCGCGGAGCGCGTTCCACAACAAAACAACCACGAAACCCCCTTACAGCGTGTAGTCTAGAGGTGGACGACCCTGATCTCGTAAGCGCCACTATCTCAGCTAATAATAACGTCAAGAAAAAACCGCAAAATACGAAACAAACCAATACTAGAAGACCGGATATTCCTAAACGCGAACCAGTTGCACCCACACCACCTATCGACCCCTTTGATTTCACTAACGTCATCACTCCTACCGGAGGAAATGCCGAAACCACTTCTTGGCTAGGAAAATGCTGGAATTGCGGGCAACCAGGGCATAGATTCCCTCAATGTACCAAAGACAAGAAAAAATTTTGTTTTAAATGCGGTAAACCGGATGTTACTAAGATAACGTGTCCTAGATGCTCGGGAAACCAACCAGGGAACCGCCAGTAAGGGCGAACGCGGAAACCCAAATTCAGCCCGCAAATCAAACCCCGGAATTATCACTTTATAGCTTAAATCGAAATTCAGGAGACCTACCGTTATTATTTATCGAATTCACGATACTCGGACATAAAATTAAAGCTCTATTTGACAGCGGATCCTCTCGCACTTTCATTGGTCCAAAATTAAACCCGTTAATCGAATCTTTAAATCTACCGCTCACAGAATCACAAGCTGACTACGTTATCACCGCGGCCGGTAAAACAGCTAGCGTAGGACACAAAGTCGCCCTACCGATCGAATTAAACGATCGAACTTTCGAGATTGAAGCACATTTTATACCCGGATTGCACTTCGCCTGCATCCTTGGTTTAGATTTTATTCACACCTGTAAAATCATAGCTGACTTTGATGAACTGACGTGGTGTTTTAAAGATAATCCGAATGAGATGTTTGATTTTGTCGGTAACACCCGCTCCAATCTAACTACGTGTAATGGTCTTTTATTACTTTCGGAAGAACAATCTGTTCAATTAAAAACCCTGTTAGATATCGAAATACCACCAGCTTCCGATCAGATCGGGATTACCAATTTAACATCCCATCGTATTGACGTCGGAGATCACCCCGCGGTTCGACAACGATCTTATCGCGTATCTCCCAAAATACAAGAAGCTATCGATGCTGAAGTTGATAAATTACTATCAGCTGGAATAATTGAACCATCCCGTAGCGAATGGGCGAGTCCTATCGTCATGGTTAAAAAACCAAACGGATCCTATCGATTGTGTATTGATTTCAGACAAGTAAATAGTATTTCAAAAAAGGATGCTTATCCACTACCGCGTATGGATAGTATTTTAGACAAACTTCGATCGGCACGTTTTATTTCCACTATCGATTTAAGTCAAGCGTATTTTCAAATTCCGTTAACCCTCGAGAGTCGTGAGATTACAGCTTTTATAGTACCTGGAAAAGGACTTTTCCATTTTACGCGAATGCCTTTCGGATTAACAGGCGCTCCAGCAACGTTCCAACGGTTACTAGATCAGCTGATCGGACCGGAAATGGATCCCTACGCCTTTGCTTATCTCGACGATATTATTATCGCAACAAAAACTTTTGAAGAACATCTTGAATGGCTAGAACGCGTCTTAAAAACTATTCATAAAGCTGGTTTAACTATCAATCGCGAAAAAAGTGAATTCTGTTGCTCTCAAGTTAAATATCTCGGTTTTATAGTAAATGAAAATGGACTACAAGTAGATCCCGATAAAATCACTCCCGTTATTGAATATCCTGCACCGCGGACAATTAAACAATTACGCCGTTTTTTAGGCATGGCTTCATGGTATCGTCGGTTCCTTCCGAACTTCGCCAGTATTACCGAACCGTTAACGCGCTTATTAAAGAAAACTCAATCTTGGATATGGGAAGAAGAGCAAATTCACGCGTTCGAACAAGTAAAACATTATTTAACGAGCGCGCCAACCTTAACTTGTCCCGATTTCAGTCTTCCGTTCGTCCTACAGACAGATGCAAGTGCAGTGGGCATTGGCGCTGTCCTCACACAAACAAAAGACGAAGTAGAAAGTGTGATTGCTTATGCGAGTAAAACCCTATCGGAAACTGAACGTCGTTATTCCGTAACTGAACAAGAATGTCTCGCTGTAGTTTGGGCTATCGCTAAATTTCGCGCGTATATCGAAGGATATCACTTCACGGTTATCACCGATCATAGTAGTTTACAATGGCTTCACGAACGTAAAAATCCTACCGGAAGATTAGCTCGATGGGCTCTCGAATTATTAGGATACGATTATACTATCGTATATCGGAAAGGTGCATTAAATTATGTTCCTGACGCTCTCTCTCGAATTCCTGAAACCGCCACCGATTCGGAAATAGCAGTAGCTGCCGCTATAGCTCCCGCTCCTGTTCCCGATTCGTGGTACGACCAAAGAAAACGCAATATTGTTGAGTTCCCACAAAGGTTTCGCGATTGGAAAATTGAAAATGACAATTTATATTTTCGACGTACTGATCCTATCACTGATACCGTAATGACCGATTTGAATGCCTGGAAACTTGTCTTGCCGGAAGACCAACAGGCTGATGCACTTCGGGAAGCGCATGATGCACCCCAAGCCGGTCACCTAGGTATCGATAAAACCTATCGACGACTTACTACCGATTACTATTGGCCAGGGATGTATTACTATGTTGCGAACTACGTAGGAAACTGTCCTACGTGTCAACGTTGCAAGGTCAATCAAACCGCTCCCGCCGGTTTAATGGGACGCCGAGTAGTTGAACAACCTTGGATCGTTGTCGCTGCCGATATAATGGGTCCTTTTCCCCCCAGCAAATCGGGATTCGCGTACATTTTAGTAATACAAGATCTTTTTACCAAATGGATAGAATGTTGCGCGCTTAGAAAAGCCACTGGTCAAAGAATTAGCGAAGCTTTCGAAGAACTTGTTCTTTCGCGATGGGGAACACCACAAGTGTTACTTACAGACAACGGTACCGAATTTAACAACCGAACCATAAAAGAACTCGCGGGTAAATACGGGATTGTCCACACCACTACACCCCCGTATCACCCTCAAGCTAATCCAGTTGAACGGGTTAATAGAGTTCTAAAAACCATGATTATATCGTTCTTGGAAAGGGATCACAGAGAATGGGATTCACATCTATCGGATTTTAGATTCGCCTATAATACCGCGTATCACACTTCCGTGGAAACAAGTCCCGCCTTTTTAAATTTCGGTCGCATGCCGAGACCTACTAACTTCCTACGTGATCGAACAGCTGCTCCTCCTAATTTAAACGTGCAACCCACCGAAGCGTGGTCAAAACGAATGCAAAAATTGCACCACCTGCGTGAATGGGTAACCACAAGTCTCGAAGCGGCTTTCAATAGACAATCTCGGTATTATGATTCACGACGACGCGCACAAGAATTCAAAATAGGCGATCTTGTATTAAAGCGTAACCGCGTTTTATCATCAGCTATGCACAACTTCGCAGCGAAGCTCGCACCGAAATTCGCTGGTCCCTATCGTATATCCCGACTCCTATCCCCTGGTGTATATGAATTATCAGAATTGGAAGGTACTCGAATGATAGGAAAAATGCATACTAAAGACCTAAAACCATATCGTAACCCTGTACCTTGACCCTCAGACATCTATCGCTGACCATCCATCGCTGATCACCTACCGACTGCATCAACACTAACCTGACATTATCATCCCGCACCCAGACTAACAAATCTAAGGACTATGGACTCGTCGGATGACGAGATGACAGTCGTGCTGTCCTCAGACGAGGAAACCACTGCAACACCCCTCCGAGGCTGGGACCGATTGCAGCGTCACGCCTACCTATTAGATTTAATGTGTGCGGCAAAACCACAGCTGAAACTTGACATTATAGCCGCGTGTGCCGAGGTCACCGAAGACCGCGAAAATTATCAAGGGCAGTTCGCCGGTCCCTCTTGCATCCGCGACCCCCCGGAAGTCACGGAAATGGAAACTCAGTGCGATCTACCGAAATCTGGGTTCTCTACCGCTACCCAGACAAAACCTCCGCCTACAGTACGCGACAACTCCACTCAGACCGACCTTATGCCATTCCAGCCACGAGTACCTCGGTTCCCAGAACCACCCTCGACTCCTACGTCTATCCCACCTGTACAACCCCAACCATCGACTTCCAAGGCCGGTACATCAAGGTCTGGTCCGTTCGTAAAGTGCACCGCACCCCCGATCTCCACCATATCAAGACCAACACTGACGTCCACCACGACGCATCTGAGACTACGTCCCCCAGTAACCCGAGTCTCACACTATACACCCCCCGTCATGACCACCTGCTGGAACTGTCGTACCATAGGTCACCAATCCACCCAGTGCCCTCATCCCCTGGAGAAACACTGTTTTAAGTGTGGAAAGCATGGCGTTACCAAGGCTGAATGTCCTACCTGTAGTAAAATATGGGTAACCACGATAAATCACCGCCGTACCGGTGGTCTACCGACCCATCCCATACGCGCTACAACCCCTGCTCCGCCAGCCTGGGACCCAAAGAAACCCCACTCGGGATAACTATCGAAAACCCACTATCGTGCGATCTATCTATCGTGACTTAACTTTACATCTAACCTACTACTTATAATCTATTTTCACTTATACATGCTTACATGTAACCTCACCTGCCGTGACTTACTAGCTTACGTTTTTCTTTTCCTTTCTTAAATGAGAGAAATCTTTTGTTAAGACCATTTACAACCAATGAGTCATCTATTATCCTTCAAATCATTTTAATTTTTGATAATTAGAAAAAACTATTCTAATCTACCTGTTGTACCTAAATCATTTTTCTTTTTATTTCTGCTGTCTAGAACAACGAAACTAGTATAATTTATCTATCATACCGGACCAAGTTTTGATTTGCCACAATTAGGAGAGTTATTATAATTTACCTATTAAGTCGCCCAATTTTAATTTCTGATTATTAAAAGACTTATAATTCATCTATCACCACTATTACCATATCTCATGTCGCTACTTTAAAATAAAAAGAAGAGAAAGTAACCTAATCTGTTTCTACCTCGTATGATTTAACCATCCCACTCACCTAATCCCCAAGCACTACCAAAAATTATATTATTTAACCACCAGGCACTATCTTCATGAGTCAAAATAACATAGTTAATCAAGAGTACCAAAATCCTTTAACCATCGTTCTATCCGAAGATCCGCGCGATCTATCGTCCGTTCGCGGAAAAACTCACGCGCTCTATCGTAAAGAAAACCTTTTTTTGTTTCGCGTGCTTCGCACAACCTTTTGTTAGTCTAGTTTAGTTTAGTTTTGTTTATTCTAGTCTAGTTCAGTCTAGTTTAGTTCAGTTTAGTTTAATTAAGAATACCTGAAAAAAAAAGGTTTTGGCGAAATAATAAATCTATCGCTTAGGATCTCTCCAGAAAAATTCGCGTATTAAGATTTAGCCAAACTATCGCTCTACGTACTCGCCAGTTACGAGTTTCACTATCGTCTCTAGTAGCTGATATTTAAAAAAACTCGTGTCTCACTTAAAGCATCACGGCTTTGTCAGCCTTTTTCCGGGAGGGAAGAGTTGTAACGTGGTATTTTATAATCCCTCGTCACATGGCGATACTATCGAGATTACGATGATGCGTGACGTAGACAGGGTCTCCAGGAAAAGGAAAATTTAGGGAAATTAATTAGGATTAACTAACACTCTTTTATTTTTGTAAAATATGTAATCTCGAGATCGATACTCCACGAGACGTCTGGTATCATGGGAACTACCGATGGAACGATGACTAACGAACGTAAGGAAAATCTCAAATATCGTCAAGGACGACACTGTCGGCGTACACACCATATGGTGGTCCATAGGGATCCCAAGGTCAGCGCCTCCTCTCAAGTGGGGAATCTACCGCCTCAAACTACCGGATGAACGGCGTACAGGGATGTGCGAGGAGCACAATGAAATCCTCCCGTCATCCGTAGATGCTACCGCCTGTAAGAAAGTGCATTATCGTAGCGAAGTGCAGCTATCATCAACGACTGACTCCGAATCTGTAATCGCGACCGTGGTTGGTCAAGAAAACCCCCGGATCAGCTCCGACCTAACGAATTCTTCCGTGAGTAAGGCCCTTAGTATGCTAAACACGAATCTACCACCAATCTTCTAGTGGATCGACCAATGGTGTCAGGCCTTAGAAGAAATATCGGGTAGCCGGGCGAGCTAGACTTCATGTGAGTCCAGCGCCCGGGGATTCCAAGGGACGGCGGTACTAGGAGCGGTATTAGCAGCGGCAGGGGTGAGGTAGATGTCTCCAACTTACGTTCGACGAACCTGTCGTTACGCGGACCAATTAGCATGTCACAATGACACGTGATCTCGCTTAATCTGAGGGATGAGCTGCCGATAGAAAATGTGGCCTATATAAAGCGGGTACAGCCGCAAAACTGTCTATTCTTCGCTCTGTTCTACGACACGCAGCTATCGCTATCGACTATCGTTATCAGCTATCGTATCTACTATCGTATCAACTATCGTATCAACTATCGTTACCAGCTATCGTTATCAACTATCGTATCTACTATCGCTATCTCGAGTATTACTATATTATTGTGAAATATCGTTAAAGTATCATATAAAATAGTGTTGTGTATCTGGTTGAACAACTTAAGGTAAGGTCTTGATTCTTTCTGTGAAGGCACGAGGTCGTTCTGATAAAAGTATGGTTAATTAATTTGGTTATTGGGCTATGAAGCTCGTTTTTGTCTATTGAGCTAAGAGGCTCGTCTTTTGTCTTTGGTCTATTAATTTATCGAACAACCTCGAGTCTGGCTGAGTTACGTAGATCTTTTAGTGCCTTTTGGCTATAATTTATTGCTTATTATCGATTGATAATTACCTATCGCTTCTCGTATGGCTTATATTGCTGATTTAGTATGTTAAAATATTGTGCATGAAATACTGTAGAAAATTACCTTTCCTGGAGTACCCTGAGCGAAGATAGCCGCGTAGGCTTAGCCTCGCGTTATTGTATAGTTTATTATAGTTTAGTTCGTTATCGTTAATTTTGTTATAATTAAGTCTGTTAATATTGAGTCACTTATCAAGTAAAGTACAGTTCTGTCATAATTTATTACCGTCTGTAAAAATCAAGTACGGTTCAGTAAAATTAATATCTTTTGGATAATTTAGTATCGTAACTATCGATCTAGTATCGTCAGAATTCAGTTAAAGATCCAATAATATTCCGAATTAATCTGTTATCGTTGAACTTGTGATTCGCGTCTTTCGAATGACCGTGTGGTCTCTATTTAGCAGTAGATCTCGAATTATCGTAAATCGAATAGCTAAGCGTAGCTAATTAATTAATAGGGAATCTGTAGAGTTTGTCACTGATTTTCATAATTTAATATCTCAAGCTTAATACGTTGATTTAAGGATGGGTTATGAATAACTTTGCATTTGGGTACGATGTATCGCTCTGTGATACCAAGTCTGGAGTCTAAATAATTAATTTTATATCGAGTCAACTCTGACACATCCTCGGGTCAATCGTATCGTAATTAAGTAAATTCTATCGTGAATAAATAGTTTATCGTAACAAACTGTCGTATAAAACTTACAATTCTGTACTGATCTCGTTAAATTATCTAATTTAATTAATAAATAATTGATTGATGTGCTCTCAAATATTCTCAATGAAATAATATTGTTTTTATGGTGTACCCTGCCCCTCTATCTAAGGCTTTGTTATCTGAGCAAGTCGAGTTATCGCTCGTCGCATTTCCGTAGATTTTTGGCTTTATTTAATTTGTCTTATGGTATCGTATCGAAATGACGCAGGAGCGTCTGGCGCCCAACATTCAGTAAGTTTAATCATTAACACGGAAGAGTGCCGAATTGCAGCGGAGTAAAATTTAGGTTTTCCTCGCCTATTAAAAAACTACGTTACAATATATATATTAAGACTCAAGTTTTCCATAACTGTATTTAACATACTAACTTAAGTGATGATAACACATATAATATGTGATTTAATATTCTATAACATTAAACATACCTGTGATCGTCCAAGGGTCTTACCTCGTTCTCGTTCGAATACTCGTTCCTATATATAAAGACTTTTAAGTTTTCCGTAGAACTTTATAGTCATATACTAACTTAAGGGGGGAAACCAGTTTAGGAGGCCGAAAATTTTCGTGTTTTACGTGAATTTTTTTAACAGGGAAGGAATTATCAGAATTTGTTTAAACTTGGAGGATATTTTATTAATGTTTTGAAGTACACGTTGTAATTTTTTCAAGTCATTTCCGCCGGACATAGTGGAGTTAAAAGCTGGACGGTCGCGATCAGAGTTTGCTGCTCGTGGGACATCCGGAAGTCACAATTTTGATCTGAAATCATCACAATTTTTTTTTTTACCTTAACTACATATTTTATAAGAATATGTACTAAACTCTGATCAAAAAGTTGAAAATTGCATGTTTTGAGGTGTTTGAACAAATGTATACCATGGTATAAAAACATGACATTTTGTTCAAACGACTCAAAAACATGTAATTTTCAACTTTTTTGATCAGAGTTTAGTACATATTCTCATAAAATATGTTGTTAAGGTAAAAAAAAAATTGTGATGATTTCAGATCAAAATTGTGACTTCCGGATGTCCCACGAGCAGCAAACTCTGATCGCGACCGTCCAGCTTTTAACTCCACTATGTCCGGCGGAAATGACTTGAAAAAATTACAACGTGTACTTCAAAACATTAATAAAATATCCTCCAAGTTTAAACAAATTCTGATAATTCCTTCCCTGTTAAAAAAATTCACGAAAAACACGAAAAGTTTCGGCCTCCTAAACTGGTTTCCCCCCTTAATATTATAAGATCATATATCTGTTGCGTAAATACATATAATATGTGATTTCATATTCTATAACTTACCTGTGATCGTCCAAGGGACTATCGTTCCTATATATAAAGACTTTTAAGTTTTCCATACAACTTTATGTAATATACTGATTTCATATTCTATATAACCTACCTGTGATCTTCCAAGGGTCTATCGTTCCTATATAAAGACTTAATATACTAACTGTGATGATAACACAAATAATGTGTGATTTAATCGTAACTTTATTCAATTTGATAAGATAGTCAACTTGTGGTCAACTTTTGTCTCTGATGTGATAAAAAAACGGGCAGAGAGTTCTTCGTTTTTCTTTCCTTTTAGTCTACATACTTTTATGAGATAGCTTCAATAGAAACTAAAAAGTAATTGGTTATAATTATATACGAAGACAGTACCCCAAACTGGGCCGATATCAAACTCCAGAACGCAAATACCGAGAGTGAAGGCGAGAGAGAGCTGACAGTACAGGTGGTGAATAATATCCGATATCTAGGAGTGATGGTAGACGCTAACCTAAAATGGAAAGAACACACAACCATGGTGGCAAAAAAACTACGCTACCTGCTTTTTGTCTTCAACAAACTGAAACTAACACTCCACGACAAGCATAAAAAGATGATCTTCCACGCGCTATACCTGTCTACACTAAACTACGGAATACTCGCCTGGGGAGCAGCACCCAAAGCGGCAATAAATCCGCTGAAGGTCCTGACTAACAGAGCTTTGAAAACACTTCATTTCATTTATCCATTAACGACTTATCGCCTTATGCAGGCATGTAGTCGGAAGCTTTGAAAACACTTTTCAACAAGCCGCGGAGATACCCCACGGAACAATTATACAAAGACCTAGACCTACTCGACATAAGGGAAACTTTCTGCCTAAAAGCGATAATGTACGCAGCACACACAGAACTTTACCAACCGATCGACCACGGGAGACAGACGAGAGCTAAGTTAAATAACAAGGTAGAAGTACCGAAGCGGAAGAAAGAAGCAGGCAGAAGATGCTACGACTACGTAGCCGCAAAAATCTTCAACGAGCTGCCGGATGAACTCAAGCGAACCGTCCTTAAACAAGCAAGATCAAACAAAACACGCAAGAAGCGAAGCTCCCAAATCGCGCTATGGGCTAAGAACCACGGCAAACAAACAGCCAAGAAGCTGGCCCTTTTCAGCTGAAACCATTATGTCATTTCAGATATATATATATATGAGGCGGTCTGTCGAAGAACAACCTAAGTGCAATTTGGTAGTTTCGAGAAAAAGCGATTTGAAAATTCAACATTGTACTGCTCATCGTTAAATATAACTAATCAAATTTTGCTTATTTATTGCAAACATTATACTGTCGAATAATGGATTTAAAGCATAAAATCTTGAATAAACATTTTTTAACAATATTTTTAGTGACAGTTTATGCAAGAGCACTTAGGTCGTTTTTCGGGAGAACTACTAAAAATATGTTTTATAGCTATAAAAACACGGGAAAAATGTAATAGTAAGAGATTTGTTTATTTAATTTTATTTAAGGATATGAAAAAAAACAAATAATTGTTATTTTTTATTGTTTTCGTTAAATTTTTTTTTTTATTAATTTTTATTTTTTATTAATTGTATTTAATGTTTTTTTTTTTTTTTTTGTTATTGTTTGTTTTTGTTTTTGTTGTTTTTTGTTTTTATTTATTTTTTGTCGAGGGGGAGACTACGCGGGCGATAATATGGTAGGCGCGTGGTTTCAAACACTCACAGTTTGCTCAAAAATTGATTAAATCTTATGAAATTTGGTATATAGATACTTCGTGACCGTGTCTACCTATTAATGCGATCTCCCGAAAAATGACCTAAGTCGCTTTAGGTCGTTCTTCGACAGACCGCCTCATATACACAAATGCCATCCGTGAATCAACTGTTATCTTAATTCTACTTTTTAGCTAAGTTATTAAAATTATTTTCTAGTTTATACAATGTTATTGTGACGGGCCAGGAGCCCCCACAAATGTTTTCTTTTCTATTTTCTTTTCTATTTTCTTTTTATTTCTTTTGTTCTCCACAACCACACCCGTAGTCATACCCACGGGCTCAGCGAGAGCCTATTGTAATGACATACGGGAAATAAATGGTCTTATAATTTTCATGGAATAAATAAAATAAATAAATAAATAAAATATGGACATTGTCCGGTGTAGATAGTAAATATACTAGGTATTTGGCAAAGTATAAACATGAATTGCTTCAAGTGTGCTTTGCAATTCCAAACGTCAAATCACTTGATATTACATCTCAAACATGATCACCACCTTAAACCTAATGATTATTACGAGTGCAACAATAATGGATGTGATCGTAAATATCACTCACTCAATTCTTACCGTAAACATTTAAAGGCAGTTCACCGTAGTGAACTTGTCGCTCATATTAATACCACCAATGAAAACCAATCCACTATCTGTAACGAAGGTGAATGTTCTCGATCTAGTGAACATATACCTGAACCCGATATTGAAGAAACAAATTTCAATTGTGACGAATCAAAAATAAGCAATGCGACTAATATTCTGCAACTAGAAGCTGAATCTCTAATAATGAACCTATATAATGCACCGCATGTACCCAGGAGAATTGTGCAGCTTGTAACCGAAAGTGTTTCATCATTTTTCGAAAATGCCGTTATTCCAGGAATTAAAGACAAATTACACACAAGCCTTCAGCTTCCGGAAAACTGTCAGCCAACTGAAACACTACGCCAAATCGATAATATCATAGATTCGGTTGAAAATCCGTTTAAAGAATTGACTTCCGAATACAAGCGGTTACAGATGATGGGGAACAAATATAAATATACTCCACCTGGGACATACACGATTGCTGAAGTCGTGTCAGAAAAAAAACAATATGTAAAAGAAATGATAAAACCAGTACTTGTAACTGGTAAAGTAATCTCACTAGGAGCTCAATTGAAATCTGTTTTAGAAATACCAGGGTTGCTCGTAGAAATAAAACAATACGTGCAAGATCTACAGAATGATAAGTCTAAACTTAGTAATTTTGTTCAAGGTGAATTATGGCAGGCAAAATTAAAACAGTTCGGTACCAAAACTGTGTTCCCCCTATTCATCTACTTTGACGAATATGAGACAGGCAATCCACTGGGTTCGCATGCTGGTGTAAATAAATTAGGCGCTGTCTACGCATCCGTTGCTTGTATGCTACCGAAGTACGCGTCCACTTTACAAAGCATATTTCTTGCATTACTTTTTCACGCTCAAGATCGGAAAGAGCACGGTAATAGAGCCGTGTTTAAACCATTAATTGATGAATTACATCTATTGAGGAATGAAGGAGTTATTATCGTTACAGAAAGTGGTGAAGAAATTGTATATTTCTGTCTCGGCATACTTTTGGGGGATAATCTCGGATTCAATTCTATGCTCGGCCTCACCGAGAGTTTTTCGAGCCGAATTTATTGTAGGTTTTGTACAGCGCCAAAAGAGGAATGTCAAAGTTTGTGTACAGAGAAGGCTAGTTTACTGAGGACTAGAATTAGTTATGACAGTGATTTGGCACTGAATGATTCGAAAAAAACCGGAATCAAAGAATCTTGCATATGGCATTCTCTTGAAGATTTTCATATGTGTGAAAATATATCGGTAGATGAGCCGCATGATTGGGGAGAGGGTATTTTCAAATACGTAATGTCAGCAGTTATCAATTCGTTGATCTTTGAAATGAAATTGTTCACTCTTGAGACTCTGAATTTTAGGATGCAAGTGTTCGATTACGGACGCTTAGAGTTATCAAATAAGCCACCTTCCGTTATTTTGCAAAAAGCGAAAGAAGTCCGTATAAAAATGTCTGCGGCTGAAAGTTTATGTTTTGTCAGATATTTCGGCTTTACCCGTAGGAAAAAGTTACATTGGTTACCATTCGAAAATTCGCCATTTATTACCATTCCCGAAAGGATGATGGCAAATGAATGGTGATTTGCCAAAGGTAATATTTGCCATTGTGTGTCGCGCCATTCGAATGGCTTTTTCTATTAATGGTAAATGAATGGCGATTTTTCAGGGGTAATATTTGCCATTGTATGTCGCGCCATTCGAATGGCTTTTTCTATTAATGGTAAATGAATGGCGATTTTCCAAAGGTAATATTTGCCATAGCATTTTGTGCCATTCGTGCAGCCGTGATTATAGGGAAGAGCAGGGCAAAGTGGATACCCTAAAACTAATTGAGTCATAAAAAATTGCATATCAACCTAGGCTTAATCCTTTCGTATATATTTTGTAGTTCAAACCTTTGAGAAACTGTCTACTATAGTAAAGTCTGGAAGTTTTGCGAAATGAAAGTGTCATAATCAATATAAAGCTAACCTGCAAAATGATCACTTTACCCCGTAGACAGGGTAATAAGTGATCAAGCCTATGGGGTAAAGTGATCAACTACTGGAAGAATTGAACCACACATCTGATTAAGCCCTAATGTGAGCAGGTAAAGTTATTTCATATATCTGTGATATTTAATTAACACTTTTCACATTCTTAATATATTTTATAACTTCTCGCCGATGAAAGCAGTGTTCGTAGAACTCTGAAAGTAAAATCATACCATACTTCGTAGCCTAATATCTTTCTTCCTCAACCTAAACAGTATACTCTGGTCATTTAGGTATATAATATCGACCTAATATTACTAATTCACAACTTGCGCTTTCATATTTCTAATACGAATATACATGAGATATCTGACAGAAACGTTTCGTTATAGGTTATAATCAGTAGTTATACATACATTACATATTATGATCCGTACCATGATGAGAATAGTGACAAAACTATCGCAAATACATAAAACTCTCTAATCTGGTTTTTAGAAATGTATATTACTGTGAAAACGTATAATATTTAGCTAGAACGGAGATATCTAACACCTGTAAAACACATCGCCGCTGCGAATCAACAGTCGCCCAAAATGAGGGTTAGGTCGGCGCTCGGCGGCTAACAGCGCATGCGTTGGAATGGCCACTTTACCCCAACCACATTACCCCGCACGTAACGCGAGTACAATTTACGTAGTAAATTCATGAAAGTCGTGTAAAACAAAAAAAAAAAAATTTTATTGTTTTGTGAAGTAGAAGTTACCAGGAATCAAGAAAAAAAAACCTAGTCCAAAAGTGCCATTTAAAACACAGTAATCCGGAATCTTAGTTGACTGAAATTATCATGGCAAACCAATGGAGCACTTAATTCCATTAGACATTACCATTCAACAATGGAGTCTTCATAACTCCATTGCACTGGCAAACGAATGGCGCAATTAATTCCATTGGGCATTACCATTCAACAATGGAGTTTTCATCATTCCGTATGGAAAGGCACTCAAATGGTTTAGTTTTTGCCATTACACTTTGCCATTTGAGGTAAATTTTACCACACATTGCCTTTGGATAAAAAGTGAAAATGCCATTCATGCCAGACCTTGACATTCAGTACCATTGGTTTGGGACACATTACCATTGAAGTTCCATTGGGGTGCCAATGGTAACCAATGTAACTTTTTCCTACGGGTATGGTTGGAGATTTAGTCTCTACAGATAACGAATTCTGGCAGTTGTACATATTATTGAGACAAATCGTGGATTTCACCACAGCCCCTCATCTATCACCTGTGCAGATAAATATCTTGACTAATTTAATTTCGAAACACCATAAGCTGTACTGCAGTCTCTTTCCTGGAAAAAAGCTTACACCTAAATTTCATTTTGCGACTCATTATCCGCGCGTAATACGAGCAGTGGGGCCCCCAATGCATTATTCATCCATGCGGTATGAAAGTAGGCACCGTCGGTCAAAGGAGACTGCGAGCGTTTCTTGTAGTCGTGTCAATATACTGCAAACCCTTGCTATCAAACATCAATTACAAAATTGTAATTTCATTAACAATTTTAATTGGTCTTCAACCACAAAAATTGGTCCGTTACGAGACATTGATACAACGACATACGATAAATACTTCAAATGTATTGGCCCTCGAAAGTCAGTACAGCGCGTTTCATGGATTGATATTCACGGAACTAAATTCTCAAAAGATTCGATACTGATCATCGAAAGAACCTCACTGTTTCCTGTGTTTGGGAAAGTGACGGATATTTGTATGGCTGTACAACCCTTATTTTCTAGTTACTAGATTACCATCTTACAAATTTGATCGCCATTTTTGGGGTTACGAGCTAGTTGACTCCGCTAATATGAATTTAGATATAAGCCTAATCTCTTTTAACACCTCACCTGACACACGTCCGAGCAGCTTATTACTTATGAAGCGAGGTAAAATGTATGTCACTACACGTCATTGTTTGTAAATTTTTGTAACACAATATACTATCATATAATATATAACATATTATATATATATAATATATTATTATTACCATAGGTGCTTTTGTTGTTTTATATGTACTGAACCGTGTGAATAATACATGTTATACACTGAATAAACGTAAACAATTTCTATGATTATATACAGAGTTATTATTTGTGTGTGCATCTACCCCCTGCATATTACAGTTGATATTTAAAAGAATTATGGTAAATATAACCAAACTCGCAGGTGCCTATATGGATAGTGTGCCTGTACAGTAATTGGTACCAATTATTTTGGCGAAAGGAATACATAGATGTGACTACATTGACCGGTAATTCAAGATACAGGCACTGGTAAATTCGTCGTTAATTTTTAGTAGCAGTGACCGCATTGACTGGTAACCAAGCTGAATAAATGTGCCGTACAGTTTGGTAACTTCAACGGCAGAAGCTAGCTCTGTGAACCAGCTTCTGATGAGTATTTTGAACTACAGGCACTGGTAAATTGATCGTTGATTTGCAGTAGCAGTTACCGTATTGACTAGTAACCAAACTATATAAGTGGAGTAAATGTGGTGTACGATTTGGTAATTCTGACTCTTGGGACTGGCTCCGTGAATCGGACATCAAGTTCTGAGTTTACCAAACAAATGAAGTAAAAATTACCGTCCAGTCACACTATCCATATAGGCACTAGCCAGTTCGGTAAAAGTTACCTTAATTACAGTATTCTGAACAGGGGATTTTTCTCCGTGAACAAAGAAAATCAAAAGCCAATAACAGCTGCACAGGTTACAAGCGAAGACATAAATTACGAATTGACCAATGATGAGATAAATCAGAAGCTATCTGAATGTCAGGTATTGAGCCCAAGAGAATTAGATTCATTTGCTGATTTATTAAACAAATACAAGGATATATTTTCAAAACTTCCCGGTAGAATATCAATTTACGAGCACAAGATTAAGATTTATGGGGACAAGCCGTTCGTCAGGCGATCATATCCCATTCCGATAATGCATCGTCAACAAGTTAAATTAGAGTTAGAAAAAATGCTTGATCTAGGAGTGATCGAGAGATCGTTCAGTGAATATATCAACCCTTTGGTATAGTGGTCGCAAAGAAATCGGGTGAAATTAGATTGGTGCTTGATGCGCGTTACATAAACAAACTCATAATACCTGACCGAGATTGCGCACAATCTACTGAGGCAATTCTCCAAAGATGCAATAATATGGCATATATGTCAAGCTTAGACCTAACAGCTAGTTTCTGGCAAATACCTCTACACCCACATTCACGGAAATATACAGCTTTCATTCATGAAGGAAAAACGTATCAATTCACCGTGACTCCGTACGGTCTTAACACTAGTTTGGCAAGCCTTATACGTGCGTTAGACTTAATCCTCAGAGAGACAGAAGAATACACGTTGAATTTTGTAGATGACATACTGTGTCATTCGGGTTCCGTCTCTTCCCATCTGGACCACTTAGAAGCGCTTTTCGCGACAATTCGAAAACACGGGTTGACTTTAAATTTTGAAAAATCTAAATTCTTTCGGAACGAAATCGATTTTCTTGGACACAGAATTACGAAACAAGGCGTGAAGCCTCAACCTGAAAAAATTGAAGCAATAAAAAATTTCCCAACTCCCAAAAACGTAAAACAATTGAGGGGTTTTCTCGGATTGATAAATTATTATAGTAAATTTACAAATTTATATTCAGCCACAACATACCCGCTGTTAGGCCTGATAAAAAAGGGAGCCCGGTGGAATTGGACAGAAGAAATAAATAAACATTTCACGAACGTAAAGAATATTTTTTGCGATAACATGATAATAAACCATCCGGATCCAAGAAAGAGGTATTATCTAGAATGCGACGCAAGCAATTATGCACTTGGTGCAGTATTATATCAATTTAACGATAAAAAAAGAGGAGCAAATAATCGGATTCGCAAGCCGAACGATGAAAGGCGCCGAATTAAACTATTTTACAACGGAGAAGGAACTATTAGCTATTATTTTCGCTTTAGAAAAATTTAGAACGTTTGTCATCGGCGCGAAATTGACAATTCGGACTGATCACAAGGCACTGACCTTCATATCATCGTGTAAATTAGTGAGCTCGCGCCTTGCTCGCTGGGCATTGTTCATCCAAGGATACGACTTCGAGATTAAATATATAAAAGGGACCGAGAACAAAGTTGCCGACACGTTAAATAGATATCCACCCGAAACACAAAAAAGTGAGTTTATAGGGCTTTTGAAAGAATTCGGACCATTAGCAAAGGAGATAGATGAAAATTTGATTGAAAAATTAAAATCGTTCAAAATACATCAAAGAAATGATCAAAGGATCATGGAGTTAAATAACCCGGACTACCTAAAAAAGAATAAAAGTTTAGTCCAAAGAGATGACATTCTCTACCACCAGGAATCAGAGGGCAATCTCCGCGCGTACATACCAGAAAATCTATTAAAAACATTAGTTACAGAATGCCATGAACTATACGGCCATGTGGGGGCGGATAAATGTTACAAAATCCTTCGTGAACCGTTTTACTATCCAAAACTCGGTAAAAGGATCAGGCAAGAAATATCTAAATGCGACAAATGTCAACGGTGTAAAATACCGAACAGATATAGTTGTGCAAAAATGCAAAATATTGGTCCGAAAGGTGTAGGAGATCTCATTTCGATAGATTTCTAAGAAAAAGAAAATTTCTAGAAAACTACGTAGCCGTGGACCTGGAGGACAAAAACTACGTAGCGGTGAACCTGGAGGACAAAATCTACGGTGCGGTCAACCTGAAGGACGAAAACTACGGTGCGGTTGACTTGGAGGACGAAAACTACGTAGCCGTGGACCTGGAGGACAAAAACTACGTAGCGGTGAACCTGGAGGACGAAAACTACGTAGCCGTGGACCTGGAGGACGAAAACTACGTAGCCGTGGACCTGGAGGCCAAAAAATACGTCGCGGTGAACCTGGAGGACAAAATCTACGGTGCGGTCAACCTGGAGGACGATAACTACGTAGCCGTGGACCTAGAGGACAAAAACTACGTAGCGGTCTACCTGGAGGACGAAAACTACGTAGCGGTCTACCTGGAGGACGAAAACTACGTAGCGATAGACCTGGGGAACGAAAACTACGTAGCCGTGGACCTGGAGGACAAAAAACTACGTAGCGGTGAACCTGGAGGACGAAATCTACAGTGCGGTTAACCTGGAGGACGAAAACTACGTAGCGGTGCACCTGGAGGACGAAAACTACGGTTCGGTCTACCTGGAGGACGAAAATTACGTAGCGACAGACCTGGAGGACGAAAGCTACGATGCGTTCGACCTCAGTCGAATGCCACTAATGTCAGTGCTTTTTTTGAGAGAATTGAATTTTGCGGGTTTCACTTCGCCGATAGGTGGTTACAGACGGAAAAATATTTCTCACTAGCACTAAACTGGATCAACGTTTGTATATAAGGGAGAGGCGATAGCCTTACCAATATGTCACTGCGATGCGTCCGGACTTGCGAGCGAATGATTAACATAAGTTATAGGATGTTCACGGTTAGGATAGATTAAGTCAGCCGAGAGAAGATGTATACGAGTTAACCTACGAATCAGCGTCATCATTAAAGTTAAACCCGTATGTAACTGACTTGAATAATTCAATATCGGTCTACTGACTCGTAAGAATGAGTAACCGTTACTTAATTTTGTTGTTGCGGCCAAGAACCGATAGACATTTTTTCCAATCAGTCTCTGTCAGACACTTCAAGCAGGGATAGAATCGTATAGATATTGTAGAGCAATCGCGTTACGGAACGGATAAAAACCACCAATTGTTCATAGGATCTTATAGAACTGGAGCGTAGTTGCGGTAAAGAACTGATACGGAGGTATGTGGATATAGCTAATAGAATCGTATAGATATTGTACACAGCTAGCTAACGATATACTTGAATGTGGCATAAGCTTATTAAAACACATTACATTGTATTGTGGACTGACCAGGTGTGGTTTATAGGAATTCTATCCGGGGTTTGGTATACGAACGTATAAAACGGCTATGCACAATGACGGTAGCCACTACTGTAAAACCGGAGACAGAATACAGATAAAAAACGGAGCTTTTTAAATGTATAAGTTTCTATAAGACTTTTTTAGCAGGGTAGGGACGAATAGGTTCGATCTAGCACGCGGGATTCGTCGAAATCGAGAAAAATGAATTTTTTTGGTTCCTCAAGCGTGGCCGTGTCACTTATTTTGGTTCATATCAACGCCTGTGCGTCTAAAACGCAAAAAACCGGCTTTTTACCTCAAGTCTCACAGCAATGACGAACATTTGTGTCTAAAAATTTTGTTGTTTCACGCAACAATAGGGCCGAGATAACGAAAGAAGAGCGGTATAAAGATGTAAATAGTGTAAAATTGTTGATTTCTGACAGCTGAGACATGAGACGGTCGAGGCTAACGAAACGCCCGACAGATGGCTCTACGCGTAAATCATCGTCACTGTTGCGTTATTTACGCGATTTACGCGATGCTCTTAAGAGCAGCCAATGCGCGATCTACCATATCCTGCATATTCGATAAATACATTCCGGAATTAGGTAGACCTAACAAAATACAATGTGACCACGGGACACAATTTACTTCGGCTGAATGGCTAGGTAGATTAGAAGAAGGTATAAAAATTAGATTTTCATCGATCAGACATCCCCAAGGGAATGTCGTGGAACGAGTTAATAGGGAATTAGGTCGATATTTTAGAACATTTTTAAATGAGAAACATACTAGTTGGATAAATTACATTAGAATAATTGAGAGATGCATAAATGAAGTACAGCATGATACTACGGGTTTCGCACCTTGCGTAATACAGCTTAAGGAAAAGCCATCCAGATTTCGGGAACAATGGTTAGAAATAAATAAAAATGAGCTTCCGCAAGACGCAAAACTCGTACTAGTGCAAAATAATATAAGAAAACATGGAAAACGACGTGCTGATCGCTATAACTCTATTCACAAAATGACCAAGTTCAGGGTCGGAGACTTAGTATTAATCAGCGCTATAAACGTCTCTAACACTAAAGAAAAAAAATAGCTAAATTCTTTAGTTTATACGAAGGTCCATATCGAATTTGTAGACAAGTTAGTGAAGCCACGTACATTTTGGAAAATTTGGAAACACATGCAGAACGTGGTATGTTTCACGTGAATATGTTTAAACATTATCATACACGAGAATAGGATAACCGTCGTTAGACCGATTTGAATTGAGATAATACTAGATAATCCGAAAACAAAGGCAAATATTCCGGCAAATCCATAAATCAGGATGACAAGAGGATATATATATCACGTACGCACAGAGAGATCCAGTACAGTTCAAAGAGTCACGATGAATCATCAAGCAAGAGGGTATATAAGTGTACAAGATAAAGAAGTGCAAGTCTCAGAAGATGATCTCAATCAAACGGATTTAAACAACAACCTATATCGCACCTTGTGCAGTTCCGGAAAATTTGTATCTGGAAGGGGGCGATACGCATCAGGAAAACCGATACAGACAAAGGAACAAGGCAAGAAACGAAAAGCCAAAAGAAATCGCGACTCAACACCAAAATCTGAAGCAGCAAAAAGGATGAAAGAAACTCCACGGGAACTGGAAATGATGGAGTTATCAGAAGCAGCAGAGGTAGAGAGAGAAGAACATTCCGAAGATTTAGAAATTTTTCGATTATTCGGGATTGAAGATCTTTCTTTTCCCGACAATTCAACAAATCGCTTGATGGATATACTTACTCCGAACCTTGAAGCAGATGGAATCCAAACGCCGGAATACATGACGAATTTTGATATATTCGATCCATTGGGATTAAGGAACTTGCAAAATTGAACTAATCATCTAAAAAATTTCTAAAAGAGGGCATATGTAACGGATCAGAGCGCGACGATGGTACCGACCGCGCAGCGAAGAAACCACCGCGTGGCGTCACAACGGATATATAAACCGGCTAACTTCGGCGCTCGAGGAACGATTCGTGGCAGAGCGCTCGACGTATCCATCAGTAAATTCATTGTTCAGAGAAATTTCCAAAATAAAATTATCTCAAGTAGAGTCATAAAATACAAAGTAATCTGAATTATCAAAAATTGTTTTTCAAATAAATTGCTTTCAAATATAAAGAAAGAATTAGTTTCCAAATAGCAAATCTCGCGAGATCTCAAAAAATCATACTAAAGCACTGAATAGTCATTAAGTTATTTTTAATATATCTAAAGAAAATTGAAAAGGTCAAAGATTTATTTTTGTATAAATTTTAAGTAGAAATAAGGTTATTTTCTACATTTTTCTTTATTTTCATTATTTTTCATTTAGTTGTAAAAGACAAGTTGCAACCATGAAGAATTATTTTCCGTTCTCTCATATTAACAATTAAACATCAATAGCATAACACAGGTAATTTGTTTCTATCTATCAAAACCTTTTGTATCCTTCTTCTTCTTTTTTCTCAGCTAGACAACAACCGAAACACAAGAGACAGCTTCGGATCGGGTCTATCACAACAGCATTTATAGAGCGATAATAGCTATACGTGTCTGGGTGATAGAACTGATTCCAAGTCTGTAGACAGACACGATTGTGAAAACTATCCTGTTCTGTAGGAGGCGGTTCTAATGGAGATATAATTCCCATTCGAATCCGTGTATAAGAAAACGATCTTGAAATTCACATAATTTAATTTAATAATTTGCGGGGTTATAATTTTTACTTTTTTGTTAGACGTGTTCCCACACAGACTCGAGTTTTATTAGCCCTTCTGGCACATAAAATAAATAAGAAAGGTAATAATATATAGGCACAATATTTTGTTTTGTTTACATACATAGTTTAAAATTTTTTTTTTTTTTGTTTTATTTACATGCATAGTTTTAAATTTTTTTTTTTTTTTTTTTTTTTTTTTTTAATTTACATACATAGTTTTAACATTTCTCTACATTTTTCAAACTTAAACTTACACAGACTTTTAGTAAATACATCAGCAATATTATCTTCAGACTTAATCTTAATTACATCAATAATACCTTTTTCGTAATTTTCGTTAACATAGTGGTATTGTACTTCGATATGTTTCGAATTTTTTGTTAAGTTTCCGTATTTTGCAATGGCTACTGCCCCTGAGTTATCTTCAAATATTCTTACTGGATTTTCGATTTCGATATCGAAGGTTTCTCTGATCATACCACGTACATAATTTACATCAGTTACTGCTTCAGATAGCGCTACATATTCTGCCGCTGTTGAAGATTTCGTTACGGTACTTTGCTCATGTGATTTCCAGTAGATCACGTTATTAAATAATCTTATAACATACCCTGTCGTGGACTTTCTATCGGTGCAGTCTCCTGCCCAATCTGCATCTACCAGACAGTCCAATATATCAGTCTCGTCATTTTTAGTGTAGGTTAATTTTAGTTATTTCGTCTTGTATAGATATTTCAGGACTCTCAATGCGTACTTATAGTGAGTATCGCTATAACAACTTTGATACCTGCTTAGATAATTTACACTATACGAAATGTCCGGCCTAGTGCCCATACTAACATATAAGAGTTCGCCAATCAAATTTTTGTACTTAATCGCAATATCAGTTTCGTTTGCTTGCTCTAATTTTAGGTTTCTTTCCATGGGTGTGCTGTACAGTTTTGCACTTTCTAAGTTGTATTTCTTTGCTAGCGAGTTAATGTATTTTGCCTGGCTCAAACGCAAGATACCATTTTCAACATCGTTTTCAATGTTTATACCTAAATAATTCTTAATCTTTCCCATGTCTTTCATACTAAAGCGATTTGATAACTTTCTTTTGATCTCATCAATACGGTTTTGATTTGTACTACATATGGGGAATTCTCCGTCAAAACGTACGGAAATAATAATTCGAAATTTTGATTCCATCAACATTTTTATGGGTGATTACACCTAATGAGAGGAGCTTTCATGATTTATTTCGATTTTTTTCATTCACGGATTCTTGAGATATGAATTTTTGAATTTTTATTTTTTGAAAATTCATAACTTCCTCAAAGATTGACCAAATGAGATGTTCTTTTTTTTTGAAAAGTTTCGTTTTTAACTATACTTCAAGAAAAAAATTACAAGAAACGTGAATATTATCAATTGCGGTGTGATTTTTTCATTTAAAGATCAAACTTCACGATTTCGAGAGGTTGGACACTTTTTTTTTTTTTTTTCCTCCTCATAGAAGCGCTTGTTTTTTTCACAAATTGTGCCGTTGGATTCATCGTGGGGTCACATCCCATTCTATTGTTATTTTCAATCTTAAATTTCGTTCTGGAGAATAAGGCTTCTGTATCAAATCAGACAGGAAGATTTCGTTAAATTTTGACTCCCTCTGGAACTCGGTCACTTAAGTTCACTATTTTGAAGACTAGGGACTATTTTTCATAAAATTTTCGCGGGTTGAATCCCGCTATCAATATCAAACAATCTGTCCATGCTGCGATGAAAATCGAATGGAAATTCCATGTATTGTGCGCCATTGTCATTAATTCTACTGTCTTTCATTTGTTTTATCATATGTTTATGTATTATTATTGTGCGCCATTGTCATTAATTCTGTCTTTCATTCGTTTTATCATAATACCTAACCTTGACCTCCAAATGTTGCATACACTACACCGTGAAGATTATATTATTTTTTTCGTTCAGTCGCGGTTCAAGTTAGATCAAGTATAGTCATGAAAATTGTGAAGTTTCGTGATCGGTGTTGTAATCCGTTAAAATTAAAAGAACATTGTATCAAAAAAGGTTTACGTGTACCGTCAAGAACAATAATCCACAAAGTTCCATCCTTAGAAAACTATAAAGTTTGTGATTTATGTCGTCGTACGTTACCAGGATTACCGCCCCAACTGCTGAAGAATATTAAAATTGAAGAAAATGACCAAGAAGATGAGGAAGATGAGGAAAATATGGAAATAATCGAAGAAAAACTGTTCAATGAAGAAGGGAATATGGCACCAGTAGAGAAATCGATTCGCACAGACAATCAATCAGTTGACGCGGTATCATGCGAATCTTTAACAAGTTTCAGTAGCAAAACTACAACGTCAAGCCAAACCGATAACAATGATCCAACATATCATCCTACTCCGCTGGAAGAAATGAAAGTCAATGTACCCGGTGATGGTGGGAACAGTAATTCTTCAGATGGTGGGAAGGAAATATTAGAAAAAATGAAAAAGAGATTTGAAGAACTTGGTGTCACAGAATCCGAAAAATTATTAATTCTGTCCATAGTTCCTGATAGTTGGAGTATTGAAACGACGAGTCGATTTTTCAATACAACTCGCTGGATGGTGATGAAATCTAGAGACCCGCGTGACGTATCGAAAGATTCACGTCGATCAAGCAGAAAGAAGGTATCTGAAGATGTAGTTAAATTAGTAACGTCTTTTTACGAAAGTGATTCAAACAGCAAACAATTGGGTGGAAAAAAAGATTTCCTATCAATCAAACAACCAGGTGGCAAACGAATACATGTCCAAAAAAGGCTTGTTTATTGCAATTTGAAAGAATTGTATCGATTGTTTCAACCCAGTTATCCTGAGACAAGGATCAGCTTTTCTACATTCGCGAAATTACGACCTAAACAATGTATTTTGGCTGGAGGAAGTGGTACTCACTGCGTATGTTTGTGTATACATCATGAAAATGTGAAATTGATGATTGACGCCCTGAACTTTGCAGAACTTACAAAAGTGTTGTAATTGGGATCCTGAGATCCTTTATACAACTACGATTTGTTTAAGGATCAGTTGTCGAATTAGGAGTTGGAACTCGGTCGTACAAAAGTGATTCAAGTTTATTAATGTATAAAGCGTTTACAAAAAGGTGATTTACTACGTCTAACTGAGATCTGGCATAACCTGCCCTAATATCGGTCTTGATGTTCTGACGATGAGTATTATAATCATCGCTTATTTATTACGTATAAGGAGGTCGCCTTGTTTCTGCAATTGTTGTTAGTTGCGTCAAGCCTCGCACTTGCACATTCCAGAGTATTGCCAAAGTGTGTCTCAAAACATCTGGATTGCAACACCTTGATACTCTGGTTGCAACATCCCTCCCCCCTTAGAGAGAAAAGCCCTTAGGATTTTCTTCTGAAATCAGACAAATCTGCTGGCTTGCGTCGTTGTGCGTACGCTTGCCTATTATGTTATCTCTAGGTTAGTGGTTTACATAATGTATCCCGTTACAATGTTTTTATATAATCGTTTCTTAGTCTAGGTTAGTATGACCTATTTTCTATATCATTTTTCTATCAGTCTAAATTGTTTCAAATTTCTAGTTCCAAATTTCCTACTCAAGTCATATTATTCAACAAAAGGTTTCAATCGATTTACATGTACTCTGAGATTCTTCCTATTAACCTTTATGGTGTAATTAACGTCTGAGTTTACCTCTAGAATAGTATAAGGACCAATCCATTGAGATAATAGCTTCTTCGATCTTCCTCTGCGTACAGTCTCGTCGTATAGTAATACCTTATCTCCAACTTTGAACCCTTTTTCTTTGGTTCGTCGGTCGTACTCGATTTTTGACTTCTCCTTGGCTTCTTGCAGATTTTCTTTGGCTATCAGATTGCTAGCTCGCAATCTCTCTCGTAATTCTCGTGCGTAGTCGTCATAGGTGTACGTCGGTTCTGGATCCCTTTTCAGCGATGTTGGTAGTTCAGCTCGGTGTCCATACACCAGCTCGAATGGTGTAAATCTCGTTGCAGTGTGGGGCGTCGTGTTATATGCAAACATAGCATATGGTAACCATTCGTCCCAGTTGCTCTGTTCTTCGTTTATGTAATGTCTCAGATATTCAGCTAACGTCCTATGTGAACGTTCTAAGGCTCCATTGGATTCAGGATGATAGGCCGTCGTCTGAATCTTGTCGATCTTCAACAATTTACAAGTATCTTTGAAAACGTTACTCAAAAAGTTCGTACCTTGATCGGTGAGTATTCTCTGTGGTATTCCGTGTTCGCATACGATCCTGGTCGCAAATTCCTTAGCTACAGTGTTAGCTTCTTGGTTCGGAATAGGTATTGCCTTGCTGAATTTTGTTAGACAATCTTGAAACGTAAGGATATATTTATTTCCTTGTTCTGTTTCCGTCAGTGGTCCTACGATATCCAATGCACATTTCTCAAACGGTTGATTGGGAGTGTCGGTTATGACCATTGGTGCCTTCGTCTTCTTGCTGAGTTTATTCTTCTGGCAATTCTCGCATCTCGAAATGTGTTCCTCGACTTCCTTCCGTAATCCAGGCCAATCGTGCTTCAATCGGATTCGTTCGATCGTTCGATTAACTCCTTGATGTGCTCCTAATGGCGTATCGTGGTACTCATAGATGATCCTGTTCCGATCTTCCTCGGAATATTCTTGTTCTCGGTTGTTCAATTCTTCCTCTTCTTTCCGCTGACTTCTGGTCACTGCGTACAGGCGACTCAAGGCATCTGCGTTGGTATTTGCCTTCCCTGCCTTGTACTCGATCTCATAGTCGTATTCTTCCAGCTTCAGTCGCCATCTCATGAGTCGTGATCCTGGATCTTTCACTCCGAATAACCATGTGAGTGGTTTGTGATCTGTAACAATCTTAAATCTGGTACCATATACATACGGTCTGAAATGATTAACTGCCCAGACTATGGCCAATAATTCCTTTTCCGTAGTGCTGTAATTGCCTTCTGCCGAATTTAGAGTCCTACTTGCGTATGCTATTGGCAAGTCGCTTCCTATTATTCCTTGCGACAGGACTGCTCCGATAGCCTTGTCGGATGCGTCTGTCGTCACGATGAACGGTTGCTCGAAATCTGGATATTGTAGAACTGGTGCGGTCGTCAACGTCTTCTTCAAATTTTCAAAAGCTTCTTGTTCCCTCGAAGTCCATCCAAATTTCACCTCTTTCTTTAGCAAATGTGTAAGCGGTTTTGCTAAACTCGAGAAATTCTGTATAAATCGTCTGTAATATCCGGCCAAACCCAGAAATCCTTGAACATCTTTTACAGTCTTTGGAATTGGAAATTCTTCTACTGCTCGGATCTTCTCTGGATCTGCTTTTATTCCATCTCTAGTGATGACGTGTCCCAAGAAGTTGACCTCTTTCCTCAGAAACTCACACTTGTCAGGTTGTAACTTCAATGAATTCTGTCGTAAGCGTTCAAGTACCTCTTCCAGTCGTTTGTTATGTTCGTGCAAACTAGGAGCATGTATGACAATATCATCGAGATAGACATAACACCTAAGGCCTTGTATTCCGGAAAGTACAGTATTCATTAACCGTTGAAACGTAGCAGGTGCGTTCTTCAGTCCAAAAGGCATGCGATTGTATTCGTAGTGACCATGTGAAGTGGAAAATGCCGTCTTGCACTTATCCTCCTCTTCCATTGGAATTTGGTGAAATCCTGATGCTAGATCTAGTGTAGAGAAATATTTTGCCTTACCCAACTGGTCCAATATCTCGGTAATATTAGGCAGTGGGAAGGAGTCTCCTACAGTAACCTCGTTCACCTTACGGAAGTCAACTACGACTCTCATCTTCGTCTTTCCTGGTGCGTCTGCCTTCTTCGGTACTACTAGCAGTGGTGCATTCCATTGGCTTTTGCTTGGTCTGACTATCCCGTCGGCAAGCATTTTATCTACCTGCTCGTTTATCTCCTGCTTGTGTTTTTCTGGAAGTCTATAAGGTCTTACATTTATTGGCGCAATATCCGGATTTGTAGTAATTCTATGACTAGCTGCGTTCGTGTAACCCAGATAGTCTCCTTCTAAGTGAAATACATCATGAAATTCTTCACAAATATCTAGTAAGCTCTCTTTTTCTTCTCGATTCAGATGACTCGTACGTAGGTTGTCTCTCAGCTGTTGCATTCGGCTCGCGTTACTCGGTGTCATTGTTCGACATGCATAAACTTGCGTCATATCTGTGTGCTCTTGGCCTAGTGCTACTACTTGTACACACGGCTGTTCCAGTTCTACATCATAATCGTTTGTATTCAAAATGCTGACTTTGCACTCACCGTCGACTGCGTTGGTGATGCAACTCCCCATGTATACTCCTGGCTGTAACTCGATTCCTTCGACGATACCTTCCGTGTCGTCATGTGTCTTTGCACGGACTATCTTCTCGCTTCTTCGTTCAAGCGATATGTGAGCTCCTGTGGCTCCTAAATTCCATGTCGTTCCGTACAATCTTGCGTATTTTCCAGATCTGAGCTCGACGTCGTGCTTCTCGAGGAAGTCGCCTCCTAAGAGACCGTCTGCTTCTAGTGGAAAATCGTCTTTAACTGCGTAAAAAGGGTGCGATATGTGCCTATCACCAACCCTTATATTTAACCTGACCTTACATAAGGTCGCAACCGGTGTTCCGCCTATTCCTCTGAGCGTGATCACACCGTCTTCAGCCATTACTTCGCCGTCAATTTTTCCAACCTTTACTAAGCTTACCTCAGCTCCTGAATCTAATAGCATTGTTCCGTGTCTCGTTTTGAATTCATCTGCCTTGATCGTTGCATGGTTTTTCTGTTTATATCCGTTCATTAGGCAATTTACTGGTACGACGCGATACGGTTGCCTGTCCGCCGCGCCTGCTCCTCGTTTCCCGAATTTTCTTCGTCTCGCCTGCTGGCGTCCCTAGAATGACCTGGTTGGACCCGTTCCTCTCTTCTAGGAGGTCCCTGATTTCTTCCATAGCCTCGCCTATTTTCTTCGGCTAATCTGGCTCTGCAATCTCGAATAAAATGCCCTGGTTTTCTACAAAAATGACAAATTACCTCAACTCTTCTCACGTATCTGCTTGGTGTCGGCAATCTCTGCGGATAACTGGATCCTGTCTTCGCTGAGCGACACTCTCGTGCAAGGTGTCCTGGCTTTCCACAGTTATAGCAATTATTTCCTCTGTTACCTTCTCTGCTGTTGCGCGGTTGATTGTGTTCCCGATCCGATCCACGAATAGGGCCTAAATCTCGTTCTTCTTCTATCGCAAGTGATATGGCTTCCCTAAGATTTTCACACTGTCGGCTCTTGACCAATATCTTCAGCTTGTCGTTCAAGCCTCTGATGAAGATATTGACAGCTTGTTTTCTGACCTGGCGTTCCAGCGTCGGTTTCGAATCCTCTTCTGCGGCTTCCTTCATCGTCACTTCGATTACCTGTGCAGTTAGTTTCTCGACTCGTGCTCCATATGACTTCGCGTCCTCGTTGTGACGTTGTCTACAGCTGCTGAATTCCACTTGTAACGAAGCTAATGTCCGTGTATCGATGCTCATCGACTTCAGCTCTTCCTCCAGTGCCTTCCAGGTGTCAATTGTTTTGTATTCTAAAGCTCGTGCCGGAGCACCTTTGATCCGCGTGCTCAAAACAGCCTTCAGTAGGTTTTGCGTATCTGCAGGTCGTATTATTTCACGTGCATATTTACAAGAGCGTATAAAATCACAAACTTTTCCTCGGTCACTGCTATCAAAGATCTCGATGTCCTTCAGCACTTGTCTCACGGTAATGGTATTTTCTGCCATGTTAGTTAGAGGTTGATTATTTCTTTCACGATGCCTGCTTTCGGTGCCACGATCACTATTCTTCTGATTCACTCGCTCGATACTTGATTGACTTGTACGATTCGACGATCCCACCGCTGCCACCAGTTGTTGTAATTGGGATCCTGAGATCCTTTATACAACTACGATTTGTTTAAGGATCCGTTGTCGAATTAGGAGTTGGAACTCGGTCGTACAAAAGTGATTCAAGTTTATTAATGTATAAAGAGTTTACAAAAAGGTGATTTACTACGTCTAACTGAGATCTGGCATAACCTGCCCTAATATCGGTCTTGATGTTCTGACGATGAGTATTATAATCATCGCTTATTTATTACGTATAAGGAGGTCGCCTTGTTTCTGCAATTGTTGTTAGTTGCGTCAAGCCTCGCACTTGCACATTCCAGAGTATTGCCAAAGTGTGTCTCAAAACATCTGGATTGCAACACCTTGATACTCTGGTTGCAACAAAAGGCTCTGAGCATGACCTGACAAATTACCACGACTTCATCAACATCGTAACTTGTCGAGAGGCGAGTGCAAAGTGTCATCTTACAGAGTGTGAAAAATGTCCAGGAATGAAACCGTTGATGGAGTTTTTGCAGAAAATTTTTGATGAAAATGAACTTGACCGTATCGAATATTATTCGTGGACTGATACTAATCGAGCAACGATAACTTTAAACATTGTAGAAAGCGATACCTTTATTGAAATTTTATGTGAAAAAATCATGAAGCTTAAAACTCATGACTTCATCACTAAACAACAGTCACAATATGTTGATTTTAGAAAGGAAAAGGATATTTTGTGAATATCGATATTGACCTTACGATATGTCGATAATCTGGTATCGATACTGCTCTTTCGATATATCGCTGATATCGATACTTTCGCGTCCGATATTGACAGTTCAGTTGAATTTGTTTAGGCACGCATATTCACATTTTAGCCTTACACCCGCGTCTATTTTATGTATGTATTGTATTTCATGTGTATTTCATGAATGCTTCAAGTTTTAATACATACCGAGAAGTTTCGTGGACGCGGAACGCTAGGGGTACCAACCCGAAATTTTTGCTATTCCATAGGCGTGGGTCATACAGTAAACTGCAGCAGCAGTTTGGTAACTTACTAGATGTTTCTACTAAGATCACTAAAAATCACTGGAAATCTAGTCACTAGATTTCTAGTCCAGAAATCTAGTGACCAATGATCACTAGATTTCTAGTGATCTCTAGTGATTTTACTAGAAACATCTAGTAAGTTACCAAACTACTGCTGCGGTTTACTATATGACCTACACCTATGGAATAGCAAAAATTTCGAGTTGGTACCCCTAGCGTTCCGCGTCCACGAAACTTCTCGGTATATGGGCAGATATTGTTCATTCCATATACCGGTTCAAATAATCACTTAGGCTACTCCTTGAACATTTTTTGTTACTTTTTTTAACAATCAATTCGGATCGCTGAAAAAGTAGCTATATTAAACGAATATCGATATCAAGCATTCGATATTTTTCAATAATCGATATTGACGTTTCGATATATCATTTGATATTGATATCGATATATTCATTTAGGTGCCCATCACTAAAAATAGTACTAAATTGGGCTCCAACAATCTGTGTGACGACTGACGATTGTCAGTGATTGTTGGACGCGTGGTGGCGTAAATTCGAACTAGTACAATCGGGTCCACAGGGCTGTGTGACGCCCTCGGACCAAATCCCAATGAGGATTTTTGTCCAAGTGATCGATTCTGAAATAGATTCCCTATGCTTGGCTGTCACACGAGTGAGGCTATGTCTCGTCTGCTATTTGTCTTCTATGGTTGTATCCGTCCACTGAAATGTAGATGGTCATTCGAATTTATTTTTCTTCTGATTTTTGTCCAACAAATCGATCTCTCTATAACCTCAACTCTGAAATGAACTCCTAGGTTAGGCTAGCTGTCAAAAGTGTGAGGTTATGTCTTGTCTGCTGGCATACGTCATGTGAATGTATTTTCATGATTTAGATTCCAATAAAAGGAAAAGTAGAAGAATAAGAAGATTACTCTGATTTTTGACAAACAAATCGATACCGTATCTGCAACTCTGAAATAAACTCGGAAGTTAGGCTAGCTGTCATAAATGTGAGGTTATGCTTCGTCTGCTTGCATACGTCATTTGAATGTATTTTCATCATTTAGATCCCAATAAAAGGAAAAGCCTAAGAATAAGAAGATTACTCTGTTTTTTGACTAACAAATCGATAGAATAACCTCAACTCCGAACGGAGGTTAGGCTAGCTGTCATAAATGTGAGGCTAGGTCTCGTCTGCTTGCATACGTCATTTGAATGTATTTTCATGATTTAGATCCCAATAAACGGAATAGCGTATGAATAAGAAGATTACTCCGATTTTTGACTAACAAATCGATATAATAACCTCAACTCTGAAATGAACTCGGAAGTAAGGCTAGCTGTCATAAATGTGAGGTTATGCTTCGTCTGCTTGCATACGTCAATTGAATGTATTTTCATCATTTAGATCCCAATAAAAGGAAAAGCCTAAGAATAAGAAGATTACTCTGATTTTTGACTAACAAATCACTGTAATAACCTCAACTCTGAAATGAACTCGGAAGTTAGGCTAGCTGTCATAAATGTGAGGTTATGCTCCGTCTGCTTGCATACGTCATTTGAATGTATTTTCATGATTCAGATCCCAATAAAAGGAAAAGCATAAGAATAAGAAGATTACTCTGATTTTTGACTAACAAATCGATACCGTATCTTCAACTCTGAAATAAATTCCCAAGTTAGGCTAGCTGTCATAAATGTGAGGTTAAGCTTCGTCTGCTGGCATACGTCATTTGCATGTATTTTCATCATTTAGATTCTAATAAAAAGAAAAGCATAAGAATAAGAAGATTACTCTGATTTTTGACTAACAAATCGATATAATAACCTCAACTCTGAAATTAACTCGGAGGTTAGGCTAGCTGTCATAAATGTGAGGCTGGGTCTCGTCTGCTTGCATACGTCGTTTGAATGTATTTTCATGATTTAGATCCCAATAAAAGGAAAAGCATAAGCATAAGAATAAGAAGATTACTCTGATTTTCGACTAACAAATCGATATGATAACCTCAACTCTGAAATGAACTCCCAAGTCAGGCTAGCTGTCATAAATGTGAGGTTATGCTTCGTCTGCTTGCATACGTCGTTCGAATGTATTTTTATGGTTCATATTCCAATTAAAAAAAAAAGTAGAAGAATAAGGGGATTACTCTGATTTCCGACTAACAAATCGATATGATAACCTCAATTCTGAAATGAACTCGGAAGTTAGGCTAGCTGTCATAAATGTGAGGCTAGGTACTCGTCTGCTGGTATACGTAATTTGAATGTATTTTCATCATTTAGATTCCAATATAAAAAAAAGTAGTAGAATAAGAAGATTACTCTGATTTTCGACTGATCAATCGATACCATAACCTCAAGTCTGAAATAAAATCTCATTTGCTATGTTCGGCTTCCAGGCTAGCTGCCAGAAACGACAGATTATGACGTCTGGGATTTTGTATCTGTTATTCGAATTTATTTTCATCTCATGCATATCTTCCCAACAAATCGAGCGGAATGAAAAATACGCATGAAATAAATGAACGAGCTGAATGAACCCCGACTTTCACATATAATTTTGTTCATCCTATATTCGAGTCTCAGGTTAGCTGTCAGACGAGTGACGTTATGACGTCTGGGATGCGATATTGATTGTTCATATACGCTACTTATTTTCCGAAACATTAGTATGCAAGATAGGGGTAGCATAAATAAACGAGCAATAAAGTTTTCTCGTCAAGCGAAGACCGAGCACGATTCTACCTATCGTTTGTTTTCATTTTAGGTTAGCTGTTAGTCGGGTGAGGTTAGCCGTGTGCGATCCGATATTGAATATTTGTGTTGCTTGTCAAGCGCCGTCAAGCGGAAGCAGCACGAACCAATATCTCACGTAAAGTGACCGAGGAAACCTTCACTAGCGCTGCTGCTCGGTTTGCAAGTCAAGTCGCTGCAATGTCGGTACAAGTCTGTGATCTCAACTAAATATCGATACGGGTTGTGATCCCAACTGAATGTCGGTTTTTTAGTTATGAGTAACGGAGAATCGTCAATTCTCAGCCATTTCTCCATCAAATGACACGGTTTTAGGCTCAAAGTGTTTGGTTTTTCATTGCGGAGTGGCTGATTATCCGGAAAATGCGATTATCTACATCAAAAGTGAATAATCTCGCGATTTATGTGGTCGGTACGTTAATCTGTGAAAATTTTTGTAAAATTTCGAAAAAGTGAAATAATCAGCCACTTTCTGCCACAATTATGTGTAATCCCTCCAAGTTTCATCGCGATTGATTCAGTAGTTCCGGAGAATTCACGATTCCCGTTTTCGAAGTTCTGACAAACGTTTCACTTCACCTTAATTCTCCAAATTGATTGTAAGTTTTTGCAACATTGCCGTATGAAATTATTTTATTTTTATCTGTAACTTTTGAGTAACTTAAGGGGACCAGTACAGCGACTTTTCGAGAAATTATCGTAGTCCGAAATCAATTTATTTCATAACCAAAGTTCATTTCACATCAAAATATTTTTCTTTTTCAAAATCATGTGTCGTAAGGATTTTAGAGCACCGTTAGACCGATTCAGGTCATCTTGGATTCATTTTCTTCAGAAAACAAATCCTCATCATGTGAATGTAGGAATTTAAAAATAAAAAATTATGTCATAAGTTATGATCAATTTACCAAATTTGCAAAAATTATTATGACTCATTTCTTAAATAACTTGACCAAAACGAAAAATTTTCAAAATTCCTACATTCACATGATGAGGATTTGTTTTCTGAAGAAAATGAATCCAAGATGACCTGAATCGGTCCAACGGTGCTCTGAAATCCTTACGACACATGATTTTGAAAAAGAAAAATATTTTGATGTGAAATGAACTTTGGTTATGAAATAAATTGATTTCGGACTATGATAATTTCTCGAAAAGTCGCTGTACTGGTCCCCTTAATAAATTTTGTTTCATATTTGGGACACAGAATACGTTGTATAGTGTTATATTGCTCTCATTACCATAGATTTCAAATACTGCATCTATTTTTCCTATCTTTGTTGCTTCGAACGAATTTCCATCTGGTAATCTTACATCTATGGGTTTCTTTGGTGTTATATACTCGCTAAAGACAGAATCATCGTTCACTATGTGATCTGTGCAACCACTATCTAAAATCCAATTGACTACATTTTCGTCTTTGGTATTATTCTGAATTTTATTTTTTACCTGTGAGGAATTTACCTCTGTGACGAACGCGTTTGCATGTGCTTCTTGTTGGTTAGGTTGGCTTCCCGTTGAGTTTGACTGAGCACCTCTGTTGCTGCTTGTTCCTCTGTTAAACTGTCCGCGATGATAACCTCTGCTTTGTCCTGATTGGAAATAGTTCCCTCTGCCTTGCCCTTGACTGAATCCACGTCCTCGTTCTCGTGCTTGATATGTTGATGTTGATGCCGATTTTTGTGTGTATGTACACTCAGCTTGCCTATGGCCAAATTTGCCGCATGAGTAGCATTTTACTCTGTTGTAGTATGTACTGGTAGAAAAAGCATTGGATTTACCTTCATTTTTTTTCTCTGTTATTCTTCTCTTCGATGGATTTCAATTTTATTTTCGATTTTAAATATTCAACCGTTCTTTCCGCATGTGGTAGAACGTCAATCAAATCTCCGATGTAGCTGTATGATGTCGGTAGCGCTTTTAACATATAACGTAATTTCTCTTGCTCACTTAGCGTTCCGCCTGCTGCTTTCAATTCGTTCGTAGCTTTCTCAAATTCGTCGAAGAATGTTGCTACTTCGGTAAAGTTTTTCAGCTTGATGCTCTCTAGATTGTTTCTGCACATTATTTGCAGTGCTGTAGATTCCTTCAGGTACATCTCGTCGAACTTCTTCAAAATTTTATACGTTGAATCGAGCTCTCCTATATATTCGAGTTGCTTGTTCGAAATAGAACTGTAGATATAATTTGTAGCTTTTACGTCTTTCAGTGCCCAATCTTCTGCTTCATCCGCTCTCGTTTTTTCTCTCACCGCCGGCTCCTTGCACTTCTTGAACTCGAAAAACTTCAAGATTCTTCTTTTCCAGTTTGCATATTCTTCTCCATCGAAAATCGGAATCACTACGTCATCAACTTTTACGTACGCCATTTTCTTTTTTTGAGACCGGCACGTTTTCAGCTTTTTCTTTACTCACACTATTTCTTATTTTTTTTACACTTCTCAAAAACCACGGATCGCTACCATGTTAGAATACTAGAGGTCTGGATTCAATACAACTTCATTTTACTATAGATACGAGAGTATATTTTATTATATATCAATATATATGAAGAGAGTACATGTATTTGCGTGTGCTCTCGTGTGAGCGTTACTTAGACGACCGAGGAATTATACCTGTCTATCTATCGCTAATAGATGGCGACGCATGCCACATAAATATAAATGTACCTATTCTCAACAATAAGCTTTAGCCTGGGTGTTGTATTGACAAGCGAAATCTTTGGAGCATAAAATTCGGCAACGCGATGTGAAATAATAAAAAATGTTTATACAGCCTATCGGTCAAAACTTTTTTCATAACGACTGGTCTACAATACAACAAAAAAAAAATCTGAATTCAGTAGCTTTCCATTTCGCAATGTCAGATATTTATCTGGTCGTACGCTGAAAATCTGTAGGTATCTGAGACCGGAAACCAATCAGCAGTTTAGAAAGAAGAGTTTTACACTTTGACCACCCTGGTTCAATCTTCTTGCTTTATCACCGTGTAGCCAAAAGTCAACCAACATTTTTTTCATTACCCCTAAGCAGCAAAGGTGCATGTAGTCTAACAAAAACTGAAACACCATGTCAAACCCAAATTGGATCCCAGTTAACGGTGATACGCCAGTATGTTGATGCGGATTCTTCTGATTTCGGGAGGATTAATCTGTTCTTTCTCAGATTCAGTAGATGTATAAATTGTTCTATTGTCAAATCTCTCGCCTTGCACGGTACAGCGTTCGCATACATAGTACCCTTATGACCTTTTGTGCGCTTCAGAAATGCGCGTGCTGGGGTGTCACATATATGAAACAATCGATTTTTACACCCAATTGCAACTTCAAATATTCACCATGCAAGTCCGGATTCACGTAGTCTCGTAAATGTTTCGCTATGCCGAAATATACAAATTCGCCAACTTCGGTACCATCCTCTTTCTTAAACTTCTGTATGTAATACTTAGCAGATGTTGTTTTTTAGGAAGGTTTTCGACGAAGCTGGAAGATCCGGAAGCAATCTCTTTTTCAAAATCCCCAATAGCTCGTCTATATGTACCTGTGGAATATTTGCTCTCATGGCCCATTGCCGAAGCTGCACTGTTTCATGATCTGCATAATCTTCCGTTACTGCCTCCATTTCCTGCAGATTCACACCATCTTTTAAGCCGCCTTGATCATTTGTAATGTCACATTCATAGTCTTCTGCCATCAAGTGATCGAAATCTTCTGAATCATTTGCATCTGTAGCGCTTTTAATTCTGGGTTCATCTTCACTTTAGGGCCGTCCATAAATGACGTCACCATTCAAGGTGGGGGGGGGGGGGGGGGGGGGGGGGGCATCGAAATGTGATGTCACATTTCGAAATTTCGAATTTTCACACAATATGTGCAGAAAGATTATTTGGAATATCAATAAAGCATTTTTGAAATAATGAAAAGTTTCAATGTTTTTTTCTTTATCATTAACGACGTTCCCAAGGAAAATCACTTTTCTTACGATCATCTTGAAAATTTATATATGTATACTGATTAATGTTCTTCATTCGTAGAAAAAGTTTCAATACTCCTTGCGGCACTAAATTTTGAAAATTTGATTGTTAAAATTTACATTTTTAACATACGAACCCTATACCGGCCTAAGTTGAAACGGATGTTTCGTGATATAGCAATGGTAATTTTCTTACGACTTTTTTGAAAAACTTGAAATATAATATAATATAATTGTTAAATATAACAAATATTGTCGTGTAAAGAAAATTATAGCAAGCGGTATTCGTTTTTTTTTTATAAAATATGTTGAAAGTGAGCTACTTTTGATTGTTTTTCGACTTTCCTCACGTAATCTAGTGACTAGAAGATCGCGATTTCGTAACGTCGCAATACGCGGGAAGTTATATTATTTTTTTCATTTCTGCGCATGTGGGACAGGGCGAAAGAGTGCATTGTGCATCAACTATTTTTTCATTGTGTACATGTTAGTTCACATAGTTAGATCTTCTGCAGGTTGAGCACCACTGCTCCTTGGGAACGTCCTTCAGGGGGGGGGGGGATGGAAGCTTTGGGACGCCACCTCTGGGGGGGGGGGGGGGGGGTCCGAGCTTTGTGACTCAGTGTGACAAGGTTGGTGGAGGGGTCAAAAAAGGTGATATCCATGGTGACGTCATTAATGGACGGCCCCTTTCACGATCGCTCACTTCAGTTCCAGAATTGCTTACTGATTCAGTCGCCGACGAACAGTGGGAAAATTTCACGAAAACGTGGGCAAAATTAGAAAAACGATCTTTCCCATACAGGTAAAACGACCAAGGGGATTGGTTGAGAACTAATTTCTGCGTGACCTCTCGGTTTTCCCGACCCTTCAACCCTCATAGTCTCTTATTACACTGTTGGAACAAGCGGTTTGGGGCTGACATGGCCAGCCTTTCAACTTCCCGTTTTCAAACTCATTTCGAAATGAATTAATAATAATAATAATAACAATGTCATTATCGTATTCGAATTTTTGAAGCACAATGTCAAATTCGTGAACAGTGATCCAAAAAACCTCATGCCCAAACATGTATTGCCAAGACTACCATCGTGCCAGTCTTGGCCCGGAAGTATGTGACCGAGCTTCGCTCACGACCATCGTGCCAGTCTTGGGCCAAGGCCCGGGCTAGCCTCGGCCCAACACTGGTAGGATAGTCTTGACGAAGCATGACCACCAGTACTGGGACAAGACTGGCACGATGGTCTTGTGCAAAACCCGATCACCAGTCGTAAATGACTATAAATATTTTATATTATAAATCATATCAATCGGTTACATTCAAAGTAAATATTAAATTCATGATTATACAAGAATAAACATAAATAGGTTTTGTGAACAAAATTTTCATTTTTGCAAGTGGAGTAATGTCACAGAACAATTCTTATTATCAATCGGTAAATTTACACATTTACTCATAATATCACTCAGCGGAATTGTTTTATGTATATTGGCGTACAAACCAAGCACATGAAAACCTAATCGGATGGATTCACAGGGATAATCAAAGGCATTTCCATTACTCGCAATTATTCGTCCCGTTACATACAGGTCTCCCATATCTTTTGGAACTCGTTTCTGACGTGAGAAAATGTTGTTGATTTCGAAATGGTTTTGATTATGTAAAAGTACAAGGTTGTCGGGGTGCCTAGTTCGTAGTACCATGCCTTTGAGAACTACCTCTTTGTACTCTACATAATCTTGATGATAATCAACAAATTCCTCCTTCAATTCACATTTGTTGAGCAAAGAATGTGGTCTTACTACGATATCTGATGCCGCCTCTAATTCTGAAAAGCGCCTGAAAATCTGAGAAAGTGGCAGATTAGGTGTTCGCACTAAACGTTTTATTTTTCCCAAGCAATTTTCAAAGAGCAACGCAGTGAATTCCGACAAGGCAGCTCCCATATACTCAACATCATCAGCGACGTGGATTAAGTTATGAAAATTTATCACCTGAGAATCAGTGCCATATAAAGTAGGCATAAGTTGGAAAAACTTGACCAATAGTATTTTTGCATAGTCTACCGAGGCAACAGCTGAGTCCGCAGTGCACAGCATGCGGCAAGCTGTGTGCAAAAGCAAAAAGTGTTTATACTTTTCATCCGGTAGCACGTCTCCGAGCACCAATGGGCCACAGTATAATAGGAAAAACCGAAACTGCGTGGCTTTCCAGTTCGACAAATTTGTCAAGTCAAACGTCTTCCTCTGAAATTCTGTTGGAATGTGTGACTCGAAGGCATTCAACATTTTTGCTAAAGCTTGCCTCGATAGAACACTAATTCTAGATAGTGGGTTTCCGTCTTTCCACTTGTGGAGTAAGGCTTTCATTATACCAAGAAACAACAGATGCACACTATCCAATAATACTGAGTGCACAATATCGAAATTAGGAATTCTCAATAGTGGCGATTTCAAACCTGGCATATGATGGCTTTGATCGCTTATAGCTGCAAAGGTATCATGGGTACGCGTGGTACAATCCGTTCTACTATAAACTCTTCGAGATTAACTGATATTCCCTTAACTGTACATCTCTCGCATGCAAAAAAACCCCGATGGCTTTTGACGCATTTAATAAATGCACGTGCAGGTGTATCGCAAATGAAGACTTTGATTTTGAAATTGTAGCTTTTTTCTCGAATTTGTATGCCACGATGCGTTAAATATGCAGCTTCTAATACAAAATCTTCTAAATAAGCATTTACATTAGCTGGCTTCGAATCTCCGGAAAACAGACCAACTACAAACGGACTGCTAGTGTATGCAGCAGAATAAACTTCAACTCATATCGGCCAACACTGTTTTGTGGACCTTTGGTATAATGGCAACCCATCTACCGCCAGTATTCGGTGAGTCTGAACGACCCCCTCTCTACGGCAGAACCAACACAGGCGCGCACTGCGTCGGTAGAAGCGCCACTGGCCGCCTAGCCCCGCTCGCCGAGCCTCACGCACGCAGTGCGCGCCTGTGTTGGTCCTGCCCCAGGAAGGGGGTCGTTCAGACTCACCGAATACTCGCGGTATGTTCACCAAAACTTCGATTGTATCCGCAAAAAATGTATCTGGTGCAATCCGTTTTGCTAATTCTCTTTCAAGTCCCAGATTCACATATTTTCCATAATGCCCACGGCAATCTTGCATAATCCTGATAGCATTTGGATCCAATCGTGCAGTTTTCAAAAGGGTTTCGGCAGTTTTCGGAAGATTTATATGACCATTATAACGCAAAACTTTCAGAAGATCCGTTATAGATCTATTCTTCAAGTTGTCAATGTTCTGAATAGCCCATACTCTGAGATCTTTCTTCAGGTCTGTAGGTAGATGCTCATCATTTTCTCTGTGGATTAGCCAAGATATTTACATTAAATGATATGAAATTATTAAAATACGAATGAGAAAAACCGATGACTTTTTCAATGTCAAAAATAGGGTCCTTTCTATAAGTCAAGACTTCACTTACTCTAGGCTTTGTTCATTCAGCGAAGAATCATTATCTGCATCAGAAGAGACCAGCTGCTCGACATCATAATCTTCATCAGAATCATTACGATCTGACTGCAGTTCGACAGCACGCTCTTCGTCACGTTGCTCAGCCTCACTATGTGTAAGTGATTCATTTTGCTGAAATAAATCGAGAAACCGAAATTTGAAGTCTTCATTAGATGTAGGGAAAATTCTTATCGTCCGGAATAAAAATATTTGAAAAAAAATATATATATTCGACGAAAGCACTGGTCTACTTACTGAGTTAGATGGTTCTGCTATGGATTCTTCGTTAAAGCTTGAAGATCCAGATTCTTGCCTTGCAAGAGCACGGTGCTTCTTAACACGATCATATGCATTGAACATTTATCCACCAAATATTATACTTATATGTATTATTTTTTATTATTGTCTTGCAAGAGCACGATGCTTCTTGACACGATCATATGTATTGAACATATCCACCAAATATTACTTATTCATTATTCATTTGTGGAGTCGAAGCTGTCTTTATACGGCAGTCTGGATGCGCAGTTCGAAGTGCGCATTCCAAAGCTGCCGTATAAAGTCTTTATACGGCAGTTTCGATGCGCGGTTCGAAGTGCGCGACAGATCGCACCATAACCCCACTCTTCGTCTAGTGAATCTCAACAGGCGTCAAAGTGACTTTTCATGCCTATTTCGAAAAAAATACAGTATGGGGCGTACCCGTAAACCGTTTTTGACTCGAATAATGATTTCAGGACTCGCTTCCGGCTCGCCTTTAGCTCGTCCTGAAATCATTATTCTCGCCGAAAAACACTTGGTTTACGGGCATGCCACATAATATACTATTTTTTTTTTTTTTTTTTTTGCGGATATGCTCAAACGATGTTATATGGCATGAAAAAGATTATGCCACCAAAGAGAGGAAATTTTTTTTTTTTTTTGCACTTACGACCTTATAGCATTAAAACATACTTTTTTCTCGTTTATTCTTACTGTCATCAACATTTCTTCGTTGTCACTCATTCTGATCATGTTAAATTATTTGAACTACGCCCAATTTGAATTTCGATTGCGTTCGAATATACGAGACGTCGCAATGCAGCGAGTGGCGAACATCATGGTTAAACAAAAATCGAAAGACGATAAACAATATCTATTCATGCGCCGACTTTGATAACCTTACATTTCAAATTTAAACATTGATCCCATAAAAATGAGTGAAAACGACGAAAGTGCTGTAAAAATTCAACGAAAACGCTGCAAAAATTATTCGGATGCGGAAAAGGAGAATTTAATTCAAATTTTGGCGGATTACAAAGCTATCATCGAAAATAAACAGACCGACTTGGTATGGGCAACAGACAAGAAAAAAGCATGGGAAAAAATAGCAGAAACCTACAATGGGACTGCAACCACAGGATTGCGGACAGCCTCCCAATTAAAATTATTATATGATGCGATGAAAAAAGCCGCAAAAAAACATAAGGCCAATGATAAGGTTAGTAGGAATCCCAACATGGTTCCGTGACTCAATACGCCGGACGACAAGACTTTTCATTATCGAAAATAATGCATCAGAATCGGATCGTATTTGGTCATTTCTTCGTCGAATTGAGATCACAGCTCAAAATGGGTACTTGCTAATAAATCCCTATAACTATGATATCCCTATAACTCCACAATTTTCTGTACTTATTTCTGCAAATTTTTATTGAAAACTTGAACGCGAAATGAAAAAAAAAGAGTTACTTTATACAAAAATGTAAATGGATCCATGAATTTTTACAAGGATCACATGAGTGATCTCGTGGAAAATTGAATATAGGTTCAAGTTTATATAAAAACCTAACATTTCGAATCATTTCACCCAGGTGGAAATACATAAAACAGGCGGCGGGCCTCTACCTCTTCCCCACGTTACTGATATCGACAAAAAAATTATACACATGTTGGGATCACAACTTGAGCCACATGCGAACCCATACGATAACAATGCTGAATGTGATATACACAATAGTAGGTGAAATTTTAGAGATACATCATTTTGAATTTCGTCATCATAGCAGGCTTTCAAAATATTTTATGCACTGTTATCATAGATTATGATAATACTAACGACCTTCCGGCGCATGAACAGGATCTAGCAGCCTTCAGAGAGCTAAGCGATCCACAAAATATTGTAAGCAGATATTTTAATAAATACAAATAGGTAAAAAAATAAGAATAAATAATAATAAATACGTAAAGTACGACTTTCGGCTCCTCGCTTGAACGGGAAGTCGTACTTTCCGATGCAGGGGGTAGTGAAAAATTGTAGGTATATCTGTATTCCGAAAGTGTTTGAAATAAGAGTTGGGACATATTTCTTCGTTCTTTAATTGGACGAAAATTGAAGTGAACACACGACTGTTTGAAAACTATAACATTACGGCAACACTTCCAAAATCTTCTTGTCAAAAAAATGAAAATTCAATTGGCTGTAACTTTTGCAACTATCACTACTAACGAAAGATCAAAAATATACCCTATAATTATATCGAATTAAATCTACAGAAAAGCGGAAACAATTTTTGTAAATGTTCATATAAAACGCGAACTTATTTTTTCAATGTATCTTAAAAAAATTATAAACTAAAACGTATTCATGAAAAATGGCTTATTTTGATTTTTGTTTAAACTTTTTTTATTCAGCCACCAATAACAAGTAATACTATTTGCTCTCATACTCTCGTATTTTCCAGATTTGTGATATCCCGGTGAATAATGAAAACTCAAACGAAACTGCATCCACCAGTAGAGTCAATAAAAGTTGGAAAACAAGATTTACAAAAAAAAATAAATAAAACGAGAAATTCTAGTACAAATCAAAATTATGGTGCTGAAATTTTTAAAATGAAGCAGGCCAAACACGAGAAACAGATGGCTATTCTAGATATCATTCACAAAAAGGAACAGGCCGAATTACACTGAAAAGAGATTGAGAGCCTGGCGCTCGCACGAAAGAGCCTCGCAGTCGTAGAAGTAGGACGACTGGACTCGGAGAGTTGTGCGCGGCCCACGCTCGCAGAACGAGAAGGCGAGCGTCTTAGAGTGAGTTACAGGTGATCTCACATGTATGGTAGTGTAGGGCTCTATCCGTCTGAGAACGCGTGGATTGCAGAAAGCGGGATAGGCCTGCGTACCGTGCGATGACCACGCGCGCAGAGTAGCTACGATCGCAGCACGATGAGTATTCTTAAATGACGACGCTCTGAAAGTGGGATGCTCTGTCGCGCGCAGAGTGAGCGTGTGACCGTGCTGCTTCAAAAAGGCTGTGCGAGCGCCAGGCTCGCAATCTTCTTTCAGTGTAGAATTGAAGCTTCTTCAATTGGAGAAAATAAAAAACAGTTCTGAATAATTGTATAACCATTTTATTTCAAATATCGTGGAGCATTGACGATCACTGTTCAATATGTAGTTTGCCGTAAACATCATAGCCTCTGTCACTAGTGTCTGAAAACAATAAATTTTTATAAGTATTGTCCGTATAACTTGGTGCCGACTTTGATTCTGGATGGTTCATAGGTTTCGAATATTTCTTCAATAAAATGCAGACAAATCGACGGCCTTCGTTTCAGAAGGATCAAAGAAGTGACTAAAAAACGCAACCTATGCTTAGATGGTCCAGGACATTCTTGAACGAATTGTAATTTTATATCCGTTTGAGAGTTCACAAACCTGTTGAATAATGTATTGATCAGCATAGTACGAACTGCTCTGTCATCAATCCGTTCGTTATTCGCAGCATTTTCTGGATCAATTACCGGGGCTGGTAATATGATATTTTCGTCCAAATCAGGCTCAACATCGTTTGCATTTATTGTGCAGGACTGAAGTTGCAACTGTTGTAATTTGTTTATTTAACTCCCGTTATTCAAGGAATGGGGAATTAAAAGGGTTGTTCCCAGAGGTGATCTTTGACAATCACTCTAAGTGCTTGATAGTGACAAAGTAGTTTTATTTAATATTTAATATTTAACCAAGTACAAAAGAATTGCGTTTGGAGCACTTGCTCCGGTTCGAGTTAATGAGTATTCGGAGATAGCCTCCGCTTTCTTCAAGGTATCTGCTCAAGACTGAAGCGCGGCTCAGTCTTTAGCCTAATTTATAGTTACATAATTCTTACTCGATTATTGGCGTAACCTGCAATGCGATGCGCCTTGTCGCATTCCAGGTCATGCCTTGCTTAATTATTTAGGATAGCCTAATTACGAAATGTAATGGAATGTTGAGTAACAATTCTCAACATCCCTCCCCCCTTAGGAGAATAGGCCTCCGGACTATTTTGTTCTAATTAACAAATTTCCTTTGTCTTAACCTTATTTGCTAATCTTACTTTAACCCAAACCCGGCTTTATTATTTCGATATTAGATACAATAATTTATTTGTGGTTACTTATATATAATACATATTACATATACTCTTATCCCAATTCATTACATGTTTCTTACTAGTGAAAACCCATTCATAACTTAATGCTGATTACGTCGTAGCCGTGATAGACGAGTTACGTTTAAAATTGATAACAGTTTCCCTGGCCATCGGAACCCGTTTCCGCGGTTGCGGAGGCTCCGGTGCCACTGTTTGTCGTGACGTTTCTTTACATCTAAATTTACCTGTAGATACACATTTATAGATTATGTAACCTATCATGCCTACTAATACTATTCCACTTATTGGATACAAAGGTGCCACATACGGCAGGTGCCGCCTGTGACTACTGTTCTTATCATCTAATTCCTTATGTAGGCTCTCAAGGCTAGTTCCCAATGAGTTTAGCTCGTTTGCGTCTCGCAGGACGCTCTTGAGTACTACACTGACACCTTTATCGTTAGACTTCGGGATTGCCTCCCAGTCTGTTTCGTGGAGACTCAGATTATATGGCGGCAAGTAACTGAATTCCTGGTTACTCTGATATTGCCGTAATGTCTCCATACGAAAATCCTTCGCAGTTACAGCGCATTTCCCGTTGAGAGTTATTGTGCCAGTGCCTATTCATGTTTCGCGCGCCGAAGGCAACCCTTCGCAAGCTACTGTGATTGCCTCGGCCTCTGGAGCTACGTATAACCAGGTTCCTGGTCTCTGCAAAACTAAAACTATTGCCTTGTTTACCCTAGCTATTCTTTTCGGGCATTGTGAAAGTTCTACGTCCAACTTCGAGAGGATTGCAATTTCACAGGGTGAACCTATTCCTATCGAATTCGTGGGGCGCCTTGGGTCACACAAATAATGCTCACCTAATCGCTTACAAGTTCCTAAATCTGCCTCTCTCATTCGCAGATAATTTCTATATTCGTGGTCCACCACTGCTAATTCCTCTGTCGTCTCCAGATAGCAATACGTATTATTTTGTGCCCTGACAGGCAGAGGATATACCTTATTGATGCTGTACTCCTCGCTACCTATCACAGGTATTTCTATTACTGCAACTACTGTGTCTTCTCTTCCATAAGATTTAATATCTGCGACTGTCATCAGCAATGACACTCCTGGTCGCGTCAACGGTATGGGAAAGCTATGCCCCGCCGGCGGTAGTGCCGACGAAAGGTACTCTAGTATTTTAGCTGGTGTAAGCACCGTAGGGTTGATAATACCCCTTTTAATTTCCGTTAAGAATTGTACTAGGTCCTTCACATCGCTCAGCAGCGCATCTACTATTAGGCCTATTGCCTCTATGTGCTCGTCAAGGTTTTGTCTCGCTGCCGTTCGTTCTATACCGTTCGAGAGACTGATGTTGAGTTGTTTGGTTATCTCGAGCAAGGTTTTCTCATTCTCCTCCACTACCCTCATGGTGTTGTTAAACACTCCTAGCGTCGAGGATACGATTTGGATTTGCTTGCTCATTGTCTTTTTTAAGTTGGCTTGATCTTCCCGAAGATCATCGATCTCTTGATCTATTCTAGCCGCGTCTGCTGCATCCATAGTCCCGAACAAGGATTTTGCTATCGAGCCTAGACCGTCTATTAAACCTCGGCGCCTTCGTGCCGGCCCGACGCATGTGACGTCGCGAACTAGTTGCAAGCCCCTATCAACTTTACCTAATAAGTTTTCTACCGATTCGCTCAAAGTCTCACATAAAAGCGAGCCCGCGTTATCTGGACCCTCGCATGTTCTGCGTATGCTGTTTAGATGCGCCTTCACGTTTTCTTCTCTTTCGAACACCGTGCGGAGGTCCATGTCTATTACTAAGCTCCACCTATCTTTGTACACTTGTAGTGTCCCTATTTTCTCGAAGAATACGCCTGGATTATCCCTGAATCTCTCGATCTTGTAAGATGAACTGATTTCTCCTTTTAATTTGGACATTAATACTAAAGTATCCCCTCCCTTTGTTATATCGTAAAATTTGTGAGGAATAAGGTGAGGGGTAGGATAGGGGTTGAGTATATGCTTCGCTCCTTCTAGTCAATGTTCTACGAACAACTTCAATCTGTTGGCGTGAACCTTGGTCTCCTTCCGACCCTTTCGGATGGTGTAGTTGACATCCGAATCCTTTTTCGTGATCTCGTATGGACCTACATACTTCGGCGTTAATTTCGCTGATCTTCCTCGCCGAACCGTTTCATCAAGCAGAAGAACCTTATCTCCCGGCTGAAATTTGGTCTCCACCGTTTTCCTGTCGTAGTATGATTTCGCTTTTCCCTTGGCCGCTTCCAAATTTCCCTTTGCTTGGAGATCAGCTGCCCTAAGCCTTTCGCGTAATTCCTGGACGTAGTCGTCATACGCGTAAGTAAGTCTCGGCGCTTGCTTTACCGATGATGGTATCTCCGCTGGATGCCCGAAAACAAGTTCGTACGGCGTGAACCCTGTCGCAGTGTGGGGGGTTGTGTTGTACGTGAACATAGCGTACGGCAACCACTCATCCCAGTTGCTTTGGTCCTCTTCGATATAATTCTTTAGATATTCTGCTAGTGTTCTGTGTGATCGTTCCAGCGCTCCGTTAGATTCTGGATGATACGCTGTTGTCTGAATTTTCTCGATTTTCAAGAGTTTACACATATTCTTAAATACATTGCTCAAAAAATTAGTTCCCTGATCAGTAAGGATTACTTTGGGTGTTCCATATTCGCATATAATATTTTTTACGAATTCTCTAGCCACTGTGGAAGCTTCTTGGTCAGCCACTAGCATAGCTTTGCTAAATTTGGTTAAAGCATCTTGGAACGTAAGTACATACTTATTGCCTGAATTAGTTTCAGTTAATGGCCCCACGATGTCCAGTGCACATTTTTCGAAGGCTTTCGAGGGAGTGTCGGTGATTATCATGGGTGCTTTCGGCTTTCTCTGTGTTTTATTTTTCTGACATTTTTCGCATCTGCCTATGTAGTCTTCTATTTCCTTGCGCATTTTCGGCCACCTGTGTTCCAGCTTTATTCGTTCCAGTGTACGCGATACGCCTTGGTGCCCCCCCCCCCCCATGGGTGCGTCGTGATATTCGTACAAGATTTTTTTCCTCTTGTCTTCCGTGTATTCCGGTTCCGATTCATCCTCTTCTTCCTCTTCTTCTTCTTCCTTTTCTTCCTCTTCTTCTTCTTCCTTTTCTTCTTCTTCTACTTCTTCTTCTTCTTCTTCGTCTTCTTCTTCTTCTTCTTCTTCTTCTTCTTCTTCTTCTTCTTCTTCTTCTTCTTCTTCTTCTTCTTCTGACATTACGGGAATCTTTGTACCTTCTAAAGGTTTATCCTCTTCGAATTCCTGGCTATTGCTGTAAATCTTATATATTCTGCTGAGTGCGTCTGCGTTCGTATTCAGTTTTCCAGGTTTGTAGACTACATCATACTCGTGTTCGGCAAGTTTTAATCTCATTCTCAGTAACCTTGATCCAGGATCCTCGATTTTGAAGATCCATTTAAGGGGGTATCTACACCTTTGAATTTTCGAAAAATCGATTTTTGCTTTTTTGCGTTTTTGGAACACTATTGGCCCAAACTATCTGTAAAAAAATCGGCGTATCGAATTTCGTAAAAATAAAGAAGTTACAGCCATTTAAATGACTGAGTGCTGGCGCGCGCCGTGCGGCGCGCAACCGGCACAACCCGTGAGCGAATATCACGCGGATTTCACGAATCCCGCCATTCTCTTGTTGTCTGCTAGCATTTACGCGTCTCCGACAATTTAACTTGAGAATAAAATCTTTGATTTACTGGAAAATTTCGATTGACTTGACAATCATGAGTAACCGAAGTGATAGGAGCACCTTCATTGACGTGAAACGTTCAGTTGGACGGTCTAGGAAGAGAAAAAGATCTTTCCCAGGGCAACAGCGACACTCCGTCGTGCCCGAGGATCCGTTCGAAAGACCTTAAGTGCATCGTCGAGTAAAATCAGCGATGACGAGTATTTCGACAGCGATGAGCAAGGGTACATGCTCTTCGATTTAGGTATTCTTTTTCAAAGTTTACAGGATAACCTCTGTTGCAACAAATGCGGCAGTGCTTTCCGAATCAGAGAGGTTAGGGTTCACGGCTTAGGTGGAACCTACGAAATCAAGTGCCAGAAGTGTCCTTTCAGCCCGAAGTTCAACACCTGCAGAATGATAGGTAAAAAGAATAACGTTTTTGAAATAAATCGAAGGTCGATACTGGCAAGCAGGTGCATCGGTCAGGGCAGCGTAGGTCTCGCCAAATTCTGTGGAATGATGGACCTTCCACCGCCTGTCGGGGATTCGACATATCGAAAAGTTCTAAAACAGGTAGTCAAGGCAACAACTGATGTGGCGAGCTCGATGATGCATGAGGCTGCCGAAGAAGAGATAGAAGCCTCAAAGAACCCGGAAGCCCGAGAAATAGTCGTGCAGTGTGACGGTACCTGGCAGAAGCGTGGATTCAGCTCTCTAAATGGTGTATGTGCTGTCATTGGCACGGAGACAGGTAAGGTTTTGGACATTGAAGTCTTATCTAGGTTCTGCAAGGCGTGTGCTAGCTGGAAGGGGAAGCAGTCAGGGGATCGGTGGAATTCTTGGTACCAGAACCACAAGAGCAGCTGCCAGGCTAATCACCAAGGTTCGTCCGGAGCAATGGAAGTCACCGGCATGGTAAGAATTTTTAAAAGATCGGAGCAACTTCATGCAGCAAAGTACGTTGGGTACGTTGGTGACGGCGATACGAAGAGCTATGCCAGCGTCGTGAAAGCAGAGCCCTACGGACCGATCACGAAGATCGAGAAACTCGAGTGCTGTGGCCACGTACAAAAAAGGTTAGGATCACGCATGAGAAAACTAAAGACAAGACTCAGGGGACAGAAGTTGGCGGACGGCAAGACCATCGGAGGCAAAGGTAGACTCACGGACAACGTCATCGATCAGATCCAGTCGTACTATGGAAACGCCATAAGGAACAACGCCAAATCGGTCGAAGGTATGAAAAAAGCTATATGGGCTATATGGCACCACAAGTCCTCGACTGACGATGAGCCGCAACATCATCTCTGCCCGGAGGGTCAGAGATCCTGGTGTAAGTACCAACAGGCGGTTGCAGCTGGAACTGTTGGTACGTTTAAACACCGAGCTGTTCTCCCGAAGGCCGTCATGGACGTGATAAAACCAATCTTCGTTGACCTAAGCGACGATGCCTTGCTGAAGCGTTGTGTCGGAGGTAAGACACAGAATGCCAACGAGTCCCTGAACAGCGTGATATGGAAGCTTTGTCCGAAGACGTTATTTGCAGGGCGTGAAGTCGTTCAAGTTGCAGCCAACATCGCAGCGGTAACTTTTTCCAAAGGACAGCGAGGTATGTTAGAAATCATGCAAAAGCTTTCAATTGAGCCAAGACGCCACTCATTCGCTGCAGCAAAACACCAGGATTTGTCCCGGATCAAGTCGGCTGATGCAGAGCAGAGTACGAAGGAGGCACGTGTCGCTCTGAGGCAACTACATATGAATCAGCGAGAGGAGGCAGTCCAGATGGAAGGTAGTAGTTATGAGCGAGGAGCCTTCTAGAAGTAAGGTAGCTCACGACGTCGGCTAAGTCGAAAAACAAGCTTTTAACTTCGCCCGTGCCGGTCCAAAGCCCGGATCAAAAAGGAGGATGGAAAACTGTGTCGAAGTATTTTACTCCGATCGGTCTTAACCTACGTCGTGGAGAACCTTGCCGTCAAGTATAGCCCGAAGCCCAACCCTAGATTTTATCAAAAATGAATGAAAAAAAAAAACTCTGGAAAAAGTAGTAAATAAAATAAAAAAAAAAAAAATGAAAAGTTTAAAAGTTGACTTCTGGAGAATGAATATTTTGACCGGTTGTCGTAAAGAATCAGGAGTATCGTTGGACCAATTCTGGAGTTTTTGGTCCTCAATTGCTCAGAAGAGATGCCTCTATGATGTGAATATAGAACTTTTTGATATTACTATTTTTGGTTGAGATAATAGAAAAAGTAGAGAAAAAAAAATTGAAGAATTAGAAAAATCTCAGTAAAAATTGGGTGAGTCAGGCAATTTTTGTGATATCAAAAAGTTCTATGTTCACATCATAGAGGCATCTCTTCTGAGCAATTGAGGACCAAAAACTCCAGAATTGGTCCAACGATACTACTGATTCTTTACGACAACCGAGTGATTTTGTATTTTTCTATATTGAGCATAACTACTATTAGACTCAAAGTAATATCCAATGTTATATGAGGATAATGAGGGTCAAACCCCCCCTAAACTTCATGATTTTTTTGGATTTGATCCAATTTCCACTCCATTCCAGGAATCCACTTTCAAATTCGCTGTAAAATATAAATCTCTTTCTCAGAATGTTAACCCATTTAAAGGTGGGGATACCCCCTTAAGAGGGAGGTGATCCGTGATCACAGTGAAACGCGTCCCATATACGTATGGTCTGAACTGTCTAGTCCCGAAGACGATTGCTAACATTTCCCTCTCGGTTGTCGAGTAATTTCTTTCAGCTTTGTTAAGCGTTCGGCTTGCGTATGCTATAGGTAAATCTTGCCCTATTGGTCCCTGAGAGAGTATTGCTCCAATTGCCTTGTCGGATGCATCTGTTGTTATCAAGAAAGGTTTTGTGAAATCCGGATATTTTAGGATGGGTGCCGTAATTAGCTTTGATTTTAGTGTTTCAAATGCGCTCTCTTCTACCGTTGTCCACTCGAACTTGCGTCCCTTCTGTGTTAGTTGCGTTAACGGTCGTGCTATGCTTGAAAATCCCTCTATGAATCTTCTGTAATAACCTGCTAGCCCTAAAAATGACTGTACTTGCTTAACGTTTGTCGGACTCTTAAATTTTTTGACGTCTGCAATTTTCGAGGGGTCTGGTAGGATTCCCTCCGAGGTTATCACATGCCCTAAATAGCTACCCATGCGTGTGTTGCCAGTGGTGGCAAAAAAAACAGTCTTGGGCCACTCTTGGGACAAGTTGACCGGCCAAGCGTTCTTAAAATACCACTGGCCTTACCTTTGTCCAGCACTGTCACAATGGCATTCGACAACAGTTGGGCCCAACACTTCGGCCAAGGCTCGAGCCAAGCTTGGCCCCGTACTACTCGCCAACAATTATTTTACGCTCGGTTACCACATAAGGTCCAACGCTTGAGAAACATATGGCCCGATCATACACCCCCACGAATGGGCATGACACTCGTCCCGAAACTTTCCCACTCGCGGCCCGCGCGTACGACTTTTCAACAAAATCTTATAAATCAACCTCTGGGCTAGATGGTCGGCCCGTCATTCACCCATTTCTGGGCCCAATCATTCAAGCCAACGAATGGGTCTAACGCTCGTCCCGAAACTTGTCCCACTCGCGGCCCGCGTGTACGAATTTACAATAAAATTTTATAAACCAATATCCGGGCCAGAAGGTCGGCCCGTCAGTCGCCCATTTCTCGGCCCAATCGTTCAAGCCAACGAGTGGGTCTGACGCTCGTCCCGGAGCTCGTCCCATTCACGGCCTACGCGTACGAATTTACATTAAAATCGTATGAACTCACTTCTAGACTAGAAAGTCGGCCCGTCACTTGCCCAATTCTCGGCCCAATCGTACAAGCCAACGAGTGGGTCTGACGCTCGTCCCGAAACTTGTCCCACTCGCGGCCCGCGCCTACGAATTTACAATAAAATCTTATAAACCAAGCTCTGGGCTAGAAGGTCGGCCCGTCAGTCACCCAATTCTCGGCCCAATCGTACAAGCCAACGAGTGGATTTGACGCTCCTCCAGAAGCTCGACACATTCGCAGCCTACGTAATTGTAATTTTGAATGAAATAAAAATTAAAAAATATTACCACCTTTTTTATAACCGGGATATCGTCCGGAAAATCGTCGTATTTTGTGGAATTGAAAAAAAAAATCGATCACGGCGCTATTTTGAATTGTCACAAATTCGTAATCATTAACAGCTCGATAAACTTTTTTTTTTTCAATCAAAGTAGTGTTCTAAACTTAGAACCATCATAATTGTATGAAATCGCTCATGAAATTGGAGGGGGTCAAGGTTTTTGATTCATTGAGATCCAATGGAATTCTTCATATGAAGCTGTGCTATAGATAGAAAAACATTAGAATTATATCCAATAGGTAGTTTGGTGTAGTGGCTAGGGCGTGCGACTAGTAATATAAGCGAGCGAGCGGACGTGGGTTCAAATCCCGGTTAGGAGAAATATATCGGCGGCGGTTTTTTCAGCGAAAATACGTTTACATTTACAAGCGGTGAATCATAAATCAGCAACGTTGACGATACAACGTTCGTCATTAATTTTTTTTTTTTTTTATCACGTTTCGTCGTCGAAATAATATATTTAAATAAAACGGACAAGCTTGGAGCAAGGTTCGACAAGACACTCGGCCCACTATCGGCCCATGGCTGGTGGCATTGTGTATGCCAATAATTCGCCACGTTTGGGCCCAGCACGGTCGATGGCTGGGCCAATGGTACATACCCACATGGGAAGTTATGGCTGAGAAATGGAAATATGGGTTAAAACAAGCTTGGCCCAAGGATTGGCAGAACATGCGGCCCATTCTCGGCCTAGTGTTATCATATCCAAGCGTGGCCCACGCTTGGTTTTTTAGTCTGTTCCAACGCTCGACGACATTTCGGCCAGGCATGGCCGAGACCTGGGCCAATGGTACATGCACGCATGGGTAGTCTCTTTCCGAAGAAACTGACATTTGTCCGGCTGAAGGATGAGATTGCTCTCCTGCAGTCGCTTTAGTACCTCGATGAGCCTATCGTTGTGCTCTTTGAGTGTTGTTCCATGAATTACAATGTCGTCTAAATAAACGTAGCATTTAGATGCTTGTAAACCTGCTAAAACGGTATTCATCAAACGTTGGAATGTCGCTGGCGCATTCTTCATTCCGAATGGCATTGAATTATACTCATAATGCCCATGTGCTGTTGAGAAAGCAGTTTTTTCCTTGTCTTCTTCGGCCATCGGAATTTGATGAAATCCCGAGGTGAGGTCTAATGTAGTAAAGTACTTCGCTTTTCCTAACTGATCCAATATTTCTGTAATATTTGGCAAGGGATACGAATCTCCTACCGTTATCTCGTTTAATTTTCTGTAGTCGACGACTACTCTAAATTTCTGTTTCCCTGATGCGTCAGGTTTTTTCGGTACTACCAGGAGCGGTGCGTTCCATTGGCTGCGACTCGGTCGTATTATGTTACCAGTGCCGAACTTAGCAGTAGGCTGAGCAGGCGCCAGCCTACAGGCCCCCACCAAATAAAGGCCCCCACCAAATTAGATTAATTCAGGCTTCAAGTGAAAATCCATCATTTATAACCATAATAAGCACTTCGTACTGCATAATAATTAAAATACATGTAGGTATCGATTATAGAAAGATGACTAAACTTTTTTTTTTATTACAAAAAGAAATAATAATGTAGTAATCAATTTGACTAGCCTGCGTCACTATATCAGCGAAAATAATATTGTTTTGTGAATAGCAGACGGTTTTCATATACCGTCTACCGAGAATATTTGGTGAGAGTAAACGATCCCCTTCCTACGTCAAAACCAACACAGGCGCGCACCGCATGCGTGAGGTTCGTTCAGGAGGGGATAAGATGCTAGTAGCATTGCATCCCCTCCCGACCCAGCCTCACGCACGCAGTGCGCGCCTGTGTTGATTTTGCCGTAGGAAGGGGATCGGTTAGTCTCACCGAATATTGTCGGTAGGTGCGATTCAGGTGCTGTCACTGTGACATCACATGGCTATCGGGGTACATAGATATATTTGTGCATGCATCAATTCTAACCTTACCAACTTTATACGGTTTACATTATCAACTGTTGAGTGAAAGTTGAGCTGTGAGAATTCTTGTGAGTCAGAAATATTTTTATAACCTCACTTCGTACTTTTGGTTTTTAGAACTTGGTAAGTAAATATTTACGTTTAATGGGTACTTACAGCTGACAAAAGGATGGATAGAAAATCTGATAGGCATAAAACTCCGAGATCATATGAATCTGGGTATGAAAAAGCAAAAAAAAGAAAAGCTAAAGAGAAACTGCAGAATCAAATTATTTCAAAAACACCCAAATTAAAGACATATTATAGAGAAATTCCTACTCCTGAGATATCTCCTTCAACTTCATATCCCAATCAAAATCTGGTAAGCTTTTGATGTTCCTTAATTAAATGATAGTGCACTGAGAGGAATCAACGGTTGTATTAATTAAAATTTGAATTGATTTCTTAAATATATGTACCTAGCCAGACAATGTTCTAAGAATTTTATTCCAAGTACAGGATCTAGAAGAATAAGTTGTTTCTATCAGTAATCAAGATGGCAGTTCTGAAGCCTGTCACCTGTCTGTTGAATTATGCAGCTCTGATATTGGCAAATGGCCTAAAGATATGAAAGATCACATTGATTTCTGGGTAAAAATTGGAAGTGAGAGTATCCAAAATTGTGATCCTATGATTTTAAAAGAAAAGTCTTCCAAACAGTCTGATGGCAACTTCCAAAGACAGTGTTCGCCATCTATGTTTGAAATTCAATACAAAGATGGCTCTAGCAGTAAGCGCAAATGGCTATGTTTTTCGCCTACCACTGGAAAATTATATTGCTTCTTTTGCAAATTGTTTAATACGGGAAAGCCTAATCAGTTTCATCAAGATGGCTTCTCTGACTGGAAAAATAGTCAATTTCGCTTAAGAAGTCATGAAATCTCTGCAGATCATACACAATCCTTAATTTTATTTGAATCACGCTCCTCTGAAATAGGGCGTATTGATAACGAGTTGAGGCAGCAACTTACAAAGGAAAGAGAATATTGGCGAGAAGTTTTGACGAAATTAATCTCAGTAATAAGATACATTTGTGAGAGAGGATTGGCCTTTCGAGGAGATGATCAGACCATAGGTTCCCAGCACAATGGTCATTATCTAGGTTTGATAGAATTAGTTGCCAAACATAATGATTTTTTGAAAGACCATCTACAAAAGCACGCTAACAAAGGCATAGGACATGCCAATTACTTATCTTCTGGTATATGCACTGAGTTAACAGCAATAATGTCTGGAAAAGTATTCAATGAGATAATTAGCCAAATCAAGAAAGCAAAATACTTTTCAATAAGCCTCGATTCAACTACTGATGAAGCTCATATTGACCAGCTCGTCATTATAATCCGTTATGTTGAAGAGAGTGGACATCCTGTTGATAGATTTGTACAATTCGTTCCAAATGCGGGGCATAAATCTGAAGACATGTTTAAAGCTCTTATGAATTTTCTTGATAGTAAGGATTTGAACATTAAAAACAGTCGGAGTCAATCGTATGACAATGCAGCAAATATGAGTGGTAAATTCGAGGGTCTGCAGTCTCTAGTACGGAAAAAAAATCCTCTAGCTATTTGGGTTCCTTGTACAGGTCACTCTTTAAATTTAGTGGGTGTTGATGCAATGAACTGTTGTAAAGAGGCCAAACTATTTTTCAGTTTTTTGGAGCAAATTTATGTATTTTTCTCAAGTTCGACAAGTCGGTACGCTGTTCTAGAAAAATGTTTATCTGAAGCGTCCACTGCTAATAATCGGCTGCTTGTACCTAAACGCGTAAGTACTACTCGATGGTCATCGCGAGCAGACGCTGCAAAAGCACTGGCATTCGGCTATACACACATACATTCAACTCTTTGGGACCTTTCATCTGAAAGTTCTGAAGCATTAGGGCTCTATTTAAACATGTCTAAATTAGAAACATGTATCTATGCTCTTGTGTGGCATGAAATCCTTCAAAGAGTTGATGCAGTTAGTACATGCTTACAAAGCTTATCCATAGATTTGAATACTGCAATAGCAGAATTAAAATCACTGCGGGAATTTATTACAGAGAAGCGTAACGATTTTGATCGTTACGAGGCTGAAGCAAAATGCATCTGCGTAAATGATGAATATGGCCAATTAAATAAACGGATATCGAAAAGATCCACTCGATTGCAACATCAAGATTATGGAAATGCTCCAGACACTGAGTTTAATGCAAGGCAAGACTTTTACAATAATTCATTCATTCCAGTTATGGACCAGTTTATTGCTTCGCTAGTTAAGAGGATTGATGCATATAAGGAGACCTATGGGCGATTTTCATTTTTGCGAAAGCTCGATATTCTCACATCTGAGAAGATAAAGATGCATGCGAAAGAATTGTGTGATTTTTACGAAGAAGACTTGGATGAAAGCCTAGGCGATGAATTGATACAATTTGGAACATTTTATAAAAGTTTTCTCCATGAAAAACCGAAGGAAATAAGTATCGAATTCTTTATGTTAAGACTGTTGATTTCGAAAAAACTCAATAATTATAAAAATATATTTATTTTGCTCAAAATGTATCATACTATTTTAACGACAAATACGAGCGGGGAAAGAGCATTATCAAAGCTGAAGCTTATTAAGAATAGATTGTGCACTTCGATGTCAGATAAAAGTTTGAATAATCGAACTATTCTGAATACAGAATCTGACCTTATAGATAACTTAGACGTATCTGATATTATCGACCAATTTTCTAAAGCGAAAACAAGAAGAGTCAAAATTTAGATGCATTATTACTTTTATGTGTCATAGGCCGTAAAACTGCGTTTTTAACCTCGCTTCGCTCGGTTAAAACGCGGTTTTTGGCCTGGACACATAAAATTCTGTATGCCACACGGCCCAAAAAGTATTTTCTGACGAATTTCATCATAATCCTCGCCTTCGGCTCGGATTATAAACTCAAATTCGTCGGAAAATACTTAATCGGCCTAGTGACATAATGTACTATTAAGATGATTGAAAAAGCTTTCGATGTAATTTTATTGTAATAATTATCGACGTTTTCTTATTATATTAAATAAGCTATGAAAAAAATAATTCTACAATCTACATATTCATTTCCGATTTTTCCTGCCCACTAGTATAAGGCCCCCACCATTTCACTGCCTACAAGCCCCCACCAGTCATAGTTCGGCGCTGTATGTTACTCTCTAACATGGCTTCTATTTGCTTGTTTATCCCTTGTTTCTGCGATTCAGGTAGACGGTATGGACGAACATTAATCGGTTTTCCCCCATCCGTTAGTGTTATTGTATGACTGCTCGCGTTGGTAACGCCTAGCTTATCCCCCGGTAAATAGAAAATTTCGCTATACTTTTCGCATATCTCAAGTAGAGTATTTCTCTCCTCCTCGTTGAGATGATCTGTGCGAATAGTATCATGTACTAGCTTGATTCGTTGTCTACCCGTCTTACCAGTAAGTAGTCTTATGCAGGCCGTCTCTTCTTCCTTCGCGAGGGGCTATTCACATTCGAATCGAGTGACACCATGACTACAGAAATGTAGTCGACTACACGAGACTACACTACTGACTACGGCGAGACTACGGGCACTACGACTACCGAACGACTACAGTGACTACAACTGTCTTTAATGATGACTACGTGATTACAAATGAATTCATTGACTACACTACTGACTTCATATATTTGTAATACGTGATTACGTAATTACGGTGACTTCAAATGACTACATTTTGATTACAACTTATGACTACAAAGAATGTAGTCACATGAATACAGTGATTTCAATGTGTGATTACAATGATTTCACTGATTACATTGCGACTACGGATTGACTACAGTCGCAAGTGACACCATGACTACGGCTGTGAATAGCCCCTCGTTCCTTCGTTTCGTTATTTTCTTCGCATAACTCCTCCAATTCCACGGTCGGCGTCTCCAATATCACCTCGTGAATGTTTAGGTTTAAAATGTCTACTATGCATTCTTGGTTCGCCGGTTTAGTTAAGCAATTTCCTAGGTATACTCCGTCGGCGAGTTCCTTTTTCTCTACAATGCCGATGAACTTGCTGTTTGTCTTTACACTGACCTTTCTTATTGTTCGCGGCGCTAACCTAATTTTCTCCGTTTTCAACGGTCGTAAGAGTTCGAAACGCTGCCCGTGTATGAAGAATGCATGAGCGCTTTTACCTATCGCGGCTTCATGATCCTCTATGAAATCTATTCCAATGATGCCGTCAGCATCTAGACTGAAATCGTCTCTTACCACAAAAAAGGGATGTTCAATGGTTCTATCTTTCAATGGAATTGTTAATATGACTTTACAAAGTGCTTCAACAACGCCTTGTCCTATTCCTGATAGACTTGTTGTTTCTTCTAAGACTGGCAAATCATCTTTCAACATTCCTATTTTAATAATGCTAGCGTCAGCACCAGAGTCTACTAAAAGAGTCATATTTTCTTTAGTGGTTCCGTTCGCCTTTAACTCTATTCTGTTCCGACTTGCTCTATTTGCGTTGGCGACGTTCATTGATTTGTATGATCCTGCATTTCTCGTCGATTGTTGTGATCCTTCGTGTCCTGCGTTTCTACTATATGAATTTTGGGAGTAGCCCGTACTAGTTTTTTGGTTTTCGCCTGATCCGCTACCGTTATTTCCTGATCGTCGTTCATCGCGACGTATTCTATCCCTACAGTCTTTGTATAGATGTCCTCTGCGTTTGCAAAAATTACATACCAGTTCTACACGATGCACCGATCTACTCTGTCCTGCTGTAGGTAACGATTGCTTGTATTTTGTCTGGGTACAGTCCCGTGCAAAATGTCCCATCTGATTACACTTCAGACACTTTACTGTTGACGTATTCTTATCGCCGGGCTGGTTAGTCCGTCGATTTATAGAGTTTACGCCGTTTTGCGATTTTTCTTCCTCTTCCGCGCCCTTTATCGAAGCCGAAAGTTCCGTGAAATGGTATGATTTTACGATCGTTCTCAAATTATAATTTAGCCCGTTTTCAAAAATGGCTAGTGTTTGGTATTTGAGTAGGTCTTCTATTCCTTTTTTTTCCGCTGCTATTTCTGTCCTAACTCCGCATGCTCTAATAAGATCCATCATAAGACGCGTAACCCTTTTTCCGTAATCATGCGTATTTTCACTTGTTTTTTGTCTACTTGAAAATAATTCTACCAACAGTGCTGGCGTAGAGCTTTTAACTCCGTACAATGCCAAAAGCTCGGCTTTTAGCTTTTCGAAAGAATCTATATCTTTATATCTAAGTTCCATGGCTGCTTCGCCCTGTATCTTTGTTTTTAGGACCAGTTCTAACACGTCTGGTTTTTGATTTGGATTTACTTTATCCTTCAGATACTCGATCGTTTGCAATAAATCGTCCACTTTACGTGGTTCGCTTCCATCGAAAACGTTGACCATCTGTCGTACTTCCTTCAATGTCAAGTAGCCCGTCATCTTGGTTGCTGTCTGTTGCTTTGATTCTTTCTCGTCAGGAACCGATCCCGGAATGGTTATTGTCTCCTGGGATGCTGTTTGGGCTTGGTCAGGAAAAAAGGAAGCGCCTGGTTTAGGCTTTGGGGAAGGAGTTGGCTGTCCTTTTCTATTGCTTTTAATAAACGCTCGTAAAGTTGCCTTAATCTCCTCTACCGTGTTTGAGTCATCGACTGCTAGCCCGTATCTTTCGCAAATTTGTAGGAGGACCTCTTTCCGAATCTCCTGTATCCACCCGGTTTGACCTTGCGCGACAAGTTCCTCAATTTTATTCCATGTAGCAGACATCTACTCTAATCAAAAATTCTAATTCAAGCCTGATGAGCCTGAACTGATTCGTTACTTTGACGGAAAAATATCTAAAATTCCTTGCACTCTCTAAACACGATAATTTTCTAATGCTCGCACGCTTCTAACTGGCAGTTAGCTCTCAATAACAATGTTTGCGGCTTATATACTAAAACTGCGAAAGATTTCAAATTGACTTACACAAAAATGAATATCTTCATCTTGCTTCTTCCGCTTCCGCTGGGCTGTTGCTGACCCTCTGATTCCTTTGGTGCTGCTGAATCGCTGTGTGCTGCTGCTGCTGTAGGTACCCCGTGCTGGTTCCTTTGCCTTGGCCACGAATGCTGCTGCTGTAGCTCTTTCTTTGCGATGTATCTTTCACTAGGTTACAACGACTGCGTGTTGCACCTTTAACTTTCTTCTTTTTTACTTATTTATTTTTTATTTCACTTTTCTACTTTTCTTTAAACGTCAACTATCTTGCAAGCTCTGGTTTATCCGCTAGACCGCTGCCACCAATGTTGTAATTTGTTTATTTAACTCCCGTTATTCAAGGAATGGGGAATTAAAAGGGTTGTTCCCAGAGGTGATCTTTGACAATCACTCTAAGTGCTTGATAGTGACAAAGTAGTTTTATTTAATATTTAATATTTAACCAAGTACAAAAGAATTGCGTTTGGAGCACTTGCTCCGGTTCGAGTCAATGAGTATTCGGAGATAGCCTCCGCTTTCTTCAAGGTATCTGCTCAAGACTGAAGCGCGGCTCAGTCTTTAGCCTAATTTATAGTTACATAATTCTTACTCGATTATTGGCGTAACCTGCAATGCGATGCGCTTTGTCGCATTCCAGGTCATGCCTTGCTTAATTATTTAGGATAGCCTAATTACGCAATGTAATGGAATGTTGAGTAACAATTCTCAACACAACAATTATCGCCAATGTCCATGCAGTAGTTACTCGCAAACCCATGGATAAGGACGGAAATCGGCGTTTCAATACGCCAAACGCGCGCTCTATGACGTTCCGTGTACGAATCTGGGCATCATTATACGCGTTTTCGGCAGCAGTTGCAGGATTCAGCAAAGGTGTCAGAAGGTAGTTCTTGCACGCGTAGCCACTATCACCCAATAAATAACTGTTTGGGTATTCGTTATTTTCTAATTGGGCTCTCAAAAATGAATCTTCGAAAATCGTGGAATCATGAGTAGATCCTGGCCAGCGCGACACGATATGGATGAATCTTAGTTTGGAATCACATACGCTTGACATTAATTGAGAACCATCCCTTGCGGTTTCGGTATCGTTCGCCATTTTCACCTCCAGGTGACTGAATTCGGATATGCGTGCAATCGATCGCACCGATTACACTCGGAAATCCACCCACGACATTGAATCCAGTTTTTACCTCGTTGAGTGCTGCTTGGTCGTACGGCATATGAATGATATCATGTCTTAACATGGCAATGTAATGCGTGACATTAAAAATTATACGGCACACGGTTGCCTTCGATACATTGAAGTGATCACCCGTACATATTTGAAATGAACCAGTTGCATAAAATCGTAAAGTGATCAGCAGTTGATTCATTCCTGTTATTGGGTAGTTTCTCGCACTTTGGGGTTCTAAATGATGCCGGAACACATTGTATAATCCTTCAACAGACTCTTTCGAAAGCCGAAACCGCATTTTGAAATCAACATCGTCGTAATCCCGCAACGGATGATTGCGGGGACGAAATATTCGCGGACGTCTAGGTCCTTCTTCTTCATCCGAAGCATTCTAGAAAAATCAATCAATATATGTGCAGACTGATATTTCTCCTGATGGTAAACTATGTAGTGACTAGTTAGGGCAGGGATGGCGAACCTTTATACATCTACGTGCCATTTTTTCAAAATAAATGTGCAATGTGGCCGTGACGTGCCTACTGTGTCCCTCAATGTAGACGAAAAAATAAATTATTTCGATTAGGTACTCAAATTCCTCAATTAATGCCGTGCCCAAATTAGTTCTTAATTAATGCCGTGCCCAAATTATTTCGTCGCGTGCCATCAATGGCACGCGTGCCATAGGTTCGCCATCCCTGAGTTAGGGAAAGAATTTAAATTGAAAAAAATAAAAGGTCAGACTCACCTGTTATCCATCGGTCACACCCGCAGTCGAAATGATAATATACACCAATAATATAAAATATAATAAATACACTGATGATACAAAATAATAATGAATGAACGTTAACCAGAAAATATAAACCTTGAAAAAATACACAACAAAATACACAGATATATAAGAGATGCGAATATTGTCAGTTTTCTAGGTTATTCGACGTCAATTATAACTTTATAATATAAAGAATATAGTGAAGTCATCCATAGAATAGCGCTATTTGTCGTTAGTGAAACAAAAAAGCTTTATTCAATGAATAGCGAGTTATTCATAGAATAGCGCCATTTGTCGTTAGTAAAACAAAAAATTCAGATTTTAACCATCGAATAGCTTTATTCAATGAATAGCGAGTTATTTATCGTTGGTGAAACCGGGCATGAGTGAAGTAAAATATAATTGATCGTATCATTGATGTTCATTCATTTGATGGAATAATAGGGTCTTACGAAGATGGTCTGACGTATTTAGAAGAGTCCTTCAAAACAACTGAAATAGAGAGCCTCCCTGAATGAGCAACCTTTAACGACAAGGAGATGCCCAGAGTGATTTCAGCGGCCGAAAAATCAAAAATGTTCAACACAATGCCTCATTTTCCTATCCGTATCCAACCCATTGAGAGTTCTTCTTATGGCCATTCCACAATCAGTCTTTCCGTACTGTACCGTAGAATGGACGCATGGACGCACGCGCAATAGCCAAACATCAATGATACTGTTGGTGTGCGCGTGCGCCCGTTCTACGGTACGGTACGGAAGGGCTGATTGTGGAATGGCCATTACACAACAAATGATCTTACACAGCCATCAAAAACGAATTCTGCCGGTCCTGATTCTGCAAGGTTTCAACTGCCCAAAAAATCTGGGCCCACAATTCAAAAAACTAATTCAAAATTTGTTAAGAATCGAGCGGAACAAACGAGGAGACACATCTCTGAATCCAGCGAATTAGGTATTGAATGGACATTTGACACTTGTAATTCAGCATTACAATTCTGGCTGTACCAATCAATAACACTCACTAAATTGTGAAACTATTTTCGCATGTAGATGAGTCATCGTCTCGTAATGATAACGACATCGATGAAATCGATTTTGAAGACCTATATACAAACGTAAAAAATTATACTATTCATAATCAAATCTCATGTGATGGTCATTTAATTATGTAAGAGATAGTAAATATTATTTTATTAGGAAATGAAGATGGAAATCGTATTGGCGTTCCACGAGTCAAGAGGTCAAGGATTACACACGACAAGGGTGATGAATCAGAATATTCCGGTATGAAACCTTATTTGCTAAACAAATCAGTCATTATTATTGAATAGTATTTTTTATTGCATTGAGTTCCACTATTTTACTGTATATTTTCCAGGAACCGATCCAAATACACCGGTTACTAAGGGCATGCTTGCAGCATCAGAAAAAAAGATTTTGCAAGCGATCAACAAGGCTAAGCGAAGTGTCCTTTATAACATCAAAGTGTATAGAAAAACTGTCCGGGCAGCTCTTACATTCTCAGCTGATGATGATAAGCTGGATCCAAGAACTGAAATGCAGCGAACACTTAATATTCATCTTCTAGTGAAGAGCTACGAACAGTTCGTGTAATTGGATGAGCAGTTGAATGATCCGGAGAAAATCAAAATAATGGTCTGTATTATACTTTTTCAAGTCCTGTTGCGATGGAGACTAATTAATAATTATAATTCTAGACACGATTTATGTGTACCAACCTGGCTGCGGACATCAAGGATTCCATTTCAGAAATTCTTATTTCAATCATGGCCAAAGATGTACAGGTGTTATTTAGCGGTCAAGGAAGAATAATAAAGGGATCTGGCAAGAAAAATTTTAGTGCCACAAACATTTACATCTGTATGCAAGGTAAATTCAACGCATTAGTGTGGGGCAAATGACTTATTTAATTATTTTGTGATTCACTTGCAGATATTTTACATGTAAAAAAACAAGCCGAAGCAAGTGCAACAAAATCTTCGACCAGTTTGTGGCTGTCTAGAGCGAATGACAGAGAAGGTGGAAGAAAGGCGAGAGTCGCGGGATAATGCATGTGACTCTGCTAATTTCAATTCTAATTTCAAATATGTTATATGAGTTTTTACTGCCATAGCCTTTTAAGGGATATGGTTATTTGAATAATTTTTTGTGTTAAGGTATTATTATTTACTGGTGCTATACATGTATTGCAATTTTACGCGCGTATCTTACTATAGTCGTAACGTTAATCTAGTATAGTATATTTATATGGAATTATGATCTGTGTCAATATGAGTGTGAGAAATATTTAGTAGCTGTTTACGTTTTGCTTTTGTTCCACGAAACTCGAGTCAGTGACTTATACTCCATCTCCTGATACCAATATGTTATATCAATACAAATAAATGACTAAAGATGCCGACCAAAACCAAGAAAAATAAATGGTATTTTCATCATTCTATGTGTTCTATATTTCGATGTCCATTCCGAACATGAGTGAAAAAAATAATTTTACATTCGACATGACCATTGGGCCAGTCCTGAGCAAAGCCTGGTCGTCAAAGTTCGGGGGGTGACCATCGGCCATTACTGGTACGTTGTTATCATTCCAGCGTGTAGCGTGGCCATTCCACGACTCCGTCAAATAGGCAATATAGATGGATAGCGCGCGCGCCATCTGCCACCAGCGCGGTCAACTACTATAGACGCCATCTACCACGGCGCGGTCGACTACCGCCAAGCGCCATATTCTCTAAAATCTTTCTCGCTAACAAAGTAACTACGGGAAAAATATATAGTCGGGAATAAATTATTATTTAATTAGAGAAAAAAAGTATCTCTCTAGATATAACAGACTGCGTAGCTAGCGGGGTTGATTCCTCCTCCTTGCCTGTCCTTGTGTGCAGGCATATCTATTACTTTTAATAACACAGTTTCGCCTGGGAAGTTAGTGGTTAGCTAGTGAGTTACTCTGATGGGAGACGAAAATAAGATTCAATTTTCATATAAACCATCCGAGCCAAAATCGCGAAAATCAATTTATCCTTATTGATATTCAACCACCGGCAGCAACCATTAAATAAGCTGTCTATAGCCTGGTCTTTCGCGAGAACCTCAGTCTGACCATCAGGCATCGTGGTGTCGGGTGCAGCGTTGCCAGAACGCGCGCTAGTTTCTCGCTCACTCCGCCGCGATCGCCATACGCTCTATCTCTATTTATGATACTTTCTGGTCAGCCTAGTCGGGTGGGAAACAAAAAAAATAGTATATTGTGTACCAAGGAGGCAAAGAAGGTCTTTTACTTCGAGCGTATTTGCAATACTCGTCTCCGACTCGTATTGCAAATTTACGCTCGGCGTTAAAAGACCTTCGCCTCCTTGGTACACACGATATTTTATACAACAAGAGCATGTTTTACAAGTTCATGCTCGATCTGGTACACAAAGCAGACGGACTACGTACAATAACAACACGGGTCTCCAACGCTACGGCGCATGCGCGGAGTACGTCAGAGACAACTTTTAACTCCTAGGACTTAAAAGTAGCTAAAAGTAGACTCTGCACATGCGCATTCGCAGACCCGCTCAGCTGTCGCTAAAACGCCTACTTTGTGTACCGAAATCGAGCATGAAAAACGCGTAAAACATGCTTGCGTTGTATAAATAACTTATTCCAAATGAACGACCCTTAGAAAGGTAATTGACTCATTCACAACAATTATTAACATTTTTTCTCTTTTGACCTTCGGTAGCGACCTCTGAATATTTTTTTTATGCTCTGTCCTTTAACGACAACTTTTTTTTCGGAATTTGGCACCAAGTTTTCAGGTGGGAGGCGAAAAAAAAATACAAGTTCAAAATGAACCACCCTAATGGAGATCCAGTGAAAACTCGACTTTTCATTTTCGGGGTGATTATACAATAACTTCCTTTTTTCTCTGAAAACAGAGAAACGGGAAGTTAAAGATTGTGTATTACTGTTAAAAAAATTCGCAGTTAAAAATATTATGTCAAATTCTATACGTCATATTCGAATGTTAATTTGAAGAATTCGATTTGAGTTAAGCTGGTACTTTATGTTGAAAATTATTATTAACATATTTGCACAAAACTTGACACATCTATTATGTCAACTTCAGAATAACGAAGAAATAACTTCATGTTTATGTTAAATCTTTGAAATAACATGTGGTTTGGGGTAAAAAAAAAAAAATTTATGTCATTCAATTGTAGATTCACGGCAAGATTTGATCCAAAGTATAAGTCAGTTCAACTCTTCTTATATGTTATTTTGACGAAGAAGATCTGTTAACATATTTTATTACATTATCAGGTCAGTTAAATTAACACAAATATAATGTAAAAATTCGGTACATCACTGAAGAAAAGTGTTAAAATGACACATTTTTGAAGTAAAGTCGATACTTCGGACAAACCCGTGTTTGTTCGGTCGACTTCGGGAGCTGGTAGTAGCGTGTGGGGGTAGAGGAAACCTCAGTCGTAGTGTCGGACGCAAACGTGCAACACGTACAAACGCCGTAAGGATTACTCCAGGGTAAGTCTTCATATCAGTTCTTCCCAGTAGTGTACAAGCTAATGATTGTGGAATTGTATTAGAATGTACTATTATTATTAGGTGGAAGCCTCACAAGGGTTTTTCCCGACACCGGTGTCGCCTTTATTTTTTGTTCTTCAATACGGCGAACGAAAAGAATGGGTAAAACTAGCCCCACCTCATGAATATGCCAGATTTGTACTTAATGGTATAGCTTTAAACCCCAAAAAGCACCCCTGGTGCAAAAACCTTTCGCCAAGTACATTAATGTGGTCACTACCCCCCAAAAAATCCACCAACCAAAATTCCTCCTCAACAAAATTGGTACTATAAAAATGTCTACTTACAAAAGGATTGAAATCAAATACAATGGCCAAGTACATGTCTTCTGTATAACAAAAGTTTACAACAGAAGAACAGAAAACTGAATAGTCTTGTATCGTTCACTCGCTACGCTCACTCACTCGATTGGCTCTTGATAATTACAGGGAAAAAAATCAGTAAAAAAAAAATTTAGGGAGTGGTACTTGGCGGGCCATTATATCAATATGTATCAAACAAATGATACATAGACCGAAGTGAAAACTCTTTTACTTACTCATAAATGGCCCGCAAGTACCACGTACTAAATTTTTTTTTTACTGATTTTTTTTCCCTGTAATTATCAAGAGCCAATCGAGTGAGTGAGCGTAGCGAGTGAACGATACAAGACTATTCAGTTTTCTGTTCTTCTGTTGTAAACTTTTGTTATACAGAAGACATGTACTTGGCAATTGTATTTGATTTCAATCCTTTTGTAAGTAGACATTTTTATAGTACCAATTTTGTTGAGGAGGAATTTTGGTTGGTGCATTTTTTGGGGGGTAGTGACCACATTAATGTACTTGGCGAAAGGTTTTTGCACCAGGGGTGCTTTTTGGGGTTGATCAAAGAGTACTCCGAGGTCCAGAGGGCCAGTATTATAATCAAGAGGTACAGAGCCCAACTGGTACGATGAATCCACTTTCACTGATCTAGAGAAAGAGATATAACTGCATATATATAAATATGAGATATATGTATTGCAATTCTTAGGTAGTTTTTTTTTTTTAATGCAACTAGGTCCTCTGCAGAAAGAACATGTACTCGTCCCGTACTCATAACGTCAACTTTGAATTCGGATCTGAACAGAAGGTATCGAAATATACCGTGAAGATTCGTGGATGCGCACCATAGGACGCCTGCATACAGGCAACTCAGAAGTCAAGCGATTCGGTTTTATGCGTGCCCATTGGCGACGTGGAAACAACACCTAATCGCTTGATATTTGAGTTGCCTGCATGCAGGCGTCCTATGGTGCGCCTCCACGAATCTTCACGGTATAGAATTAAGCCGATTGAGCCTATTGATGCAAGACTAGCGTAGAGCATAAAATGAAAGTTTTTGAAGTCAAACACTTGCATTCTGCTCTATTCGTCTGACTCTATCCGTTTCTTGTATCAAATCACACTGCCTCGTTATTTTGCAACTTCAACGTTTTCTCTCATCATCCTCTCTTCTCATGCGGCGACCCGCTACAAAATTAAACAATCCGTAAAAAAGGTTGTGCAATGAATAAATAAATATAAATGAGAAGTAAATGGTTTTTATAATTTTCATGTTTAAGGTGCTTTCCTAGGCAATTCCACCAGTCCTGAAAACATCGTGAAAAAATGTGCTATTAAACGGAATATCTCTGCCTGGGCACCGAAATCAATGAAACAAAATACGTCGCGCAATTCTGTGGGCAATTACGAACACGCACGGCCCAAAACATATCCGTTTTATGCTGAAATAGAAAAGATATGTATAAAAAACGCGTATTTTTGACACTTGGCGATATATATCGATCGGAATGATGGCGAGTTAGTTGTTTTCGAGAGTTTTTGAGGTATCGGTGACGGTTCAGAGATGGCGTGGCGCACGAATCTACGAGTCAGATCACTGTTCGATAAACTGGACAAAATCGGCTGTCAGGGATAAATTCTAAAGTTGTCATAGAAAAATGTTGTTATTGTGGTCAGGATACACAGAAGACTAATTCTGTGTATCCTGACCACAATAACAACATTTTTCTATGGCAACTTTAGAATACACGCGTATTTATCACTGACAGCCCATTTTGTCCAGTTTATCAAACAGTGATCCGACTCGTTGATTCGTGCGCCACGCCATCTCTGAACCGTCACCGATACCTCAAAAACTCTCGAAAACAACTAACTCGCAATCATTCCGATCGATATATATCGCCAAGTGTCAAAAATACGCGTTTTTCATACATATCTTTTCTATATCAGCATAAAACGGACATGTTTTGGGCCGTGCGTGTTCGCAATTGCCCACAGAATTGCGCGACGTATTTTGTTTCATTGATTTCGGTGCCTAGGCAGAGATCCGTTTAATAGCACATTTTTTCACGATGTTTTCAGGACTGGTGGAATTGCCTAGGAAAGCACCTTAAATACAAATCTCTATCATCTGAGAAAGAGGAAGTCTATCGATCATTTCTTTAATATTGAATAAGTATTTTCATTCTAACCATTTGTCGTGATAGCACTAATCTGAATTTGATTGAGATCGTTCCGAGCGGAGTCTAAGCTGTTTGTAAAAAATGTATTAAAAAATTATCTTCACCGAAGGTCAAAGCACTACGTTGTCGTGAAGTGTAGAATAAAGCCTATCGGAGTCCAACGCACAACGTCAACTTACAGTCTCGTTTGGACTAGAGGATACCGAGATAGAATATAGAACTCGTCGGAATCCAACGCATAACGTTGACGCACAATTTGGGTCTGAGCAGACGAGCCTTTAAAGATGAGCCTAACATAGAGCTTAAAGTGGAATTCATAGCAATGCAACGCTTGAACTCGGCTTTCTTGGTCTGGCTCCATGCCGTCCTTATATCAAATCATGCTATCCTGATATTTTTCAACTTCAACATTTTCTCTTGATTTTCTATTGTCAGACTTTCTCAGGCGGCAACGTGCTAAATAATTGGAATCCCTAAAAAAAAAACGTTTCCTCCGATAATTGCATTCATGAATGAAAATAGGCCAAATCTACAATGTATATAAGTGAACAAAATTTAGAGGTAATAGTCAGTTAATAATAGTCATCTGACAGTCTTGTGTCATGCAAGGTAAACCTAATCGTAAAATTATCCGTTCACGATTGTTATTTTATTTATCACCATGAATTTTACACGTCAGTCGATTCGCATAACCTCAAAAGCTCAAGATCGTAGGATTTAAGATAATAATTAAGCTATCGAAACATTTTTGTTGGTGGCTATCACTTAAATGTACTTGGCGTAAGGTTTTCGCACCTGAGGGGCTTTTGGTGGGTATTCACTAGTTTTCGTACCTTCATATTTTATATTATTAATTATTTATTAATCATTGCTTGTACTTTCTTTTATTTTCTTTATTTGATTTGAATTCGAAAACATGAAATGAAATGACAACACGCGTCTGCTAGTGTTGCAGACGGTTTCTGTCTGCGATACCAGCGCTGACTACGTTGTGACTGTCGAACTAACGCCATTCTATACAACTTTTGGGTGGATTTTCCCTTCTACTATGTGATTTTATGGGAATGGTTTGAATGGGATGAATCTTGGTCTGAATTTTTGTGTGGATTTTCCCTTCTATGTCATGTTCCCAGATGCGTAAGGACGTATGTTCTATGTATAAGCATAGGACATACGCCCTGCGGTTAGCAACGAAATGTGATTTTATGGGAATGGTTTTAAGTGTGAACGATCTTGGTCTGAAGACCAAGAAGGATTTTATTATACGAGGAAACGGGGTGTCAGAATCTGTAATTAATCATAAATCAGCACTCCTGACACCGATTTAATCGATCTAGGGCTTAAATGAAAGCTTTTCATGCCCACATCCTAGATTAAATTAGTTCGAAATCGTGTATGTTGTGAGGTGAAAGAAAACGAAGATACTAATTCGCGGTATAGGTTAGGGTAGTTGCCTCTCGGGTATATAGACTCGTTGAGTCTCGCGCTTGAAAAAAAAATTTTTTTAATGTACTTGGCGCGAGACTCTACCGAGTCTCTTGATTAACGCTAGCGCTTAATTTAATAGTTCTGTTCCTATGTCTTGTTTGTATGTACACTAGGGTGGTTCAAAAAAGATCTTATTTCTCAGATGTTGCTGCTCATCCGTGAATATGTTGTTTGTGATTTTTAAAAATTATTCCATTTTTTTTTTAGCTCCCCGATGGAAAAAGTTTTTGTCTAATCATATATGATCATGCATAATCACCTATACATGATCAGATCCAAAAATTGGCCAGGTCTAATCATATATAATCATATATAATTATACAGGGTGAGTCAGAATTCGTGACGAATCTCTCGTGGAGTTAATCCTGGTCGAAATTGGGATCGAAAGTTCCTTAGCCATTTTTCCAAAAAACGATTTTTTTTCTTGGAATTTTTTTCCGACAAACGATTCTTTTGAACAATTTTTTTTTTTTTTGTTTTTTTTTTGTTTTTTCATCATATGTCACTTTCTAAGAATCCCAAATAATGCCAATGAGTTTTCTTTTTTCAATATTAGAGAGATTTTTCTATGAAAGTTTCTTATTTGGTCAACATCTTCCACCTTTTTTCTTTTTTCATCATATGTCACTTTCTAAGAATCCCAAATAATGCCAATGAGTTTTTTTTTTTTTTTCAATATTAGAGAGATTTTTCGATGAAAGTTTCTTATTTGGTCAACATCTTCCACCAAATAAGAAACTTTCATCGAAAAATCTCTCTAATATTGAAAAAAAAAAACTCATTGGCATTATTTGGGATTCTTAGAAAGTGACATATGATGAAAAAAGAAGAAAAAAAAAAAAAATTTTTGAAAAAAATCGTTTGTCGGAAAAAAAAATTCCAAGGAAAAAAATCGTTTTTTGGAAAAATGGCTGAGGAACTTTCGATCCCAATTTTGACCAGGATTAACCCCACGAGAGATTCGTCACGAATTCTGACTCACCCTGTATATGATCTATAAGTCGATGATCCGGGCTCTTGTCGAGTTGCTCTTCTCCGACGATCCATATTTATTTAATAAAATAATAATTCAACACGATAATTTATAACTGAACAGACACTTGTTTATTTAACTTGAAAGTTTCACAAATAATTAAAGAGTGACTGTAAGAGACGTAAATGATTTCGTGGTTTCCTTTTTAATCTCTTCCGAAGAATGCTTTTCTTTCTAATTCAAATACCGTCAGTGTCCTGGTTATGGAACCTGTACGGGTTTTGGAACACTTTGGTCTAGTTATCGAGAAATAAAATTCTAAACGTATCGGTATAATAAAGAATTTAGCTGCGATGGTAGTCTGCTGTTTTCTGTATCCCCAGAGTTAGGTTTGGTCGGGGTGAGCAAGTGAGAACCTTTTAAAAACAAATCGTTGAAAGAGGCGGGTGAGCCATTGCTGTTGCATGGCTGTCATCAATCATTAGGTTAAATCGTACAGTCAGTCGGTGTCTATGATTGAAGGGACTATTTTCACAAAATGTGAGTATCTGATGCCTCAAAAAGTGTTTGTGGCTATACTTAATTGATCAAGGTTCCTGATTCAATCGTAAAAAATCATAATTACAATCAATTTCGTTTAAAAAATAGCGGTTCCATTACTAGAACACCTCAACATCGCCTTGTACCAGTTAGCGAACCCCCAACCGTCAATAAACTTACATCTCGCATAAACAACACCAAAAAAGCGAAAGATAGAAGAGTAATTAACGGTATAATAATAATTGTAAGGTTCCTGATTCAATCGTAAAAAATCATATTTACAATCAATTTCGTTTAAAAAATAGCGGTTCCATTACTGGAACACCTCGACATCGCTTTGTACCAGTTAGCGAACCCCCATCCGTCAATAAACTTACCTCTCGCATAATCAACACCAAAAAAGCGAAAGATAGAAGAGTAATTAATTTGATGAACTATTTCAGAGTATCGTGGTTGTTGAAAACAGATTGTATAATTTAAATAAAGTATTAGTTCATGATTATATCAATTTCTAAGCTCGGGGTAATCAGTAACCTGAATTCAATCCCTCCGTTCCAAAACTAGTACATTTGTGGGTTCCAAAAAGGGGACAAATGGACTTTTGGGGTTCCATAACTAGGCCATTAGACAGGTGTTGCATTTAATTCAATATTAATTAATTTTTTGATTTCGTGAGAGTAGAAACGCGTAAAAATCAAAGGCAAGATATAGCTTCAGGCATTAGAAAAATTAAATTTCATAAATTAACAAAAGAAACCTGTTGAAACGCATTCTGGAGGGCTTTTTAATCGTAAGGAGTTCCATAACTGGTACACTGACGGTATTCAAACAGCTCAATGCTGCTCAGCAACCATTTATTCTTTTCTTAAATAACATCCACCATCAAAACATATGATTTCGTTCAAATGAGATCTTTAGTCCAGTAAAAATAGGTCTGAAATGCATGTTTCATGCCAAAGAGCTAATTTTTTGAGGGAAGTTGCATTTGAACCCCCCAAAAGTTCGTGCGAAGCGGTAAAGTTCTCAGCCCCCGGGAAGGGGTTGAAAAACATTGAAAACTACCCCGAAAATGCTCTTTCGGCAAATAACTAAAAAACGGGAGGAGATATGGAAAAAAGTTTCGAGAGAAAGTTGTAGATAACAAAATTTTTCACAAAAAAGGTCTGAAGGGTTTTACCTCTACTCCCCATAGTTTAGCCGCAGGGGTAGACGCAAAGCGTAGAAAGCGACAGATGTATACGTTTGCCTCGCTCCCACTCACTGCAGCCTTCGGCATGCTCGCTTCGGCATGTGTCACTCCGTCAACCAAACGAATGCGAGTGAGAACGATGTTTTGTTTTCTCAATGATTGCTGAAAATCTCGATCGAAGAATGAAATATACTATACAATTTCTCTCCGTGAATCGGCGAAGAATCAAAAATGTATGTATATTTCATTCTTCGATCGAGATTTTCAGCAGTCATTGAGAAAACAAAACATCGTTTTCACTCGCATTCGTTTGATTGACGAAGTGACACATGCCGAAGCGAGCATGCCGAAGGCTGCAGTGAGTGGGAGCGAGGCAAACGTATACATCTGTCGCTTTCTACGCTTTGCGTCTACCCCTGCGGCTAAACTATGGGGAGTAGAGGTAAAACCCTTCAGACCTTTTTTGTGAAAAATTTTGTTATCTACAACTTTCTCTCGAAACTTTTTTCCATATCTCCCCCCCGTTTTTTAGTTATTTGCCAAAAGAGCATTTTCGGGGTAGTTTTCAATGTTTTTCAACCCCTTCCCGGGGGCTGAGAACTTTACCGCTCCGCACGAACTTTTGGGGGGTTCAAATGCAACTTCCCTCAAAAAATTAGCTCTTTGGCACGAAACATGCATTTCAGACCTATTTTTACTGGACTACTTGCGATTCAACTCATTCCGTCTCTGCCAGCACTGTACATCAAATTAGTCATACACCGACACGGCCAAACTGACATACCACACGCCCTCGTGTGCTTCATCTAGTAATCTGAAACAATATACATTTTCCCAAGTATTTAATCTTATCGCTCGGTCTTCCTGAGCGAAATATTAAAATGCATCAACTAATGAAACAACTCTTGCCACCAAGGCATATACTTCTGACCGATAAGGTCATTGCCATGCAAGCGAACACTCATGACCGTAAAGGTCCTTGCCACACAGGCGAACACTCATGACCATAAAGGTCCTTGCCACACAGGCGAACACTCATATGACCACAAAGGTCCTTGCCACACAGGCGAATCCCAGTGTCATGCACCTGCACTTCACTCAACACATTTACCCAATATTAACATAATTTGACTACTCAGAGTCATCCAAATCTGTGGGAACAGAACATTCCGGCATCGCTCGCAAGCGATCATGAGCATACTTATAGGTTCTTTTGCAATTAGAAGCTTTCAAAAGGTATCTATCACCCTCTAACAACTCCAAAATTTTGAAAGGACCTCTAAACTTTGGATCCAACTTTGTTTGGTTTCTTTCGTGGTTTTTGATAAGAACGTAATCTCCCACCGAAAATTTCAATACCTTAGCTTTATTCTCATCAAATCTAGACTTATCTAAAAGAGCGCTGCTTTGAATTAATTCGTGCTCTCTGACCTCCGACAAAGGTACTTCTCTTTCATCATTATCAAAAGAAATCAAGCTCAATGGTCTAGCTACTCTACCAATTAATAATTCTAGGGGACTAGCCTTCGTCACCCTGTGTATAGAGCAATTAATCGCTAATTGAATATCTTTCAAAGCACCTTGCCAGGATTTATCATCACTGGCTTCAACAGACGTAAGCACATTTTTTAAAGTACTCATAACTCGCTCCACCTGACCATTACCTCGGCTGGTACCAGTAGCAGTTAAGTGAAGCATGATATTATGAGAACTACAAAACTCGCGAAAATCTGTGCCAGCAAAACATCTACCTTGATCCGCTATTACGCGGACTGGAGCACCAAATAATGTAACCGCATTTTTAAGAGCTTTGATAGCAGAAGTAGCATCAATATGATGAGAATGATCGAAAAGGACAAATTTGGTAAACGCGTCAATTAAAACAAAAATGTATTCCTTGATCTTATTTTTTCCACTAAGTCTACCTGTAACATCAATGTGTAAAGTGTGCCAGGGAATAGTTACTTTAGGAATCGGATGCAATTCGGCTTGAACTTTTCCAGAAGTTGATTTAGAAAGTCGACAGGTAATACAATTTTCAGTAAATTTCCTAATATATTTAGGAATTTTGGGAAACCAATAGTGTTCATATGCTTTTTCTAAAGTTTTATGCCATCCTAACTGCATCAATGACTCATGCAAATGATTGATCAAAGACCAACGAAAGGCTCTTGGAACTATTGGTAAAGAAAGGGTTCGGTTATTTCGTTGAATTATTCGACATAGAATTCCAGAGCGTAATTCGTAAGAACCAGAAAGGTCATGATTTAAATGAGGATTAGAAAATTTGGAAATAATACCAACAAGTTCCTTATCCTTCTGTTGCTCGGCTTGTAACCAATTGTCAGAAATTTCCATCAAATTTATTTCTTTTTGCTCAACAGTTTCAATAGAAGAATCATTTGGTACTTCAGGTAAAGGATTTCGAGAAAAGAAGTCCGCATGAGACATAATATGCTTTCCTTCCCGGTAGACAATATCAAAATCAAAAGATTGCAGAAAAGCCCACCAACGATGGACTCTGGGGGTTAAATCTATTTTTTTACGAGAAGCTCTGAGAGAATTACAATCGGTAATAACAACAAAAGTTCTCCACTGCAGAAAATGACGGAAATGTTTGACAGCATTTACAACCGCAAGAGTTTCTAATTCATACGAGTGATATCGAGATTCCGGATCCGTTGTCCTTTTACTAAAATAAGCCACTACATGTGATTTTCCATCGACCTTTTGAATTAAAACCGCGCCATAGCCAATAGCACTCGCATCCGTGTGTAATTCAATCGAAAAAGTTGGGTCAAAAATCATCAATACGGGAGTACTAGGCAACCGAGATATTAAACATTGACGAATCTCCTCATGTTCCGGTTTCCAATCAATTTTGCCTTTCCCAGAAGTTAATTTATACAATGGAGCTGTAATTTGAGAAAATTGGGAAATAAATTGCCGAAAATAAGAAGCAAGTCCAATAAATTGTCTGAGTTGTGCAACAGTTCCAGGAGGTGAAAGCTCAGTTAGCGCCTTTATTTTTCCCAGATTCGGTCCAATTTCACCAGAGGAAATTTCATAACCAAGATATTCAATTCTCGATTTCAAAAACGAACATTTCTTTAAGTTTATTGAAAACCCAGCCAAAGTTAAGGTTGTCAAGACAACTTCAAGTCTTTCAATACCTTCTTCGATAGTGTGTGAGGGAATTAACACATCATCCATGTAACAAACTACGGAAGTATTTACAAGATCACCAAGTCCTTTATTTATCGCTCGTTGAAAAACAGACGGTGCATTTCGTAAACCAAATGGCATGGAAAGATATTAATACTGTCCGTCGGGTGTCACAAAAGCGGTTGGTTCAACAGAATTCGGATGCACAGGAATTTGATGAAAGCCGCTAGCCATATCGAGAGATGTAAAATAATGTGCACCTCCTAACCTTTCAATCTGATCAGCAATTAACGGCAAAGGATACCTATCTGGTACCGTGTTATTATTGAGTTCTCGGTAATCCACACACATACGATCTAAACCATCCTTCTTTTTAACCAAAATGATTGGACTGGCAAACGGAGAGCAACTAGGTCTAATAATATTTGCTTCGATTAATTCCTTGATTTTATCACGAACGACTTGCCGTTCATTTGGGCTAAGACGATAAGGTCGTCGTTGTACAGTTCGGTTCGGATCTATGAGACGAATTTCTAATTGACCGGTAGTGACTTTACATTTAGGCGTGCCCTCAACAAAAGTGGAAGAAAAATCACTCAACAACGAAAGTAGTGAATCTTTATCAGAATCCGAAATATCTGTATCAATGCTGTCAAAATTTGTAGGTTTTGTTACTATACCACAAACATTTACAGTCGTTAGTCTTTTAAAAATCATGCTATCACTTGTCATTTCTATAGCGAAACCTTGTTCTAATATCTCTCGACCTATCAAAATACCAGCTTTCAGGTAATCATCAGGAATCACATGAAGCAAAATTTCTATGCAGTGATCATTAATAACCACTTTTGACATAATTTGACTGCTACTATAAAGATTTGTCTTTCCAATACCTATTAAGGTAACTAATTTACTTTCTCTTATTCCCAAGAATTTATTTGCAATGCTTTCTTTAATCAAAGAGCACTCAGCGCCGGAATCAAAATAAAACAGGAACCGCTCACCGGAATGCAACAAATGTCCATCCACCGGCTTGATCGTACAAGTCTCTACACGACGTACTGTTCGGGAAGTAGATGCACTAGACTTCATACAACGGGTTGCAATGTGGCCAGGTTCTCCACATCTGTAGCAAGTTATACTTTTCTGCGTACTGGTTGTTGAAGTCTTGTCAGGATCAGTTCTGCCTTGAACCTGTGGACTGCGACATGCCGCAATCCTGTGACCAATTTTACCACATCCAAAACATTGCACCATGTTCGATCTCGATTTCTTCGGAGCCGAAACATCTTTGTTCTCAAAACTAGATGATGGTCTTTTCCGGTAGTCCATTGCCATCAATTCTTGTTGAAGTTTGGCTCGTGAATTCACTTCTGACGTGAAAGCTAGCCGCTGTAATCGAGGATCTATCTGCGTTGCATGTGCAAGCACATATGACACAGCTATTTGTTCTACCGTCATCGTTTGCCAGCGAGACATCAGTGAACTGAGAAGTCTGCTAGCATAGGCAGCTAAACACTCTCCTTCTTTGGGTTTTCCAGAACTTATTCGCATAAAAGTCGCAGCAGGAGTTTCAACTGTATCGTATCTTGCAAGAAAAATATCTTTAAATTGCCTCCATGTCATTCCATTGAAGCTCACTTACGGGAACCAGGAAATTGCGGATCCTTTCATAGCTCGACTCAAGACAATGACCAAAGAACTGCCTTGAAGTATTTCTTCTCGCATGCAGATTTCTGCCGTGAAGCACCAAGCTCGAGCGTCTACGTCTCCATTTTCGGGGTCAAATTTTGGCAACTTTACCGACGTGTGTGCCAAAGATACATTAAAAATCGAAGGTGCTGGATTACCTATCACTTTAATCAGATCAAGCATATTCCGGCTTTGTGATTCTATTAATGCGCGCCATCGTGCAGATTCATCATTTTGTTCTAGAGGCCTTTGCTCTGGTCTTTCTGGAATTAACGGCAAAGATTCGTCCGATCCCACTTCTGAAGTCGATGGTCCGGGCTCTTGTCGAGTTGCTCTTCTCCGACGATCCATATTTATTTAATAAAATGATAATTCAACACGATAATTTATAACTGAACAGACACTTGTTTATTTAACTTGAAAGTTTCACAAATAATTAAAGAGTGACTGTAAGAGACGTAAATGATTTCATAGTTTCCTTTTTAATCTCTTCCGAAGAATGCTTTTCTTTCTAATTCAAATATTCAAACAGCTCAATGCTGCTCAGCAACCATTTATTCTTTTCTTAAATAACATCCACGATCAAAACATATGATTTTGTTCGAATGAGATCTTGCGATTCAACTCATTCCGTCTCTGCCAGCACTGTACATCAAAAATAGTCATACACCGACATATACACGGAAAAAATTTTGCGAGCCCTGCCGTCGCACTCTCTTTTTCAATCGTTACGGCTGCACACTCAGAAGCCCGAGCACGTCACCATCGCAGTTTTAGAGCTCGAGCGTCTCAAAATCTTTAGCGTGCGGCGATCGCAACTTCTGCGCGCTGGGTGATCGCAGAGAGTGAGAGCGCAATGTTCCAAGATACAGTATATGAGCACTGAGCGTACGGTAATCGCAAGAGAGTTAAACCAAACGTCATGCCATCAAGCGAATTTATTTTCCTTTGAATATATACATTAGGGTGGTTCTTATTTAGGGCTTGGTGGAATTTAAATGAGTTCGCCCCCCTAATAGATCACAAATAATGTAGAAAAAATCACTGTAAAATTTGAGCTCTTAATTTTAACATTAAGCCATGCCGCCAAAGGCTTTTGTATTTTTTTTTTTTTTTTTCTTCGATTTTGTACAACTAAAGATATAATATTGGGTTTTGTGCACTTCTAGATCTTTTTTTTTTTTCTGCGGCACCAAAAATCTTGTGAAACATCGATGCGTCTCATTGCAAAAACATGCGTAAATCTCCCATTTTATCTACATCTATTAACAATTGGCTATTTACCTAATAAAATATTGAAATAGTATGTTTTTGAACACACTTATTTTGTCGTGATTGTTTTCTTATTGTTTGGTTTATTTTTAATTGACAAGTTTCTAATAAAGTTTTTCAAAAAAACAATGTTGATATAATTTTTTTACTATGCCAAAAAAAAAAAACATTACTTCTGTACCGCTGTTTTCTATACATGAATGTCAATTTTTGAATTTTTTTATTTCTTGAATCGTCAATAAAGTACATTATCTTGTCGAAAAATGGATGGTAAAAATGTTAAAATTTTTTTTTTTTTTTTTATCCTACTTGGAAAAACACCTAAAATTTAGGCCTCTAGACCAGAATACCCCTGAAAAAAAAGATCTAGAAGTGCACAAAACCCAATATTATTTCTTTAGTTGTACAAAATTGAAGAAAAAAAAAAAAAAAAAAATACAAAAGCCTTTTGCGGCATGGCTTAATGTTAAAATTAAGAGCTCAAATTTTACAGTGATTTTTTCTACATTATTTGTGATCTATTAGGGGGGCGGACTCATTTAAATTCCACCAAGCCCTAAATAAGAACCACCCTAATATACATATATATAATATATATATATATATGAATACGAATGAAAAATGTTTTTTCAGCTAATCTATCTTTATAGGTTAATAAACTTATATAGAAGTATGAAACTATTTTTTTTTAAACTTTATTCTGTTACCTTAAAAGAAACTGGATTTTAATGAAACCATGTGATATCACGTTAATAGGGGGCAGTATTTTAAATACAAAAATATCGAACCTGTGAAAGAGCTTTTAAAAAGGTAGAAATAATTAATGAGGCATAGTTTTCAAATTAATAATGCGATTTATTTTTCTATAATATGCAAAGCTGTAATTAAACAGTTTTATAGAGCATACTCTGGAATAATACACTGCCAGGGTTCTTTATTTATGGTTATTTCTATGAATGTAGGCTGTCCAATCAATGGTAAATCATTGTAACTGATTTCTCTATCTTTTTCTGAACTGTGCCATACACGATATACATAATAATGATTGTCAAACATTATTTCCTCGTAGGACTGAATTTAAAAACTCATCCATTGCGCAATCACTATAATACTACTATATACTTTTACATTAGAAACTTTGATGAATATTATCATGCATCAGTATATTTCCTGTACGCGTTGTAACCATGGAGATATTATGCGGTTATAACTCGAATTTATTTAATTTTTTGATTATGACGCGCTGCGCGCGAGCTGAGACGCTAACGCTTTCATATAAAGAGGGTCCTGCCTTATCATACCCATGAGATGGCCCTGTTCGCACTCTGCGAAGCCCGAGCTCTCGTGCTGCGAGCTGGGTGCGCGCACAAAGCTAAGATCGTAGTCGTCCCACTTTTTCGACTACGGCACTCGCATGTGCGACGGCAGGGCTCGCAAAATTTTTTCCGTGTATATAATCAGATCCAATCAGATCTAATCATTTGTTTTGGACAATTAAAATAAAACAGTCAATCAAATTGAAAAAATTATATAAACTATCGATTTATATCTTTTATGTGTCTAGGCCCAAAAAACCGCGATTCTAACCTCGCTCTGCTCGGTTTAAATGCGCTTTTTGGCCTAGACACATAAAATGATATATGCCATACGGCCCATAAAGTATTTTCTGACGAATTTCATTATAATCCTCGCCTTCGGCTCGGATTATAAACTCAAATTCGTCGGAAAATACTTGACAGGCCTAGTGACATAATGTACTATTTCATGTCGCAGTGATCGGCAATCATGGGTATTTCTGACAATTAACTTTTTTTCGTCGATGAAAAATTTCTCACTGTTTCTTGCGGGGATTCGAACCCAGGTCCTCCTGCGTATCAGGAGCCTTATTCTGTGAAATTGTGACGTGACTCAAGTGATAAAATGACAGACCGATAGATGGCGAACCGTATGATACAAACGTGACTAACTTAAGGTAGTAGTCTCGCTGCGTTGTGGTCAAATGACCGCTTATCAATCGTCGAAATAAAACAGAATGATAAAAAAGGTTTTCTGTATTTTCTGTATTGCATAAGTCTTTGGTCGATTTAAACTTCACGGATACAAATTCAAATTTTATGATTTATGATTATAAATAATTTACTACTGCTGATTTGATTTGGTTATGATCGGCAGATTATGATCAACTACTTCATGGCAGTCGATAGATTATGATCAACTACTTCATGGCGGTCGATTTTCTGCTATTTACTAACATTTTATCAAGAATATCTTAAACGTTCTCTTCGAATAATTCGGTGACCATATTCTTTTATAGTCGCGTTGGAATCCTCAGAATCTAATTCACAAGTAGTAACTTTATTATTAACGTTATCTAATCAATAGGGGCATGAATTCGGCAATCACAATGTTGGCGGAACAGTTTTCCCATAAGACGCCAAGTTAATTTTTACATTTTCGACGTAACATTACTTCTTGAAATCTCCGGTAAGGTACCAAATACTTAGGTTTATATAAAAGTTCATCACATAAACTCATATATATTTCAAAATCAAGGATTAATCTAATAACGATTGCAGCGAGACTACTACCTTAAGGTGATATCTAGTCAAACGTGTACTACCCACTCTAAGAAAATTGACCGTTCGTGTTTGGACTTTTGAATTGGACAACTAAATGAGCGCGAAAAGCTGTTTGTTTCTTGATATGCGGAGCTCGGTCTCCCTTCCTCGAGTCTCCATATTCCATAACTGCTATAGGTAGAATTAAAGGGCAGAAGTTGCGTTTCGGTATAAACTCCAATTTTTACGTCGTAAAACATTTTGAATGATTTTTGAACTTAGTAATTTCATAGATAAAAATTTATTAACGGATTTTTTTTCCAACATTTACTTATTGAAAACTCTCATAAGCTGAATCACATTTTTTAAAGAATATTAACATATTGAAAACTCTTATAAGCTAATGACATTTTTTTTTTATATTTACTTATTGAAAACTCTTATTTATAAGCTCAATCACATTTTTTTAAATATTTACTAATTGAAAACTCTTATATAAGCTAAATGACACTTTTTTTATCTTGTTATTGCGATATCTACTTTCTGAAAACGTTTGTAAGCTCAATGCAAAAAAATTCTTCAATTTTTTTTTTTTTTCAACTCTTACCTTGCCAAATGCTTGAGGTGGATAAGACAAAAGTCCTCGCGAAAGTCGGTCCCTGTAGCTCAACTCTAAGATGTCGCTATTTTCATTTAATTTCCTGTTCATTTAACATGGGAATTTTCTTTTTTTTATTTAAACTGAAATTACACCTATTCATTTTAATTTTTTGGAAATAACCATTGTATATTCAGAAAGCTGGTCTGTTAAGCTTTCCAAACCTATATAATAAAAGTCGATTAATAAATAAATTAATAGAAGATTAAATAAAGTCATTTAAGGATGTAGTTCACGTTAAAAGCTATCTTCCACAATTGATAATATAATAATGCCAACTTTTGGGTATACATTTGTACACTTAAGACTACGAAAAAAAACGTATAACATTGTCCATACAAGCTTAAGATCAGATGGGAAGCACCAAAAAGGCCTCAAAGCAGTGCTTCGCTAGAAATGGAACTGGCGATGAAATACTTAGGATACAGCAATCTCCATTTTTTGGGGGTATCAGAGAGACAGAAATAAAAGATTCACGTCAGGAATTTGTTGTACAGTGGACAAAACTCGAGAAATTGAATTTTTAATACGTTTTTTACAAAAAAAGGCATTTTTAACCCGAACTACATCCTTAAAATCTAGAGATTTTTCTGTGGCAACAAAATTTCTAGATTTTAAATGACTTTATTTAATCTTCTAATTGAAGTAATCGACTTTTCTTATATAGGTTCGGAAAGCTTAACAGACCAGCTTTCTGAATATACAATGGTTATTTTCAAAAAATTAAAATGAATAGGTGTAATTTTAGTTTAAATAAAAAAACGAAAATTCCCATGTTAAATGAATAGGAAATTAAATGAAAATAGCGACCTCTTAGAGTTGAGCTACAGGGACCGACTTTCCGGAGGACTTTTGTCTTATCCACCTCAAGCATGTGGGAGGGTAAGAGTTGAAAAAAAAAATTAAAGAATTTTTTCGAAACACCCTAATTCACATATATTGAAAACTCTTATAAGCTATATAATATGACTGTTTTTTAAATATTCACTTATGGGAATAGTAATAGGAATCTCTCATAGGCTAAATCACATTTTTTTCGTTTTTAAAAAAAATCATACATGGGGATATTCCAATTCCAGAGACGTCACAGTACTGCAAGTCTCGGACCGTCAGGCGGCTGATAAATATGTGCGCCAAATTATCAGGTTCGCCGCTCGACTATTAGGTAGCTATAGTATAGTCGAAATTTGATCAACGCGATCGTTAGCCGTGGATTTTTATTTTATTTTATTTCTAAGCTACGATCGGTGGCTACGATCGCGTTGATCGTATTTCGACTATACTATTATAGCTACCTGATAGTCGAGCGGCGAACCTGATAATTTGGCGCACATATTCATCAGCCGCCTGACGGTCCGAGCCTTGCAGTACTGTGACGTCTCTGGAATATCACCCTGTATATTGAAAACTCTTATAAGCCATATAATATGACTGTTTTTTTAATATTTACTTATGACGCGCGGCTGAAAAGAGCGAAGTCGTCACAAAAAAAAAGCGGGAAACAAATTTAGAATGAAAAAAAAAAAAAAAATGAGTTAGGAAATACTAACTTTAATCGTAATAATCGTGTATTATCCGTTCTCTTTCTGTGACCCCTGCTTGATAGTTAAAGCAACCTGGCATTTCTCCCTCTTCGACATTGTTCGGAGCTTCCGCGAATTCTTGTTCGTTCGCTAGCCTGTATATTATACAGAATTAATGTTAATATTACCTTTATCAAGTGTATATCGATCTCGCATTTCTATATTAATCACCCTTGATTTCTACGGAAGTTGTGCAATACCGCGCATGCAGTGATAATTTTTGATATTTTCTCTGGGTCACGATAGCACAGCTTACGTTCCCGTTTTATGCAGCGCCAGATTGCCGTAAAAATACCGAAAAGTTTTTCGACTCTACGACGAGTTCGAACTATTTCCGAATTATATCGTTCTGCACTGTTTGTAAGCGGGTCACGTACCGGTGTCAATAGTAACGGCGAGGGGGTGTAGCCACTGTCTCCTAAAAATGGAACAACATTAGTGATTAGTTTCGAAGCTATGAGTGATTTTAGATCGGGAGATAGTGACAGAAAATCCCGACTCATTTTTACAAGTATGGCAACCCTCCGGGGGTCGAAGTACATAATTAATTGAAGGAAAATGATGGTCATAGCGCTGACCGTCGTGGCGTAATCGCAGGACGAAGTATCGAACTTGTCGGATAAATTACGGGTTTTACCGCATGAGTATGACATTTTGATTTCGCCGGATTATTTTTCATAAGCTACCGGAAAATGCAAAATTTTTTGTGTAAAAAATTGTTCAAAACCCGTAATTTATCCGAACAAGTTCGATACTTCGTCCTGCGATTACGCCCCGACGGTCAGCGCTTGACCATCATTTTCCTTTCATTAATTACGTAATTCGACCCCCGAAGGGGTGTCATACTTGTAAAATTTGAGTCGGGATTTTCTGTCACTATCTCCCGGTCCATTTGGTTGATAATGTCAAAGTATGTCGTTACCAATTATATAGAAGCGTCCCTCTTCGCGTGTGAACTCTCCGTTTCTTCTTAAACCTTCGAGAAATTGTTTCGCATCACTGAATTGCCAAACATATCGATCATTATTGCTACCAGGGCATATACGGATATCACGTATCATGTAATCTGCATCACATATCTTGAAACAAAAGTGGATAATCTCTACGATTTATTGGATAAAAATAATAAAATATTGTCATTCACATAGTTTATTGGGTCTGGTATATAATATTCGCGTAGTGATTGCAGGTTGCTAGTTGAAATTTCAAACGGACGTGAATAGACTTGAGTGATTTTGTTATACCGAAATATTTTATCGCGCGATCGCAGCCTTTAGAAAAATGCGGTACTGCGATTAATGAAAATAACAACGATACTCACAATCTGTACATTCATTGCGTGATAGCCTTTGTAGTTGAAGAATGCTTCTTCGTTCTCAACTGGGCGAATAAAACTAACCAACAGGCCGTCAATGATTCCAATAATACCTGGAATTCGGATATGTTCGAGAAATCTGAAATGCAGGTATATGTTATCACAGCACTTATGTACTATGCACCACAAACATTTTGTTTCCCAATATCATTATTCGCACGATCTACCTTCTTTGGACTCGTTGTAATTCCTGTCTTGTACGAGGGAATTGAATAAATCTATCTGCTACATCACCAATAGCATTGACCACGTTATCAATGCAACGACTCACAATCGTTTGGCTCAGCGGATGGTTGTAATCTTGTCCAATACCTTTCTGGTATGCTCCCTCACCAAAAAATCTCAAGGCAGCTAGGACTTGTAAATGCGGGTCGATGCTGGTGATACCCGTCTGTATTATGCGATTGCGTAATAGGGCCACCAAATCCATCACTAAGTGTGGGGGCAGCCTGAAAGTGATGAAAGTAAAGCTCATATTTGGCTGAGATATTCGATTTGAGATTCTCTACCGGAATGTTGATGCGCGTTTGAATTTTCTTTTTTAGCATAATACCCTTCTGTACATATACCATAATAAGTTCGAATCGAATCGGTGATACATACATGTTTGAGCCACTCTCTTGAGATGGCTTCACCCGTATACGCATGCCGCAAACTGCATTAAAAATCCGCAATAAACATATACAATACCTGGGTTGCGATTCTGTAACTTTCCGCTAACTCGCTAACTCGCTAACTCGCTAACTTCGTTCAATCGGAGATCGTTGCGGCCCGTAACGATCTCCGATTGGACGCTCCTCAGCCAACCAACGGTCTTAGAGCGAAAAGTTAGCGAGTTAGCGAGTTAGCGAGTTAGCGGAAAGTTACAGAATCGCAACCCTGTAATATTTTCTAAAAAGTTCTGGATCCACGTCGTATGGATTTGATGCGTCACGTAAACGTTTACGACCAATTCGCACTCGTCGGTTCAAGGCCTGCCTTTCGAGCCTTTCGTCCTCTTCTGCTGCTATAATTCCTAAAACGGCGATAGCACCAACAGCAAACATTATTTGATTAATAATAACCTAAATTCTCAAGTTTTTGACAACGATTGAGCTTTTAATAGGTTACGAAGAATGCAACAAACATAAACAAAAACTGCAGCCAACGTGTTGACACTCCGCCTCTTTACCAGCTGTATGAATGGGGTTGTCTACCGATAAAACTGTTGAACTTTGGGGCTATCGAGCCACGTAACGCTGGTTGTTTAAAAATTAAAATGAAGCGCCATTATTATACATTTGTGTAGCTGCAAAAGTTTTGTGCCGTACGCGCAAGTTATCACGAAGTTCGGAGCAGAGATGTCATGGGCGAGTAAGTTATTTCAGGAAATATTTAATACGAATAATTTTCAAGACATAACTTATACTTATACGTTTGATAGATCGGGCTCGCCAAGGGCAGCTAGAAGTACTCGTCACATATATGGAAGATCACTCTGAGCTTGCCAAGGGGCACATAACCAACCTTGGACCCACTGGACACACGAAATTTAAACGAATGTGGGATAATCTTTCGAAGGAATTGAATGACTGTGGGCCGATATCTAAGAGCACCGTGGGATGGCAAAAGGTTGAAGAGATCTGCTTTTTATCTTCTAATCTCATTTACTTGGTGAAGGATAGATGACCTTTAAATTGCAGTTTTTTGAATTACGATATCTTCATTTTTCTTCAAGTTACAATTATTACGAAGTGTTAATGTAATTCATTTCAGACTTGGACAACCCTTCGAAAGTCGTGTAAAAAGCGAAAGGCGGAATACCTGTATAAACTCAACAAAACTGGAAATGAAGATGTGTATACATCGTTGAGTCCATTTGATGAACGTGTAACATCAATATTTGGCAAAAATGGGACTGGGTTGAGTGTGACTAGTGAAATTGGTATCACTCAAAAGCCGAAGGCAAGGTCTAGGCTTTATCAAAGAATGTGAGTAATATAAAATCAACAACAAAAGCACCTATGGTGCAAAAACCTTTCGCCAAGTGCAATAATGTGGTCCCTACTCAAAACGAAAGAATAAAAAGAAAAATGTCCACCTACAAAAGTATTGAAATCACATACAGTGCCAAGTACATGTCTTCTGTATACCATAAGTTAACAACAGAAACGTAAAGAGTCTTGTGCTCGTTCACTCGCAAAAAAAAATTTGGAGTCCGTGGTACTTGGCGGGCCAATATTGTTCTCTCGTACTTGTCTACGAAGGCCCGCCAAGTACCACTACCTCCAAATTTTTTTTTGCGAGTGAACGAGCACAAGACTCTTTACGTTTCTGTTGTTAACTTATGGTATACAGAAGACATGTACTTGGCACTGTATGTGATTTCAATACTTTTGTAGGTGGACATTTTTCTTTTTATTCTTTCGTTTTGAGTAGGGACCACATTATTGCACTTGGCGAAAGGTTTTTGCACCATAGGTGCTTTTGTTGTTGATTTCACTACTTTTTGTACAATTTTGTATTTTATACACGTATGTGTACATAAAATTTTTTTTTTTTTTTTTTGACAGTCGTAACATGTGTGTTCGTTTTTCATTAAGTTCTACGAATTGTTTCCTTATAATCCGTTATAATAACTCTATATGCCTGCAACGTGTAACCCTGCGCGCAAACCTCCTCCTTCATCGATATATATATATATATATATATATATATTTTATTTATTCATGTGGTTACGCGAAACAAGAAGTGAACACGAAAATAGTGAAAAACGGAAAAACAAGTACCGAGCTCTAAAAACAGCGCTGATGAAAAACGCAGCTTCCTATTGTCCACAGATTCATGGATATTTAAATATTAAAATAAATAGTTAAAAATATACAGGGCGATTCACTTTGCGCGCACCAACTGCTAAGTTTTCGTCCTCCAGGTCCACCGCACCGTAGTTTCCGTTCTCTAGGTCGACCTCTACGTAGTTTCTGTCCTCCAGGACCACCGCCACGTAGTTAAGAACGTCGTATGTACAACATCAATTGTTCATCAATAATTACTTACAATCGATCGACCTGGAGGACGGAAACTGCGGTGCGGTAAACATGGAGGACGGAAACTACGTAGCGGTGGACCTGGAGGACGGAAACTACGGTGCGGTGGACATGGAGGACGGAAAATACGTAGCGGTGGTCCTGGAGGACAGAAACTACGTAGCGGTCGACCTAGAGAACGGAAACTATGGTGCGGTGGACATGGAGGACGGAAACTACGTAGCGGTCGACCTGGAGGACGAAAACTACGTAGCGGTGGTCCTGGAGGACAGAAACTACGTAGTGGTCGACCTAGAGAACGGAAACTACGGTGCGGTAGACATGGAGGACGGAAACTACGTAGCGGTCGACCTGGAGGACGGAAACTTCGTAGCGGTATTCCTAGAGGACAGAAACTACGTAACGGTGGTCCTGGAGGACAGAAACTACATAGCGGTCGACCTGGAGGACGGAAACTACGGTACGGTCGACCTAGTGGACGAAAGCAACGTAGCGGTGGTCCTGGTCACAAATACCGAAAGCGTATGATGTATGAAGACAACTCCCGGCGACGACTCCGTTAACACTCGGAATTTTTAAAAATATTATAAGAGCGCCATCTGGCAACTGATGTCACTGCTGTCTAGTGGTGGCCACTCTTTCCTCATTTTTATCCGCATAGCTTTAGTGAACTGTCAGATCTGGCTGAAGGAGGTGAAACGACGAAAAAATTTTCAGACGAAAAGGGTACTCGGAAACTTGAAATAATCATACCTCAGCTTCTCGTGCACTGATTCAATCGAAGTTAGACTCAAATGAAAGCTCTTGGTACCCACATTCTAGGATAAATATTCCAATCCCCTGGATATCGCGAGAAGAAAGAAATTAGGAAATACTGTTTCCCCACCACGCCGTTTAGCTGCCGTTCGGGTATATAGACTCGGTCGAGTCTCGCGCTTTTTTTATTATTGCTCTTGGCGCGAGACTCTACCGAGTCTCTTGATTAGATTACTTCGTAAAATTTTATTTGGTACATGGTACTGATTCATGATCCGATATTAGAGATTAGGGGAAATTTAATAAATTATCATACTATATGAGAATTTATCGGACCAGTCGAACCAAATTTTAAGTCTTCTAACTGAAGCTCACCTCTGTATAGAGCGTGCAATCCCCAGATAATTATGATGCACTTCCGTTTTTTTCGGTCTTTCTGGGGATTGCACGCAGATAATTGTGATGCACTTCCGTTTTTTTCGGTCTTTCTGGGGATTGCACGCTCTATACAGAGGTGAGCTTCAGTTAGAAGACTTCAAATTTTGTCCGACTGGTCCGATAAATTCTCATATAGTATGAATTAATAGGATTCGAACGATAGAGTCACTACTCAATTAATAAATTATCATTATTATTACTATGATAAAAAAGGAATTTGGGGTGGCCGAGTTAAATGGACCACCCTGTATATGAGCGCGGCACGTTACGCGACGCGGCAAACAATATGCAGTAACCAATGGGAGGGCTGCTTTTTACACGTGTGTCTTCTTCGAAAAGGCAACCCTTCAATTGTTTGCCGCGCCGCGTAACGCGGTGCTCTCTGTGTAACAGAAGGGGGTTGATTTTTAACGGTTACTTTGTTTCACGTGCTTCATCCCTGTAGACGAAGTCGTTTTTCTTAATTGTGGTGTATACACACATATCGGCCCGACGTTTTAGCCAGTATAATGTCTGATAAACCACAGTAAGTAACTGAACAAGCTAAACTAATAACTATGTAAAATCATTGGAAAGTAAAGACCCATTTGGTCCATTTAATTTAGATTTTCAGATTCGCACAAAAATAAGGTTAAGTTTGCGCGCGCTCAGGGTCAATAACAGCCGCTTGGTAACCGGCGAATAATCGTCATTTTTTTTTTCTTTTTTTATGAAATGTTATTTGTTTATTTCACATAAATATAATAATAATTTGTAACGATCACATTTAAATAAATATTCGTCAATATACCTATATTTTTTCACGTTCATGGTTCGTATGCAACGCGGGCGTACGATGGAAATATATAATTGAAATATCATATACACTGAAGTACTGTGTTATTCGTTGCTCAATATATATATATATTAGGGTGGTCCAAAAAAAAAAGTTTTTTCCTTATCATCTCAAAAGTTTCGTTTAGGTATAAAACAAATTTTCCTAAAAGGGCAGCTCGATATCTCAACTCTACGAGGAGCTCAACGATTTTACGTTTTCCCATCTAAATAACACATGAAAAATTTATTTTTTCGTTTTTTCTGCATAAAACTCCGAAAAAAAATGTTATTCCAATTTTGATGCACATATTCTTGTAGGGAATTCAATTCTCTACAAAAAAGGTCTGATAAGGTTTTCTTGTAATCTCAACAGGTTCAAAGTTATCAGGCTTTAAGGTGCTTTCCTAGGCAATTCCACCAGTCCTGAAAACATCGTGAAAAAATGTGATATTAAACGGAATATCTCTGCCTCGGCACCGAAATCAATGAAACAAAATACGTCGCGCAATTCTATGTGCGACTCCGAACATGTACAGCCCAAAAAATGTTCGTTTTGCGCGAAAATAGAGAAGATATCCATGAAAAACGTTTCTAAACGTTTCTAAAACCGTTTTTCATGGATATCTTCTCTATTTTCGCGCAAAACGAACATTTTTTGGGCTGTACATGTTCGGAGTCGCACATAGAATTGCGCGACGTATTTTGTTTCATTGATTTCGGTGCCGAGGCAGAGATATTCCGTTTAATATCACATTTTTTCACGATGTTTTCAGGACTGGTGGAATTGCCTAGGAAAGCACCTTAAACCCCTGCAACTCAATTAAATTTAACCAGATATAATTTCAGAACGATTTTCAAATTTCTTCAAATGTGGAATGATTTCCAACTGTCTAAAAATAATCTTTAACTGTCGCAAATATTTATTCATACAATCACAAATTCACAGTCTACTTATGGATTAGTAATTAGAATATTTTAAAAATAATATTACGCTTTTAATTACAATTAATTATTTTTGTTACAATTAGGATATTTTTTTCTATGATCAGCAACTACTTGTAACAGATATTGTTTTTGCTCTTCATTTTTGGGGCCAAATTTATTACTTCTGTTACAAGTAGTTGCTGATCGTAGAAAAAAATATCCTAATTGTAACAAAAACAATTATTTATAATTAAAAGCGTAATATTATTTTAAAAATATTCTAATTACTAATCCATAAGTAGATTGTGAATTTGTGATTGTATGAATAAATATTTGCGACAGTTAAAGATTATTTTTAGACAGTTAGAAATCATTCCACATTTGAAGAAATTTGAAAATCGTTCTGAAATTATATCTGGTTAAATTTAATTGAGTTGCAGGGGTTTAAAATCGTTGAGCTCCTCGTAGAGTTGAGATATCGAGCTGCCCCTCTAGAAGAATTTGTTTTATACCCAAACGAAACTTTTGAGATGATAAGACTTAAAAAAAAACAAAAAAATGTTTTTTTTGGACCACCCTAATATATATACCGCGAGGACCAGGTGAAAGAGAATGGTCCATCCGCCCAGGCAGATAATATTTCGTATTTTTAGGGGGATAGCCACTCGTTGCGCTGAAAAAATCCCTATGGTGATTTTGGCGCGCGGTCGATGCAACTCGGCAGCCATTGTTGATACAAGCCGGCTGACTGTCAATACATCGCGGAAGGTAGACAAGTGTGGTTATGTTCGTTTATTTGAAGCAAATGATAAATAAAGTGAATAAAACCTACGTGAATAAGCTAGGAATATTTATCAAAAATCGATCAATCAGTTGTAAATGATATCTTAATGCAATCAACGAATTAACCTAAGCTATAACTGGAAATTTATCAGAATCAAAGAGTTCATCGAGAACAACCAATTCGAACAAAATTATTGATTGTATCCTGGGGTTGAGGCATCAATAAATATCCATAGCTTATTCACGTAGGTTTTATTCACTTTATTTATCATTTCCTTCAAATAAACGAACATAACCACACTTGTCTATCTTCCGCGATGTATTGACAGTCAGCCGGCTTGTATCAACAATGGCTGCCGAGTTGCATCGACCGCGCGCCAAAATCACCCTAGGGATTTTCAGTGCAACGACCCAGCAAACAGTGACCTCCTCAGTCTGTCACATTGGAGTTCTATTCAAGAAACTTTGTGATATCACATTGCTATGTATTGGTTACATCAATGATCTCTTAATTGTGAATGTATCTTGTATATACGCATCACCATGTACCAGGGACGTTTCAAGGACAGACCAATGTTGCATTTTCAAGTAACAGACTGCGGTATCATACCTTCCACATCTCGAAGAGACAGCTCTATCACATCACAATGTTCCATACAAGTAACATAGTAGGTGTAAATGTATCTAGTTTGTCACACTTATCATGTACCAGAGACGTCTCAAATACAGAATAATGTTACATGGCAAATCAGCAGACTGCGGTATCGTGCCTTCTACAGCCTAAAGAGACAGCTCTATCACATCACAATGTCACATTCGAATAACATCGCAGGTGTGAATGTATCTGGTATGTAACAGTAGGCATGTGCCAGGGATGTATCGAGTACAGAACAATGTTACATGGTAAATTAGCAGACGGCGTTATCGTGCCTTCTACATCTCAAAGAGACAGCTTTATCACATCACAGTGTCACATTCAAATAACATTGCAGGTGCAAATGTATCTGGTATGTGACCGTTGTATGTACATTATTGTACCACAAATACCTTATAATTGGAGAACAGGATATATTATAATCGCGACATACCGGTCCCCTTAATGATATACCAGAGCTTCGTCAAAAAATGCTTAATATTAGGTGTCGAATTGGACAGAGATACAAAAATAACGCTTGTACCCATTAGAAGCTTGAATTATCATTGCGACGCCTGGCAGTCAGCCTGGGTACTATTTTTTCACATAAACATAACTAACATTTATATATATGTATATATAAATAATATATATATAGGGGAAGGTGGGGCAGAACGGACAGTGGGGCAGAACGGACACTAAATCCAAAAAAAAATAATGTCGTCGGAAATGATTTTTTATGAAATGTGACGACATATTTTGGATAAATAATGACACAAAAAAAAAAGGAAAACTGAATTATTTTTTTTCACTTTTTTAATTTTTTTTTTTTTTGCGTCATTATTTATCCAAAATACGTCGCCACATTTCATAAAAAATCATTTCCGACGACATTATTTTTTTTTGGATTTAGTGTCCGTTCTGCCCCACTGTCCGTTCTGCCCCACCTTCCCCTATAATAATATATATAATATATAATATATAATAATATATATAATATGTATATATAATAATATATATATAAATATATGCACGTTGGTTACATAGAGATATAAGAATAGAGTACGGGAGTTAGCGGAACGCCCGTAAGTGGCAGCGATATCGGAATAGAAAGAGAGACAAGCACTACGGGGTCGTCTGGTCCTTGTTTACTGACGCATGCGTAGTGAGCGACTGTATGAACGCAGCACTGAACGTAGGTTATGTTCCTGTCAACTTGTCCACATAAACGCACAGCGCATGCGTCATTAAACAAGGACCAAACGACCCCGTAGTTCTGGTCTCTCTTTCTATTCCGATATCGCCATTTCGGCTGACTCCCGTACTCTATTCTTATATCTCTATGGTTGGTTACGCGAGTGTGAAAAAATAGTACCCAAGCTGACTGCCAGGCGTCGCAATGGTCGAATTCAAGCGAATCCAAAGCTTCTAATCGGTACACCAATATGGCGGCGAGCTCGTAACCCTCCGTCGAACTTTATCGGGCGCGTGTGTCATCAGTGATCTTACTGCGATAAACTAAAGATCGGTGAAGTGAATTACAACCTCAAGAGGTAAGTTTATATATTTTACAAACTACTACTTATTGCCTTGAATTACCCCAAAATATGTGAATTTAATTTTATTATCGAACGACGCTACTTGTGGTTCTGAATACCGCGGTATCAGCTTAAATTTGCCGGCAAGCACGCTGCACGTGCGTATTCACTGCAGGTTAGAATAATAAATTGTAGATAGCTTCTGCATTCTTTGATCAACAAAAAAAAAAAAAAAACGAAGAAAAAAGAGACAAACAATCATGCCTCGGAAGGAGTTTAAAGTATTGTCGGAAAGACACAAAAGGAGATTATTGCAAAAAAAATTAATAGGCTACCAGCGGACAATTATAGATGATGGTGAGGAACAAATGCAATCCCAAGAACGATTATTGGACAGGGTCCATGAAAATAATAATCTGGATAGAGAATTTCCTCAGGATATCCAAATAGAAGTTAGTGAGGATAATAATGAGGAAACTGATTACGGGCATGGTAATGATCATGGAAATTATAGCTATGATGATCCTGACAACGAAAATAAGCATGGTGATTCAGAATTCGTAGGCAACAAAGCAGAAGTTGGAGATTTATCTCATCAAAGCATTAACGTCGAAAAAGAAAAACCTAATCTCTTAGACGATTTGAGAGCGTTTGTTGTCAATAATAGTGTGAGCCAAAAAGTTACGAATGATTTACTGAGACTCTTGAGCATACATTTTCCATCTGCAAATGTACCAAAAGACTCACGATCCCTGATGCATACCCCTTCCAGTACCAATCGTATTATTGCGGCGAATAATGGAGGAAAATTCGTTTATTTCGGATTACAAGAGAGTATAATCCGATCCTTGAAAAATAATTTCGTGGTTATACCTGATGAGGTCAAAATTAATTTAAATGTCGATGGCTTACCACTCGCGAAAAGTACAAGTAGTCAGTTTTGGCCCATTATGGGATTAATTGTAACTGATTTTTATATAGATCCGTTTGTAATAGCTCTACACCATGGTCTTAAGAAACCTGACTGTCCAAATGAATTTTTAGAACCATTTGTGAATGAAGCTTTAGGTTTAATAGAATCAGGTATATCTATCGGTGGCAAATCAATTAAATTTGCAATTAATGCAATAATTTGTGATGCACCAGCTCGAGCATTTGTCACTGGCACTAAAGGTCACACTGGGTATTTTGGGTGTGGGAAATGTATACAGGAAGGTGACTATGTGAAGCACAGAGTTATTTTTCCTGAAACAAATTGCACTGCTAGGACAGATGATTCATTCAGACTCCGACAGCAACCCGAACACCATATTCGAGCTTCATTATTAGAATCATTGAAAATTGGAATGGTGAGTCAGATCCCTAATGATGTTTTACACCTTGTTTTCCTGGGAGTGGAAAAAAAAGTTGTAGCATTTGCTGTCAAAGGAAAAAAAAACGTGCGCTTCAACCCAGGCGTGGCTGAAATCGTATCGCAGAAGCTAATTGAAACAAGGCCATGTATACCTTCAGAGTTTTGTAGAAAGCCTAGGTCGATATTTGAGATAGACAGATGGAAAGGCACTGAATTACGACAATTTCTGTTATATACCGGACCTGTCATTCTAAAAGGTTTCTTGACGACAAACAAATATGAACACTTTCTATCCCTCAGTATTGCCATTCGAATAATGTCTTCCATTGATGCATCTGTTGAATTACTTGATTATGCCCATTCTCTGCTTGTTTGGTTTGTAAATAATTATGCCGCTTTGTATGGGGAGGAGCATCTTTCTTTTAATGTCCATAATCTGATTCATCTATATGATGATGTCAAGACTTTTGGTCCTCTGGATAATTTCAGTTCATTTCCGTTTGAAAACTACATGCAGAAGATTAAAAAAAAAATAAAAGTTTCTGGAAAGCCACTTGAACAATTTGTAAACCGTCTTGCCGAAGAACAGCAAGCACCAGTGTCTCCTCCTCTGATCAAGAAATTTCCATTAATTCATTATTCCAAACGTGATGGCACTTTATTGAAAAAAATTGAATTCAAGAGTTTTAGCATCACTAGTTCAAGTCCGAATAATGTTTGCCTTTTAAGAGACAACAGTTATGCAACAGTAGTAGGGATGTTTGTGAAAGACGAGCTGATATATTGTAAAGCAGCAAAGTATGTCGAAGTAACTTCCTTCTTTCATTCGCCTTGTGATTCAACTTTATTAGGGATCGTGACTGCTTCTGATGAAAAAGCACCAGTTGTCGTAATAGAAGCTTCATTGATAAAAGCCAAATGTATGGCTTTGAAAAGTAATGAAAGCCGTTCTGTGCTTTTACCAATGTTACAGAACCATAAACATTAAAAGCCGAAACCATCATTTTTCTTATCACCATGCGTATTGAAATAATATAGTAAGAATGACACGTAAAGCTTAAATTGCACATAACATTATAAAACATATCAGCTCCAAAAATTCCAACATATGGCTTAATAATAGGATTAGATCTCACCAATATTTTCAAATGACTGAGAAAAATGCATATCCGTCATTTATTATAAGCTCTCAGAAGCCAACACATACATACAAATGGTAATAATTGTTATCAAAAGTCACGAAGCTTGAGTTCGATATACTAATAAACGTTTTGAATGATATCGCGTTTTTCTCATTGCGTTATATTTTACAGAATTGACAGAAGATGTTGCCTCCCTACGCAGTTGTGACGTTCATTGATGAAATAACTCCTGACGGACTGCCATTGACATCTGAAATTCCAACGGCATGGTTAATCAAAGACAACAAATTCTGTTGGTGGCCTCCAGTTATTGATGCCTCACAGTATATTAGAAAGAGTGTGAAGCCAGATGGAAGGAAATGGAAGCAGCATAACATAAAATTTGAATCATATTGTGGTAATGCTAAATCATGAACGTTTGATTCTTTGTTCTCTTATGAGTGAACTTTTATACTAGTCAATCTGTCAAAATCAAAGATTCTATTCATTCTTTATTATGCAACTAAGGACAAAATAATTTTATCCAATCTGTGCATCCAGTCTATGATTACAATCTTTGGAATAGAATAAGCTACTTGTAATGTTCATTATTCTTAATTTCTCAGATACCTTGGACAAAGCTCGCAAGAAAGCAGCGGAGGAGGATTATACGTCATCTGAGGAACTGATACGGAGCAGGATAGTCGGACGGCGATCACATCGTGAAGATTATGATTCTGACCATAGTGACACTTCTATAGAACGACATACAGGAAGAAAAAGTAATATTCTTCTTTGGTTTGATAATGCAACAAGTAATATACCGTGAGTATCTGGGAACACGAGTCAGTCGGTTGCAGATATTCGGAGAGTAAAATGAATTATGCTGATGTCTGTGCATCATTATTAATTTCTTTTTTTTTTATCTGTTCGAGGGGAATTTTCCGCAAATTTATTCCCAATGAATCAATGTAGTTCTTCACTCTCCATCTCAAATCTACAAGATTGGAATCCTTGCTCCCAGAGGCGTCAGAGACATGAAATGGAAAGCGAAAGACTTTCCGTGGCCTCTGGGAGCGAGGATTTCAACCCCGTAGACTTGAGATGGAGAGCGGAGAACTACATTGTTTCATTATAAATAAATTCACGGCAAATCCCCCTGAATAAATAATTAAAAAATTGATAATGATGCTTGACATCAGCATCTGACTGACCGGAGTTCCCAGATACTCACGGTAAATGTCTTGGATCATATTTTGATTCCAAATGCTTTTATTTTTTATTAGAGGTAAAGTTGTCGTCGCAACCAATTCCACCGCCTCTGCAACAGTCTTCTGCCTCTTCTTCATCTACTTCCAATATCATGTTGAATACCATTATATGTGATAAGTAAGTAGACAGAATCCTCATTTTTCTTGAACTTGCATATTATTGTAGTAAGTGTATAAAATTTATTAGCGTTTATCCTATCGGAATCTGTTCAGATGTTTATCTAATTATATTGACTGAAATATAATCAATTATAGCTCCCACCTGTTTAAAAATTCATATGCCGTGGCTATAATTAATTATAATCATGAAATTATTAGGACTTGGAATTTTCGTCGACGATAAAAATTCTCAGGCAATTCAGAAATCGAACCCAGGGGTACTGAAGTCTGACTTGGGACTATTTTATACCACCGATAGTATAGTCGTCCAAAAGTCGCCTGATCATTCTTCTCACCGAAAATTATTTCAAGCCTAATCAATTCATTTGAATTATCTCAGAATGCACAATGTTGCTATGGTCTCTTCTTCCCTAGAACTCCCACAAAAATCACGACATTATCTTGAATCTATTAAAGACCTTTCAAAGCGAGTAGAAACCGCTTGTATGAATTCTTTAATTGTGTTTCTACTATGACTTGCATTACCTAACTTCATTTATTTTGATTTAACAAGTTTGGCATATCATGAATTATTCCAAGCTGAAGTACAATTCGTCTTGAATATGGAGGAAACTTTGTCTCTTATTGCAGCGAGAGCATGGACATTACCAATATGCCTATTGTCATTGCTGAGAATTTGGCTGACGACTTCGATGGTGATCTAACCATCACCAATGATGAAAACCAAAATCTCACCATCGTCGATGAAACTGGAAAAATCTATGATACTGATTGTGAGAATAACAGCCGCATTTCACCGCAAAACGTATCCCAAATCTCAGCCGCCCAACCGAACATTTCACACATAAGTTTCAAAGGTACGTATACATATAATTAGCAGATCGCACAAGTATGCATGTTTTCCAAAATCCATATCTGCTAAGTATGTGAAATCGTCCATTATAGGAATCTAGAACAGAGAAGTGTAGGTGAAATTGTGTAGGGGGCATAGATAAATGCAAGCGTGTAAGGGACGCGCCAACGTAGCTCAGCAAAACGTATCCATTTTTGACTGGACCTTGCAATCCCGTATTTTTGTACCTGTGCACCATAGACAATTTTCAATCTCAGTTCCTTTCCAGACAACACAGAAATAAAACTTGTCTGAAAAAACGTCTTTAAGACAATTTTTGTTTCTGTGTTGTCTGGGTTGTAGTCTTTTCTAAAGAACAACCCACGTAGTTACGTGCCAAAAGTTTTGGAGTATCTGGTATAATCGCCTGGCTGCCATAATATAAGTCCACACTCAGGATTCAAATACAAATGCTATAATTCGTCTTCTTCAATGAGTAGAAGAATATTATTGAAGTTACTGACAAATTCAATTCATTTGTTGTAGAGTCAGCTGCCACTTCTATTACTCGTCGGAACGTGACTATGCAACAACTCATCGAATCTGGTACAAGAATCAAAGGTAGGTGGTGTATCCATTGAGAGGTGTAAATATGTGATATAGTATCTGATATACCGCGTGAGTTTCTCTGGATACCAGCTAGAGCCCCTGTCCTCTCTCTCTCGTCTTATGTTATTTCTCATCTTATGTTTTGTCTTATCTTATGCTATTTGTTATCTTATGCTACTTTCGTTATTTTTTTACTCTATTTCTAATTATACTACCTTATGCTTAATTTATACTATACTTATTACTTATGTCAAATTTTTCTTATGTAACTTGTCTACGGTTGTTAGGGAGTTTAACTCCACAATCGAATAAATTTGCTTTCTCTCTCTCTCTCTCTCATACTACTGGGCACTCGTCTAGTGGTGGGTGGGATAACGAGAGGCACTGGCCCGCATTCAAAGAAACTCAACGTATGTATATCACATAATATGAACACATGTTCTCGTATTATAGATCTGTAAAATTAATTTTCCAAGCAGCGTAGTAGGAGTTTATCTCTGTTGAGTTAGGGGATTCTAGGCATTAAATTCTAGATGGTCGAGATTTTTCGTTTAATCACTTTCTAGTGACGCCTCATAAGAAAATACTCATTTAACAAATTGGATTCTCATATATGGCAGAACAGTGCAGGAAATTAGTCTAATAAATTGAATGCGTGATTTGTTTCTGCAGAGTCAGCTTCCAAAGATTCTCCAACTAATGCAAACCGGGGTATTGAACAACGATCTTTGCAACGTTTTAATACGACAGGTATGTTTTTCCATTGGATAAAAAATAAGTTTTTACAGTGCGCATGTGATCCAACCTACCTGTACCTGCCCGCTGCCCGAGGCTCAAGTACAGAGAATCACTGTGTACTGCATTCTATAGTATTGCCAAGTTGATTCGTTTCTGAGAGGCTCGCAGTGAATGTGAGGTTCATCTACAGAAGTTGTATACCTGAGATTGTATATTTGGTATTTTATACACCGATGATGCAAAAAAACTTTTAATCTCTTACGTCCTGACTAACAATCATTACATGGGAGTGAGAAGTAGAATATTAATTCGATTCAAAATACTTTGAAACTTTTTTCAGATGGTACGCCAAAATCTATACAAACACCCAGCGCATCAAAACAAAAAGATGAAGAGCCAAATGGTAAGAACGATTTTCATTTACATGTACAAGGCTGTATTGACTCTTGCATTTCATCTCTAAGATGATGAAAAGAGTGTGTATCAGTTTGACTTTTTTTTTTTTTAATTTTCATGGTGCTACTTTCTAAGTCACTAGGCCTTATCAAGATGAAGAAATCCCGTATAGTAAAATTTTTTTCCGTCAAGTCTAAGTGGTTCCGAAACTTCTTTTTGATTCCTTTGCATTTAACACACAAAAAAATCTATTTTCGGATAGAAGAAAAAAAAAAAAAAAAATTAACAAAAAACAAAAAAAAAGTAAAAAAAAGTTTCGGGACCAGTTAGCCTGGACATAAAAAAATGATGAACATTATAATATTCTGATATTCAAATTGCAATAAAAATTATAATTATCCGCCAGAGTCCAGCCTGGAAATGAGAGTGCTCGTATCAATCCAGCAATCTTTAAAGAGTATGGATGAGCGACTCAGCAACTTAGAACGTATCAAAATACTCAATGGAACAGCTATTGTTGCAGAGCAATTGACTGAACTTCTCAATCTGCCTATGCAAACTAAAGATAATTTGGATAAGTTGGAAACCGACTTACTCAACAACAGTAACATAAGACACAAGTTTGTAAGTCCTTGGGTCTTATAGCTGATATTCTTATGAATTCTATATTTGATTCGTAGTCTACAATCACAAGAAAATCAATGGTAGTTGGATATCGAGTGGTTGATCACTTACAGTTAGCAAAATCTGGTGCACACCTTTATGTGAATCTTGTGAAATCTTTTGAAACCTCTTTGAAAGCCCTTGTGATATCTGAAATCTTAATGAACCATTCCCAATTCTACAAAATCTCGTTAAAATTTGTGAAATTTTGTGAAATTTTCGAAATACATAGTGAAGCCGTCGATCAAGTCAAGTCAGTAAAAAACGTGAAGTTCATATTAAAACAGCTCAACGTTTCGACAACTGTTCACCGTCCCCATCAGAAGCTGTACAACGACAAACATTCGTCAAAACATCAAGCTGTTTCAAGAAACTTCACTCCTTCTACGACTCAATTTGATCGACAATTTCACCATAAATTGCAACACATCGAGCGATAACTTGTTCCATATCCAAATCTTGAAAATCTTCCAAAATCCCATTTGTTCATTTAGAATCTTGAAATCTTGAAATCAGGTATACACCAGAATTGACGACTGATTAACCGGTCCTTGTTAGATGCGAATAAACAAAGTACATAAATTCTGTACATACAATCATATCATTGATATTATTTTTAGACAGAATTTGTCAACTCTATTGGAGGTCATAATGCAAGGGACAACGTGGCCAGAATATTGAAAAAACTATTCACCAACCAATTAGCTACAGAGTACTCTTGGCTTGGGTTTAAGGGGAATCACAAGTTATCTCCGTTGAAGAGTACAGAGATGATAAAGAGTAAGTTCATTACAAATCTGTTGTATTGATAAATTTCATACCGTCGTTTCTGTTCACTAACTCTACGTTTTACTTCATTTTATGAAGCCATAATCCTGAGAAGCCACCAAATAAAGGAGCATGACTTCGAATCCATATATAGTGAGTGGTTCAGGCATGCTGGTCAGCGATTGAAGAGAGAAAAGAAACAGACCCTCCAGAATTAACTATATACAATACACGTATCAAATACACAGATATATATGTGTATTTAAAAAAAAATTGCTGCTGCGATTGGAAAGATAAAAAAAATTTCAAATAGCAAATAAAGTATAGACTCTAATAATATAGTCATATATTAGGAAGGTTAAAAAAAAAATTTCTTCTCTTTTTTAAAGGTCTTACAGCCTCCAAAGTTAGTCCCAGATGTAAAAAAAATCGTCAAACATCAGCTCGATATCTCAATTCTACTAAGAGCTAATCGAGATTCCATTTTTCCATTCGCATATAATACGTGAAAAAAAAATCTCGTTTTTTTAGAATAAAAGTGAGGAAATTTTTTTTTTTCAAATTTCGAATCACATGTTTCTATAGAAAAATAAATTTTTTACAAGAAAACCTCTCATATGTTCTCTTTGTAAATTAAACGCATAAAAAGTTATGAAGCTTCAGTTTAAGGCTTTATAACGTTTCATTTGTTATGAAGTTTGAGTTTAAGGTGGTTCTTCCCGTACAGTCCCACCAAACGTGGGTTTCAGAGAAGATTTTGAATACTTCTCGATGGGAAAAAAATCTGAAAAAAAATCAAGCATGTAGGAGATCCTCGGGAGATAGATTTTGCATAATAATAATTCGAAAAAGTTATTAACAAATTGATGGAAAAAAAAACTGTTTAAGAAATTAGCCGATGACCCAGCTTTTTTTTCAGGTGAAAATGATTTGTCTATATTTCTAAATACGTATGAATTTTTTACGAATTTTGTTAACTTTTTGAAAATTGCGTTTTTTCATACCTGACAAAAACTTGCCAAATCATTTTCATCTGAAAAAAAAGTTGGGTCATCGGCTAATTTCTTGAACAGTTTTTTTTTCATCAATTTGTTAATAACTTTTTTGAATTATTATTATGCAAAATCAATCTTCCGAAGATCTCCTACATGCTACAGGATTTTTTTCAGATTTTTTTCCCATCAAAAAGTGTTCAAAATCTTCTCTGAAACCCACGTTTGGTAGGAATGTACGGGAAGAACCACCTTAAGGCTTTATAACTTTTCAGTCGTTGAATTTACAAAGAAAATATATCAGAGCTTTTTCCAATTCATCAATCTTCTCATTCAGCAATTTCCTATGAAAACATGTGGTACGAATTTGAAAAAAAATTCTTAATACTTTTATTCCAGAAAAACGGAAAAGAAAGAATGTTCACGTGTTATCTGAATGGGAAAATGTATTCTCTCAGTAGAATCGAGATATCGAACTGTTTTTTTGGAGGAAATTTTTTATACCCCAAGACTAACTTTTGAGACTATATAAAATTTTTATTTTTTTTTTTTCGTACTATCCTACTATACAGGTAAATACGTTCCTATGCAATTATATTTATAACGTATATTTTTTATATTGAATACTATATCTTCATATTGTTTTCGAAACTACGAAATGAGAAATAAGAGAAACGTAGTTGTATTTCGTACACGCATGGTACTATTCACTAATCACTGTTTTAATGCGTAAAAAAGACATGAAAAAAAAAAAACTGCAGATGTGGTTCATTTTCACACATGATAGACGCTTATACGTTCTGTAGTGTTATTCTTAATATAATTTTATATCATATCTTTACTGTCTATATTAGACCGGTTCAAAAAAATCGACTATTCTTTTTCTTTCAATTTTCGCATTGAAATACTTTCGGGGGGCTGAAAAAAGATGCCTGTTAAAAGCGGAGCTCTTAATATTAAGATTTAGAGGTCGCTCATCGCGGATTTCTATTTTCCATTTGCATAGCATAGGAAATTTTTTTTTTTTTTTTTTTAATAATTTTGTAGCTCACAAACCAATGAACAAGTCCAAATGACTCAAACATATTTTCATAGGAAATTGAACACTCTACAAAAAGCTTCTGTTATCATTTTTTGATAAATTGACTCATTCCAAAGTTATTCAAGCCCAAATTTCAATTTATAGTTGAGTAAACTATTTTTTTTTGTGATTTTTTTTCCACAATGATAGATACATTTTTTAGAGTGTTCAATCCCCTATCAAAATATGTAAGAGTCATTTGGATTTGTTCATTGGTTTGTGAGCTACGAAATTCTGAAGAAAAAAAAAATAAAATTCCTATGCTATTTAAATGGAAAATAGAAATCCGCGATGAGCGACCTCTAAATCTTAATATTAAGAGCTCCGCTTTTAACAGGCATCTTTTTTCACCCCTCCGAAAGTATTTCAATGCGAAAATTGAAAAAAAAAAAGAATAGTCGATTTTTTTGAACCGGTCTAGTCTATTAGACCGAGAGCCAGCAAGAAAAACGACGTATGATTTGCGAAACTTTGAAACTTTTTGAGAAGTTAGCCAGTGTTATAAAGAACAGGGAAACGCAAGTATGGCGGCCCGTAGGTGTCGGCGTTGCGCTGCGCAATTTTTTGGATGTGTCAAAAAAAACTATGCACTTGGGGAATGAGCTAAAAGGTAATTCTTGTTTTATATCATTCATTCGATAGCCAGAGTATGAAGGAGTCGTATGCCATACCGATGCGGCGTCTCAAACTGTCCGCCATACTGAATTAAACGTGTCATTTTTTTTATGTTCTCTTGAAATACTAGCGAAAAGCTAATTTTTTAACCAACGATTCAAAAAGATGTCTCATCACCGATTATGACCATGCCATACCGTTCCAGTGTCCCTAAGTACACGCCATACTGATTCAAAGATGTCGAATATACAGTAGAGTCTCCGTAATTTGGCTACTCTCTAAATTCTCGCTTCCCCTTGATGGTCACGAACGCAAGAGGAGAACGTTCCCTCTCTCCTTGTTCTTTAGAATGGCGGTGCGCGCGCAGCGAACGTGTAGTATGTGTGTAGCTCGGCCGCCTCTCGCAGAGTGGGAGTACTCCGTAGATTCTCAATTCTGAGAATCCACAGCCCCGAGCCTGAGAATCTACGGAGACTCTACTGTATGTGTATATGATACATATGATACATATGATACATGGACTAGTGTGAAATTCGACATCTTTGAATCAGTATGGCGTGTACTTAGGGACACCGGGACGGTATGGCATGGTCATAATCGGTGATGAGACATCTTTTTGAATCGTTGGTTAAAAAATTAGCTTTTCGCTAGTATTTCAAGAGAACATAAAAAAAATGACACGTTTAATTCAGTATGGCGGACAGTTTGAGACGCCGCATCGGTATGGCATACGACTCCTTCATACTCTGGCTATCGAATGAATGATATAAAACAAGAATTACCTTTTAGCTCATTCCCCAAGTGCATAGTTTTTTTTGACACATCCAAAAAATTGCGCAGCGCAACGCCGACACCTACGGGCCGCCATACTTGCGTTTCCCTGTTCTTTATAACACTGGCTAACTTCTCAAAAAGTTTTAAAGTTTCGCAAATCATACGTCGTTTTTCTTGCTGGCTCTCGGTCTATATATGTTGGGATTCAACCACGAGAAAGACTGAGCCCATACTCAAATATAGACATTATGTTGTACTTATAACATATATTTTATATTATAGTACCTATTATTTTGTGTTACTTATGAATGGATGTTATAACCCTTATACCAAACATACATATACCTACCTATGTATAATATCCATGTACAAGAAATCTGGTCATAAAAAAGATAAATATAGTGAAGGTCCCTGCCAAAAAATACCAGATAGTAACTGCTATAGATTCGTGTAGATGCGAAAAAGATTGGAATTCAAAAACCGTATAACAAAGCCGTTTTTCGAATTTAGATATTTTCCGCATCCATATGAATATGAATTTATAGTACAGTTTCTATCGGGCATTTCGTGCAGGGTTGCCATATCAACATTTATGAAATGTGTTGTGATTATTACCTACTAATCCCGAAACAGCTACATATTCGTTCACGTTCATGGGATGTGCACAAAACGTATCGGCAATGTATCGCTGGCATGTGCAGAGTACATACCAGCAAAGTATTGCTGGTGCCTTATTCATACAGCGAAGGGATAAATACCGATATAATGTTAGTGACATGGACGTGATACGTCACCGGTCTATACCCGTATCAGTGCTACGTACATGGTACGTATCTTTGTTGCATACTTGAAAAGTACCCAAATCGTCACCGATACGTCACCGGTACATACCAGTGACATCAGTAGTACATATGCAGTATGTATCTTTGTTGTGTACTTGAGACGTACGAACAACTCGCCCATGTTGCGGACATCGGGCAGCAAATGTGCCGCTCATATGCGTCACTTGGTACATCACATGTAACATTCACAACATATCAGATACATCATTGATACATAGATCTGTTTGCTGGGGAGTGGCTATCCCCCTAAAAATACGAAATATTAGCTGCCTGGGCGGATGGACCATTCTCTTTCACCTGGTCCTCGCGGTATATATTAGGGTGGTCGTTAAAAATTAAATTTCATCAGACGCCCCCTGAAAAGTTTTCTTTTTGTCTAAAAACACGCGTGCAATTTTTTTTTTTTTTTTTTTAATGAAAAGAACACGTGCCGCAAGGCGATCATAGATTTTGTTTTTTAACCTGCAGTTTTCTGGAAATGTCTTACCTAATGTGCAGATTTGACGAAAAACCCATCGAAAAAAGATAAAAATTTGAAATTTTGAAATTTCGATGCGTTGTTCGTCAAATCTACACATTATGTAAGACATATCCAAAAAACTGCAAGTTGAAAAACAAAATGTTTGATCGTCTTGCGGCACGTGTTCTTTTCATTAAAAAAAAAAAAATAAATATTGTACGCATGTTTTTAGACGAAAAGGAAACTTTTCAAGGGGCGTCTGATGAAATTTAATTTTTAACGACCACCCTAATATATATATATAATATGTCTCTTGCATTAAACAGGGACAAAAAAAAAAAGAGCCGTGGGAATTATGCACAGATGAACTTGTTGCGGGAATTTATGGCAAATAACGTTGCGTTTTCCTTAAACGAGGTGGACAATGCAGTTTATTGGGCTGAATGGGAGTCACTAGCCGCGCAGCTTAATGCAAAGGGTACAATACGGACCACCAAAGCATGGGAGAAGGTATGAACAATATGACATTGAAGTTTGCCTCGTTGGAACGCAACGAAATTCAACGTGAATTTAAAAAAAAAAATATACAAAGCATAAAAATGATCCTACCAGGTTTCTTAACATTTTCAAGTTATTTCTAGTCGTTTTCACTTTTCAAACATAGCAGGATCATTTTTGGTAAATTAATATATTCAAATTATTTTTTTCGGATTTCGTTGCGTTCCAACGATGCAGACTTCAATGTCATTGAACAATCTTCTTTCTTGACCTATAACAATCATTAACAATAATAATAATAATAATAATAATAATAATAATAATAATAATAATAATAATAATGAATTCGTTAATTTATGAATATTGTAGTTTTGATGAGTCACCTTCACGGAAATGTCTATAAATCTGAATTGTCTCGTAATTTTATGAAAGTCACATCAGCTTGATGGAATAAATTTCTTATATTCACGTTTCCCATAATCCCATAGATTTATTATAATTTTAATGCAACATTGGTTTTTACAGACATGGTGCGATCAACAGCGTAAAAATAAAAACGCCATTGAAGAAATACTAATTTCAAAAACAGTACGGCAGCCAGTCGAGCCATCGACACTACCACGCGACGGATCAACCGGATCGCAGTATAGGGCAAGAAGCTCGCAACGCGACGGATCTACCGGATCGCCGTACAGGATGGCAAGTAGCTCGAAACGCGACAAATCAACCGGATCGCCGTACAGAATGGCAATAAGCTCGCAACGCGACAGATCTACCGGATCGCCGTACAGAATGGCAAATAGCTCGCAACGCGACAGATCAACCGGATCGCCGTACAGGATGGCTCGAAGCTTGCAACGCGACGGATCAACCGGATCGCCGCACAGGATGGCAAAAAGCCCGCAACGCGACAGATCTACCGGATCGCCGTACAGGATGGCACGAAGCTCGGAACGCGACAGATCAACCGGATCGCCGTACAGGATTGCAACATCTGCCTATATCAGACCAAAGTCAGCTACAGAAGTGCCTGTGGTAGTCGCAGGATGCAGCAGCTGGAGTGATAAGAAAGATCTACACAATGGTCTAACTGCACCAGAAAAAACGAATGATAGCGGACCTTGCCAAAAGGAACGAATTATTGACTTGACAGATGATGTGCCTGTAGGTATGTAACAAGCACCTGAAATGTCTTTATCACTGATTTACCTTTATTGTTACTGTACACTTGTGGGGTTGGATTCAGATCGTTTTAAGGACACGCATATACGGGAGTAACATGAAAGTAGTGGCCTTGAACCGGTCAGAATCAAACTCACCAAGGGTACATTAATTAAATGATGCATAATGCAATTGGCATATATTTCAGATGGAAAGCAACGTCCACGCACCATGAAACCACTAGGTACCTATTATTGTCATGAGCGTATTTGAGCCGTTCGCTCAAAGAATAACCTAAGTCGATTTAGGTCGTTTTTTGGATTCACTTATCAATTCGTAGACATTACCCCTAGAAACATGTACGTAAAATTTTGTCACATTTTATCAACTTTTGACCTTTTTGTAAGTGGTTAAACTTGTGCGCGCTTATGATATTACTGTGCGATGCTGAACTTTCAAATCGCTTTTTCTCGAAACGACTGATATCGACTTGGTTATTCTTTGAGCGAACGGCTCATTTATCTATGTTATATTATCTTATTCAAAGTGCGTATTGACGTATCATTTTTTGGTATTGAAGTTCAGGCATCTGTGGAAATCTGCTTTCGAATATAAATGCACGTGTATTGTAAAGCTTATGGGTATTCATTTTCTAGGCAAAAACTCGAACGCTGTCATACATCTTATGAATTACCTGAAAGACAACGAAAAATTAGCCGGTGACGTGTTAAACATTTTTAAAACCCAGAATCAAATATTAAAAGTTGGTTTTGAAACAATCGCACTAGCGATTACCACTTCGACGAAGGATATGATAAAGCGAGAGGAGAAGGTAGACGTCGAAAGCGTTGGCAAAATTGACGAAGACTTGATTGAACAGGCTAAAGAAGAAGAAAGCGACAACGAATTTAACAGCGACGAGTATGACGCAGAATTCTTGGACGAGGAATATTTACCGGTATTTTATTGGGTGGTCAATAATTTCTAACATATATACTTTAATTTCTAACACCAGCCAATACATTTTTTTTGTTAAAAGTATTTCGTTTTTTTTTTTCATTCTAAATTTGTTTCCCGCTTTTTTTTTTTGTGACGACTTGGCTGAAATTGAAATAATTATTACAGAAAATCTATGCATTTCCGAAACATCGGATCAGGAAATTCAGATCCCATTTTTGATCAGGATTTATCATATGAAATATCCGTCACGAATTCTGTGACACCCTGTATAGAGGAACAGCTTTGCGAGGAGTAAAAATCATACGAAAAGTAAAAACTTGATTGTTTCAGGACTTTGCGCAAGCTGGTGAATGCGGAGGACTAAAAATCAATGAAAATAATAATTAATAATATCCCCATGTATGATTTTTTTTAAAAACGAAAAAAATGTGATTTAGCCTATGAGAGATTCCTATTACTATTCCCACAAGTGAATATTTAAAAAACAGTCATATTATACAGGGTGAGGCATTTAAAGTGTTACAGAGCAATAGCACTCAAACTATTGATCATATCCAAAAATGTTTCAGACAGAAGTTTTATTGTTCGAGAAGGCCGTCATACTGAATCACCCTATTTTTTAATCGGTGGAGGCGCTGAAGCTACGGCAAGGTCAACTCCACTTTCTCAAATGAAACTACGTATTTTTTATTACGTTATTTCATTCTACTTAAAAAACCAAACGACTTTCGTATGAAACATTTTTTGGTGAGACACCAATTTTTCGTGATATTTAGCTGAACAACTAGAGATTTTTGAACGTTCAAGAACTTTTTACCTCTGAACTATCAAGTTTAGAGAAAAGTTGCTGATGACAAAAAGTGCTCAATTTTATGCAAGGAATTTCGGAAAATAATTGCAGAATTTTTCCCCCTAACTTTTCATCGCTGTTTCTTCAATTGCGTAAAAAAATTGAAAATTGTTGAAAAAATTCGGAAAGAATATTCTTCAAGGTTCTTTGCATGGAATTATGGAATCTTCGTACGTTGCAATTCTTCTCGAAGCTTGATAGTTTAGAGGTAGTAGATTCTTGAACGTTCAAAAATCTGTAGTTGTTCAGCTAAATATCATCAAAAATAGGTGTCTCACCAAAAAATGTTTCATACGAAAGTCGTTTGATTTTTTAAGTAGAATGAAATAACGTAATAAAAGATATGTAGTTTCATTTAAAAAAGTGGAGTTGACCTTGCTGTAGCTTCAGCGCCTCCACCGATAAAAAAATAGGGTGATCCAGTATGACGGCCTTCTCGAACAATAAAACTTTTGTCTGAAACATTTTTGGATATGATCAATAGTTTGAGTGCTATTGCTCTGTAAATGCCTCACCCTGTATAGCTTATAAGAGTTTTCAATATATGTGAATTAGGGTGTTTCGAAAAAATTCTTTTCATAACACGCGCACCGAAAGTGGGGTTTTTTTGTCCTCATTTGAGAGCGGAAAATAAGTCTTTTGGAGTTAGGATCCAATTCGTTAGTTTTTCAGGTCCTAGGACAAAAATGCTGGTCAAAAATGAAAATATTTGTCCTCCAGTTTCGAACGTTGCCACCATGCGGTGACGTCGATTTTAGTCGATCGGCTATCCAGTTAGAATATATATTAGTGGGTTACCTGAATCCTGACTCAAAGACTGATTTTCCGCTCTAAATGAGGACAAACCCCACTTTCTGTGCGCTTGTTATGAAAAGTATGGTATGCAGCATGGACAGATTGACAGTAATTTTTGACGCGGGCGAAGTTGACTGCACTCGACTGTGGCTCGGGCTTCGCCCTCGCCTTCGTCTCGTTCAGCCAACTTCACCCTGGTCAAAAATCACTGTCGTTCGGTCCTTGCAGCATAATATACTATTAATTTTTTTTTTCAACTCTTACCCTCCCACATGCTTGAGGTGGATAAGACAAAAGTCCTCCGGAAAGTCGGTCCCTGTAGCTCAACTCTAAGAGGTCGCTATTTTCATTTAATTTCCTATTCATTTAACATGGGAATTTTCGTTTTTTTATTTAAACTAAAATTACACCTATTCATTTTAATTTTTTGAAAATAACCATTGTATATTCAGAAAGCTGGTCTGTTAAGCTTTCCGAACCTATATAAGAAAAGTCGATTACTTCAATTAGAAGATTAAATAAAGTCATTTAAAATCTAGAAATTTTGTTGCCACAGAAAAATCTCTAGATTTTAAATGACTTTATTTAATCTTCTATTAATTTATTTATTAATCGACTTTTATTATATAGGTTTGGAAAGCTTAACAGACCAGCTTTCTGAATATACAATGGTTATTTCCAAAAAATTAAAATGAATAGGTGTAATTTCAGTTTAAATAAAAAAAAGAAAATTCCCATGTTAAATGAACAGGAAATTAAATGAAAATAGCGACATCTTAGAGTTGAGCTACAGGGACCGACTTTCGCGAGGACTTTTGTCTTATCCACCTCAAGCATTTGGCAAGGTAAGAGTTGAAAAAAAAAAAAAATTGAAGAATTTTTTTGCATTGAGCTTACAAACGTTTTCAGAAAGTAGATATCGCAATAACAAGATAAAAAAAGTGTCATTTAGCTTATATAAGAGTTTTCAATTAGTAAATATTTAAAAAAATGTGATTGAGCTTATAAATAAGAGTTTTCAATAAGTAAATATAAAAAAAAAATGTCATTAGCTTATAAGAGTTTTCAATATGTTAATATTCTTTAAAAAATGTGATTCAGCTTATGAGAGTTTTCAATAAGTAAATGTTGGAAAAAAAATCCGTTAATAAATTTTTATCTATGAAATTACTAAGTTCAAAAATCATTCAAAATGTTTTACGACGTAAAAATTGGAGTTTATACCGAAACGCAACTTCTGCCCTTTAATTCTACCTATAGCAGTTATGGAATATGGAGACTCGAGGAAGGGAGACCGAGCTCCGCATATCAAGAAACAAACAGCTTTTCGCGCTCATTTAGTTGTCCAATTCAAAAGTCCAAACACGAACGGTCAATTTTCTTAGAGTGGGTAGTACACGTTTGACTAGATATCACCTTAAGTTAGTCACGTTTGTATCACACGGTTCGCCATCTATCGGTCTGTCATTTTATCACTTGAGTCACGTCACAATTTCACAGAATAAGGCTCCAGTCGAAGCTTCTACCACTTGGCTACTTCACGTATATGATAGTTGATATTTTCAGAATGTCCATATATGAGCCATTCCACGTCAGACCGGACAAAATAAATCAAAAAATGACCTCGATGTTACCGATTTCGTTATCATTTTTTTTACAAGTTCTGTGGAACAAATAAATTCATCAAACAATTTTTTGGTTTTTTTTTTTTTGGCCCCTATTTTCCAAGTTACACGGGGGTGAAATTCACGAAAAAGAGCCAAAAATCGAAAACATACTCCTCTTCAAACGGTCATATCTTTGATTGTATTCATCCTAGAGACTTCATCCATGAACCATTTCAAAGCTATTGAATGACACTATTATAATATATTTATTTAATTTCGCGGTAACAAACAATTCTATTTGTTATGAACAAATATATTATTCAAACGTGATTTTCAACGCAAATACCAAGCGATAAAATCATCAAAAAAATATGAGCGTATTCCTTGATCAATTCTCTACGAAATCGTTAAGTCAATTTTATGGAGAACCGATGGGAACCATGTTGAAACGATTTATTTATAAGCGACGGCGCGCGCTGCCACCGAAAAACCGTACCCGAGCCGGGTCTTTCAGCGGCAGCGCGCGCCGTCGCTTATAAATAAATCGTTTTCACATAGTTTCCATCGTTTCTTCATGAAATTGACTTGACGATTTTGTAGAGAATTGATCAAGGAATACGCTCATATTTTTTTGAGAATGTTATCGCGTGGCCCTTGCTTTGAAAATCACGTTTGAATAATATATTTGTTTATAACAAATAGAATTGTTTCTTACCGCGAAATCAAATAAATATATTATAATAGTGTCATTCAATAGCTTTGAAATGGTTCTTGGATGAAGTCTCTAGGATGAATACAATCAAAGATATGACCGTTTGAAGAGGAGTATGTTTTCGATTTTTGGCTCTTTTTCGTGAATTTCACCCCCGTGTAACTTGGAAAATAGGGGCCAAAAAAAAAAACAAAAAATTGTTTGATGAATTTATTTGTTCCATAGAACCCGTAAAAAAAAATGATAGCGAAATCGGTAACATCGAGGTCAGAAAGCTGTCCGGTCTGACATGGAATTGCTCATATGTATTTGTCACGAAAATTTTATTAATCTTAACGATGCCCTTAATATTTATTATGATGATCGAGCGATTCTAAAATTGTTTTCGTATTTTAGGGAATGTGAGGCAATATGACCGCGTAAAATAATTTTGATAATCATGTACGGAATCAGATCTGATTATATATAAGTAAATATAGTTTGATCCGATCAGATACAATCATGAGTGAACCTATGTATGATTATATCTAGCTCTATATTGCAACTTTTCGGATGATGAGCGTCACCGAAGGTGACGCGTACCGGTTTGTTTTCGTGGTTTCTTTACTCGATTTATATTTTTATTGAGACTTCTACTATCAATTGTTAGCCGTACCTATTACGGACTTGAGCTACCGTGTAGCTGAAGCCGCCTCCCCACAGACCTGAGTACGATAAACGCACTAAGGCTGCACTCTACCCTCTTAACCTTTAAGGTGCTTTCCTAGGCAATTCCACCAGTCCTGAAAACATCGTGAAAAAATGTGATATTAAACGGAATATCTCTGCCTGGGCACCGAAATCAATGAAACAAAATACGTCGCGCAATTCTATGTGCGACTCCGAACATGTACAGCCCAAAAAATGTTCGTATCGTAAATCGACGTATTTTGTTTCATTGATTTCGGTGCCCAGGCAGAGATATTCCGTTTAATATCACATTTTTTCACGATGTTTTCAGGACTGGTGGAATTGCCTAGGAAAGCACCTTAAATATTAATTTATTGAAGTCAATTTATTCCCGAATAATAGCTGTGCCAGACCTGGGTAGATCGGAGATCCACCAAGGCTGTATCTAGCTTTCCGTTAAGATTTAAACTTTAACCTGGAAATGGCGGAGGAAGGGGTTTGGCATCTGATTAACTTACTGTTTTATAATATCCAAAACTCAATTTATTCAATTAATTATACTATGGTTGCAACCCTAACCTATATGCACATGTTGCTTATAACCACTTACTTGTTTCTACAAGGTTTTTATATTGATTTTTCTATTTCTCTCTTTGTACAAGTTTTCTTTGATTCTTGTTTCTAATAATAGTGTTTCGATAGTATTTTATTTTTATTCTTTGATAACTTTCTATTTAGTCGATGCTTTTATATAATATTTGATATTTGGTTTGTTTGATTTGAAGCAAGTGAATTTATATTTGATATTTGAAGTACACTAGAACCTCACTTATTTTACCATCAGTTATTTTACGAACTCGGCTATTTGACCGGCTCTGCCTCAGCTATTTGACGGCCTGTACCCCCACCACTTGACTGAGTCCCCTTCTTTTCAAGGCTGTGTATATGCGAAGTCTAACCGGTTAGCGTTGCGCACGGAAAGTCTGCGCAGTTTGCGACACGGAGTGGGGGCCCCTCTTCTCGTCAAATAGCTGAAGCAGCCCGGTCCCAAGTCGGTAAAATAAGTGAGGTTCTAGTGTAATAGGTGATTCTAACGGTTCATCGGAGCTCTATGCTCGAGATGACCAACAAGTGACTGTGAGTCTATCTGGTGTCTACCCTAGAATAGCTAGTGAGTCTATCAGGCGCTGTGCTTCTGAATAGCTAGTGACCTGAGCGGCGCCTCGACTTATATACTAGTCGTGACGTCACTCAGCTCGTCGCTGATGTCGAACGTTCTAGACTGTTCGTGATGTTCGCAACGGCTGATGTTTGAATGCTAACGGTCAGGCCTGGGTTGCCTGATTCGTTACAATATATAATTATACAATGGTCATCAACATGGCAGTGTTGGCCAGATGTGATTGGATCCAGTTATATATAACTTTATGTATATGAGGTATTCCACGCCGTTTCGAACGGTCAAAAAAATCACCGCTTCCGAAAAAATCGTAATTTGGTCCTCGAACACAACTATATCGAAAGAATTTTTGTGAATTTTTTCAGAATTTTCGGATTGCATTTGTGGATTTTTTCCAAATTCCAACTTTTTTTACAAACTTCCGTATCTCAAAAGTATAAGATCCTACAAGAAAATTTATGAGACACAAAAGTTGCAGTTTCGAATCAACTTTCTGAAAAAATTTTTTTGGGAATTTCTCGAATCCCAAAAATAGCAATTTTTATCAAAAATACACAAAAATCGATTTTTCAATCAATACGTCACCTTCGATTTGCCTCGATAAATCACAGAAAATACTCTCAAGTGTGGAGAACAACCCCGTATTTTTTTTGAGATGGGTGGCGCAATCGTTAAGAAGATATGCTTTATTATTTTTTTTTTTTTTCGAGAAAATAATTTTCTTATTTTTTTTCTCGAAAAAAAAAATAGTAATAAAGCATATCTTCTAAACGATTGCGCAACCCATCTCAAAAAAAATACGGGGTTGTTCTCCACACTTGAGAGTATTTTCTGTGATTTATCGAGGCAAATCGAAGGTGACGTATTGATTGAAAAATCGATTTTTGTGTATTTTTGATAAAAATTGCTATTTTTGGGATTCGAGAAATTCCCAAAAAAATTTTTTCAGAAAGTTGATTCGAAACTGCAACTTTTGTGTCTCATAAATTTTCTTGTAGGATCTTATACTTTTGAGATACGGAAGTTTGTAAAAAAAGTTGGAATTTGGAAAAAATTCACAAATGCAATCCGAAAATTCTGAAAAAATTCACAAAAATTCTTTCGATATGGTTGTGTTCGAGGACCAAATTACGATTTTTTCGGAAGCGGTGATTTTTTTGACCGTTTGAAACGGCGTGGAATACCTCATACATAGACATGGAAGCAGATCTGATTATATATAAGTAGATACAGTTTATAAGTTTATAAACTTATTCAAGTTAGATCTGATTGGGTCCAATTATGCATGGACCTATGCAGTGCCGTATTACCGCCTAGGCTAACCTAGGCTATAGCCTAGGGCGGCACAATTTGGGGGGCGCCACATTTTCCGATTTTTTCCCCTTTTTTTTTTCCTTTTCTAGCCAAAACCTGTGCTACGCTCTTTTTTTTTTAAATCTTACCAAAAGCGCAAATTGACTCTGTTAAATTTGTTTTTACTTTTTCCCGTTTAAGGGGCAGGTCAGTCTAGGCGCGGGAATTGACGTCAATATTTACGAATTTTTTCCTCCAGTGCGGAATTTTTTATTTACAACCAGGTTTCACCATCGTTTCTTACTATTCTTTACGTACAATTCGTATTTTTTTCAACTGAAAATATTTAAAATTGTGAGAATGTCGGCCGTCGGCGTACCGCATGTCGGCCGCAGTCGTGCTTCGCCGTGGACAAGATATCTCGCAGCTCGGTTGTCTAAAACATGAAATTGAATTTTTTATCTAAACATTGGCCCAAAACAAGAGCCCAATATTAATCAGCCGATGACCCGATCATTCGATTTTTTTTATTTTCGATATTATCCGGACAAAAAATATTTTTTTCACTAATAATTTATTCTTTTTCGAGCGGTAGAGCAAAGTTCATATTCCCAGGATATTAGAAATTAGCTATTCGAAGACTAATTAGACGTATTCATGTGGGTCACCCATCCGAATTCTGGCTGCAGTTGAAATTGCTTAACTTCGTTGATCGTCTGATGTCCAGTGTTGATCTACACCCAAACGTCGCCTGTTGCAATACTCAACACTTTTTGACTCGATAGGTAAACTTTGATTTGTGAGAATTTACATCAATATATGTACTTAAAAAAAAAAAATGATAGCAAAATTTCACGGTGACTTCGAAGATTTCTGACGATTAAATACTAGTATATACTTTTGTTCGATTGCATAGAAACATTCTTTTTCCGGTAAATTCGGTGGAAGTGTTAGAAATACTGCAGTCAGCAGAAAAGCTTATACTATGTACGCCGGCGAATCAACGACCGGATGCCGGTAAAAAAGTGCCGGAGTTGCCAATGCCGGGCCATCAAGATACAGATGCAAGTGTGTTTGAAAACGGCCAAGTGATGGCAAGTCGGTTGTGACAAGATGCAAAATGCCCTGCAGGAAATCAGTAGTTGGTAACCAACACCGTTCCATCAATGGTTGGATACTGGTAAAACTTCACCGAAATACCGCTATTTTACATGTAGTGGCGCAGCAAAGGCTTGCCTACACCAGCACATTGCCAGCACTGCCAGTGCTGGGCCATTACAATTTCGGCAGTTCTGTGTTTGCTGGGCGCATATATGGTGTCAGATTCAATCATGCATGATCATACATGAATCTATATATCGATACCTGCGCGGAATAACCGGCTATCTCAGAGTCCGCTTGAAAAAGCGGCTATCTCAGAATCCATTCGAAAAAGCGACTGTAGCCTATATTATTAATATAGGCACAGGCCGCTTTTCCGAATGGATTCTGAGATAGCCGCTTTTTCAAGCGGACTCTAAGATAGCCGGTTATTCCGCGCAGGTATCGATATAATCATGCATGATCATACATGAATCTCTATATAATCGTGCATGATCATGCATGAATCTATATATAATCATGCATGATTATATATGATTAGACAAAAACTTTTTTCATCGGGTCTAGAGGACAATATTTACTACTGCCTCAGTGAAGTTGAAATTTCGAAATTTTGCCATTTTTGGCAATTTCAAAGTTCTCAGATCAAAGCGCTCATCTGGCTACCTGGAGATTTCCATTCAATGAGCATGTTGGTTCAAGATGAGACTCATACGATAATATTTAGTACTGCTTCGGAGACATTGGAGTTTTTTCAATATTTTGCGTTTTTTCGGAGATTCGATCGCCAGGTGCTGCTCATGAGACAGTTTCATATCCCACCAATATAACGAAGAAATCCAAGCAGTTTGCAGTCTGCGGGACCATTTTTACTACTGCCTCATTGAGGGCGACTTTCCTTCAAATAAAATTAGCAACATGAGGCAGTAGTAAAAATGGTCCCACAGACTGCAAACTTCGGGTACTTCTTCCTCAAAATGGTAAGAAAAGACTGTGACATGAGCAACACCTGGCGATCCAATCTCTAAGAAATCCCCTAAATAGTGAAAAAACTTCAATGTCTGTGAGGCAGTACTAAATATTATCGTACGAGTCTCATCTTGAACCAACATCCTCATTGAATGCGAACCTAGAGGTAGAGGCAGATGAGGACTTTGATCTGAGAATTTCGAAATTGCCAAAAATGGCAAAATTTCGAAATTTCAACTTCACTGAGGCAGTAGTAAATATTGTCCTATAGAGCTCAAAAAAATGGAATAATTTTTCAAAATCACAAACAACATATTCACGAATGAGCAGCAACATCTGAGAAATTAGGTCTTTTTTGAACCACCCTAATGTACACATAATACCTGTACACATAAAGATATCAAGCTATAACTTCAGATAGGATATTTCGAATCAGTCAGCTCCTTACTGACTACAATGTATGTAACATGTAACAATTTTTCAAACACTTGTATTCGGTATTTTTCAACTTCGAATTCCCATGTAATCGAACCTCCATCTCCTAATAGCGCTCAAAAATTTAAAAATGGCTTCCCAATCGACATTTTAGCATTCGCGATTTACAAACTAACTATTCCAATTATATTGTACCCATATACAATCTGCTCGATGGCCACGAAAATCACAGCTCGAGAAGTGTATTCAGTACTTGAAAATATTGAATTTGACTTCACCGATGGGAACAGCGCAGTACTACGCGATGATCTTCTTTGTGGATACATATAAATGAGTCAGCGAGGCGTCGTAATTAAAATAAAATAAGTCAAATTTGAATTCCTCGACCTCTGTACGTTTTGTTTTCAAACGAATTTTTCAAACTTTGCTACAGTGTATGCATACACTATACAGTATATTCACATATCCTTTATATTTGTATCCATCAGCTTCCCAAATCAATTCAGACACCACACAATTTTTGGCAAGGTCCTCATCACGAGCCTCCTCGACCCACACTACAGATACCATAAGCACAATATCTGACAGCGAAGCTCCAGAGATAGTCGAAAAATGGCCTCGACTTGTCTCTACACAAAGTGAAGATTCCAAACCCGATTCCAACAGAATCATAACCAAAGAGGTGACCATTACTTTTTCGTCTCCGTAGATATAAATTCCCAATATTTATTTCTCGCACACAAATATTTGATTATCGTAGCATTTATGTTTCAATTCCATTATCATAACTAATATGGTTTTCGTTTATAAAACCCTCATCCAGACTCTGCTTGAATTCACTTACGCAGTGCGCACATGCTTTACATTTAATGCTTTTATGGATCGATTGCTTCTGTTATTATAGATACTGTCAACTATTATTTGTAAAAATCCCTGTGGTGAAGACATATTTGACGATTACAAAAAAAATAACTTTTTGACGGATAAATATAGAAAAATATTAGTTAAGATTGTTGTTGAGCACATGCTACAGTACAAGAAAAAGTACAGAGACAACTGTACTCTACAGAGAAGTGTAATTATGCAGAAGCTATAATTGGCTTTTTCCCAAAATTACGAAGTCCTGACGGAATTCGTGGTCATGTAAGTCCTTACCAACGAACCCATTCTTTAGACTCCGAATATGCCGACCGATACTTTAATTGAATAATATTGTACCTTTGGAAAATGTACTTATATTGTAACATGTCCAATGTGACAGACCCCAGGCCTGCCAGGATTGGTCACATTAAATCAGGTGATACACTGGACAATTCGCCGTGCTCGCCTGTGACGTCCGAGGCGAGGAGCGAATCATATATAAACCGGCGTCGACAGAGCTCGACAGCGCATTCGCGGTAAAGCACCCGGGCGACTCACTATTATTCATACAATCGAGCGTGACCAGGTAAAGCACCGGCACGACTCTTAACACTATTAAATTCTTAGCGCATTAGTGGTATTAGTGGTATAGCACCCTAGCGAATCATTACCCTGGCGGCTTCTGTGACACGCTTGATATACCGTAGATATATCGTCTGTTCATCGTTTTATCACCGTTGTAATACGTATAAACATGGAGTAAATACGGTAGATTTACGCCGAAAATGAACAAAGTTTATACCGTATGTATGGGTACTTAAGACTCTCAACATACGGTTTGAATACCGTCAGGGCCGGATTTACCCAGGGTGCCGCCCTGGGGCACCGTGAAAAATGCCGCCCCATTACCTAAAGCCTACATAAAATGGGTAAAAGGTTCGGTGTATACAATTTTCAAATAAATAAAATCAAAACAAAAACTTTCAAAAATTGTGAACAACAAGATACTTATGAGGGTTTCTTCTTGGTTTCTTCGTCAAACGAAGCCACCCATTTAATTTGAGGTCTTCGAACATTCCGTAATAATTCGTACATGTTATTGAGGATGAAAAACAAATTTTCGAATTTTTTCAGACTTTTTGGTCATTGCATTCCAGAAATATTTTTATACTCAATAATTTTCACATAGTGCGATAAATTGGGGAAGGAGAGAAAACTTGGCATGAAATTTCTTCGTTTTTTTTTCAGCTTTTCGGTAAAATTAACAGAAAAAAATTCCGGCCCATTTAAACCCCTTTTATAAAAAAAAAAAAAACATCGAAAAATGTGCCTTGTCCTAATTTGGACATTTTTTTTTTCGTTTAAAAAAATGTCTAAAAAATGAAATTCATAATAGCGTTTTTTGACAAAAAAAATGTGGAGTGGCGACTTCAATTCTCTCCCAGAAAAAAAAATAATCATCAGAACGATGATTTTTCTTCTTCATTTCCATTTCCATTTTTTTTTTTTTTTTTTCAAAAACTCTATTATGAATTTATAGTTTTTTTAGATTTTTTTTTTTTACGAAAAAAAACTGTCCAAATTAGGAAAAGGCACATTTTACAACGTTTTTTTTTTTTTTTTTTTTTTTTTATAAATGCGGTTTAAATGAGTCGGAATTCTTTTATTCTAATTTTACCGAAAAGTAAGAAAAAAACAGAGAAATTTCATGCCAACAACATTTCTCTCCTTCCCCAATTTATCACGCTACGTGAAAATGATTGAGTAAAAATATTTCTGGAATGCAATGACCAAAAAATCTAAAAAAATTCCCAACATTTTTTTTTGTTCCTCAATAATATTTACGAATCATCACGGAATTTTCGAAGACCTCAAATTTAATGGGTGACCCGCTTGACGAAGAAACCCTCTTATTTTCTTAACTAAAAATGTGTGTAAAATTCTAGAAACTGAAAGATTGTTTCACAATTTTGTAAGAAAAACTGCAGTGTTTATAATTTTAGACACATTCTTATAATAATTATGAAAAAAATATTTTATTCATTTCAATTTATGAATGTTTTTAACACGATCACACTTTTCGAAGAATTTTCCATAACGGGAAAAAAAAAAAAAATTTCTCACGTTACAAATTTTGCCGCCCTTGAAAATTTGCCGCCCTGGGCACTGGCCCCTAGTGCCCCTAGTGTAAATCCAGCGCTGAATACCGTGTACATACCGTCCATCCGCCTGTACAATATGCGACCTTTTGTGGTCCCTCCAAAATATACATGAAGATACGATATCTATACCGCGGTCATACGGTATCAGTACTTCACTGTATCGTATCCATACCGCATTCATACCATAATCATACCGCATTCACACCACAATCATACCGCATTGAGAACGAACCGTACCGCGATGAAAAAAAAAACTTATCTTAAATTTCAGCATAGGTATTAATAGCGACGCCTCAGTGAAAGAACATACATAGAGTTTTATTAAAAAATCATGCTGTTTCATATATCTTCATCGGACGAGACAGCATAATTTTAGAATTAAATTCGATATATGTTTTTTCGCTGAGGCGTCGCTATATTCTCATATTAGTAAAAGGCACATATTGAAATTTCAGCGAAATATGTATTTTATTCGCTGCGTAGCGATATCCATACGTGATACATATACAGGTGATATATTACAATTAAATTCGGCCCAACACGGTCATTCGCATTCAGCATTCAATAAGAATTCAAATAACTATGCGGAAGTGTGTGATTCATAAGTGACGTTTAATGGACGACAAAATCTGACTTGATACATACCGTATAAATGTGGTATTATATACGTCGTGGTTGCTGACCTTATACCCTTTCCATCCGTACTTTATACGTACTTTATCCGTACTTCAACTGAAGCACATACGGTTTTCATATCGTATAATCACGTATATATACGGTACAAACTTTGTTCATTTTGGGCGCAAATCTACCGTATTTATTCGGTACAACAACGTTTAGATGCGGTCGTGCTACCGTCATCATACTCATACCGTATTTACCCGGTACATACAGCGTATATTCTACGCAAACCAAAAGCCGCCAGGGTAGGCATATTATACTCGTCGTCTTGACTGGATAATAACTTATCTTCATTTCAAATATCGATATTTAAAATAATAAGCAAAGCAAAGCACAGCATTTCACAGTCTATCGTATTATATTATTCTATAGCAAAAGTAAAAAGAATCCATTAGCTAAAATAACATTGATATCTAAAGGCACATCTAATCAAAATATAGGAAATTAATATAAGATTTTGTATTATAGTATTAATTAATTGTTAATACTTATTTGGTTCACATAGGAAAAGAATCTACTATTGGAAATAGCCTGACATTTTCTTATTTAATTCCGTTTGATTTAAAGCCAAAACAAGCCAAAGTTAGCAGCTTTGAAGATCAACAAAAGAGCGTACGACATCAGTCTAACTGACTTGTGTTCGAGGGCCAAGTGTTGTGATTCCGAGTCTGATACGCAGTCTTGGATAAAGCATCCTGGATCTGCAGATAGTTATTCAAATCGCAATAGCAGGGACCATAGGCTTGGATTGTCAACCTGGTTCTATGGAGGTAGCCTAAACCTTCGGTTTGGAAGATATACGGCTTTGGAGGTCATAAGATCGCCTGAGTCCGTCAATTAGCGTAGATTATTATATAATCAATAAAAATCTGAGTTAGGTGGCTTTTTGTATGGCATTACCATCCTTTTTCCTACCTACCAGTACTGAGGAGTCCAAAATTAATCTAGTATTTAAATTATAGCAGTATTAAATCACTCTCGAACCAGTAGCACCGGTCTGTTGACATAACCTAAAGGTTCTTAACATCCCGAAACGTTACAATATAGATGTCGATTCTTTTCCTTAGGAACAGTACTACGATCCAACCAACAAAACTGGATATCTGTCCACACGATTATGCACCGCTGTGCCTCCAATCAAACTTCATCAAAGAAAAAACCAACAGATATTCCTGAAAAAAGAGATGAATTGATACCCGAAACTGAAGCAGTACTAGATGCCATCAGTTTTCTAAAAAATGCAGTTTCTCACGATCAAAGAGATCTGTTAATACAAAAGACAAGGGAAGGTTTCGATATAAGAAGACAAAACTACATGAATGAAGAATTTTTCTCACATTTTCCCCGATTCATAGATGTTCCAGAGCTGGTAATTTTCCATTCGCTTAGGTTACAGACCAAAATCTTATCATTGTGCATTTCTTGAAAGTTTCCCTTCAGTAAAAAAGAGATTGTAACGGAACTTCCGTCACCGCGAAATGCGCGCTACGCAATGCGCAGGCAAGGAGCAGCGCGGGGTTTTTGTTTGAAAAAAAATATCCTGTCAAAACTGTCAAATCAGCGTGTTGTCGATGCAAAGCAGCTGAATAAAAACAGCTCAAGCAGAAAAGATTCGTTAAATAATATAACATATATATACAAATAATATGTATATTATACTGTAATACGTGATATAATATCTCTATATTATCTACGCGTCATTGTCGGTGATATCCAGCAGGTCGGAATTGCAACATATCAGGTACGTAACCCAAAACTGTTAGATTCGTTAAAAATAAAATATGAATAAAAATTCTCATTCAAGACTTCAGAGTCAATCGAAGTACAGAATACAACTTTTGTATTTACAGTGCTCCCTCACTAATTTTCACGGATCCGGGGTATAGATAATATTAGCGAGGTCCCCCACTATGTCCATGGGCGGAGTTTATGATGTGCGCACGGGGAGCTGAGGGGAAATAGCTGACAGCTGACTTACTAGAAAACCACAGGTTTGTTGAGGTTATGTGACGTGGTTACTGCGCATCGTTATGCGCCGAACCAAACGACCAGGCCATAGTGGGGGCGCCTACTTCCCTTCGACGGCGGAGAGGTAAAATGTTAGAGAGGTTAAAATTAGTGAGCGAGCACTGTATTATACTTTTCTTTTTTTCAGGTCAGCATTAGAAAGAGTACACCCATTTAAAAAGTATATGGGTCTATCCACGTCAACTCGACACGGCTCCAGACCTCAACATCTCCGATTTGATTTTTAATTTTATGTGTTATTTCTCCATGTCTGGAGAACCTTCCAAATTTTTTTTGATTTTTCAAATTGACGCTTTCGGAGCTATGATTTTTTTCATCCTTAAAAAAAGGATCTTTTTCAAAATTCTGAAAAAATCATAAAACTCCTGTTGATGATGTAGAACCTCCCACTCGCAGAATCGTGGGCAGAATTTTCCTTATATTTTTTTTTTTCCTTTTCAAAAAAATTGTCTTGAACATTATTTTTCTCACTCGCTCAAAAATCAAATTACAAAATGGATTTCGGAAGAGAATTTCATTGCGTATTTTTTTTTCCTATAAACTATATCAAAATTTTTTGTCGTTTTTACAATAATTATTAATCATAATAATGTTTTGCCAATAAATGTCATTAGATAAGCCTTTTTCGGAAAAAAAATTTGTTAAAAATGGAAAAAAAAAATTTCTGGAAAATTCTGCCCACGATTCTGCGAATGGGAGGTCGTTCCAAATCATCAACAGGATTTTAGTGATTTTTTTCAGAATTTTAAAAACGTTCCTTTTTTTAAGGATGAAAAAAATCTTAACTCCGAAAGTGTTCATTTGAAATATCCAAAAAAAATTTGGAAGGTTCTCCAGACATGGAGTAATAACATATAAAATTAAAAATCAAATTGGAGATGTTGAGGTCTGGAGCCGTGTCGAGTTGATGTGGACAGCCCCATATATATAGCAAAGTAATCACAAATTGTCACATCAATTAATAGTTTTTAATGTTTGCTCTGTATATTTATTGAAATTTGTTTGCCAATAAAATGGTAATATTTGAATTTAATTTTTTTTACATATATGAGATGATTGATAAAATAAACATCAATAACTGTTAATTACAAGAAATATTTTTACGAGTACTTGATTGATAAGACCATACAAGGATACCTAGATATAAACCCTACAAGTATCTATCTGAATCATACGAGTGCCTATATGAATCCTACGAGTACGTACTGATGAAAATATGAGTACCTATACAATTGTAAATCAGTTATACGTTGGTTCAGATTTGTTTTCATAATGCCACGTCGTAAGATCATTCGGACCGTTGAAAAAGAGGAGGAGTTTCTACGCGCGCGTAGGGAGAGAAATATAGTCCAGTCATTCTGTCCGAAAAAAAGGCGAAAACGTAAAAATGAACCGAGAAAGCTGATTTTTGGATAATATGTCGGGTGGGGGGGGGGGGGGGGGGGGGGGGGGGGGGGCGGCTGCTGCTTAGCAAAGCTTGTAGAGCATGCTAATACCTACAATTTCGTTTTCTTCTTTTATTCTTAGGATGTAACTTACGACTTCTAGCGCGCTCATGTAAAGTCGGCAAGTCCATGCGAAGTTTCAATTCCGAAGTTCGCGCGGTTGTATAAATTTTCGTTGCGACAGATTTACTGTTCAAGATAAAATCATTAAAATACAATATAAATGAATAAAACAATAACATTTTTAATCACATCTAAGAAATTTATTGGTGAAACATATATTTTTTTTTTTTTCATTCTCATCAGATATCTCGAAAAGGATCGACAGCACGTGAAAAAGTTACAGGACTTGAATCGTAGAGCGCAAAAAACGCGAGGCTTAATCAGTCAGAATTCTCGTATTACGGCGGGGAGCCAAGTTATCGCGAAAAAATCAAAATTTACCCCTTTTTTCAAGATGACGGAGAAAGCACATAGGAAATCTTGGTCGACAATTTGAGGATAAGCTTTTCTAATCCCTCCCCTACACAACATCCAAAAATCAGCTTTCTCGGTTCATTTTCATGTTCAAATGTATATTTAATGGATGGACTAATAATGCAAATCAATGTCTGCGTCGTCAGAGGCAAATCACTATTAATGAACTGTTAAATTTACCAATTATTCGTCAAGATGTCAATATTATCGGTTGAATGTTGCTGAGTTGAATGCATTCTGAAAATGAGGATTAACATATCTTCATTATAATACTTTAAATACAAAAGTTGTATTCTGTACTTCGATCGACTCTGAAGTCCTGAGTGAGAATTTTTATTCATATTTTATTTTTAACGAATCTAACAGTTTTGGGTTACGTACCTGATATGATGCAATTCCCAAAAAATTAGAAAATATATTATTAATATTCAATTGGTACAAGCATAGTTGAGGTGACCGCGAAATATGCAGGGAGTGGGTACACCACGAATCACCTGCCGGAGTGCTTACACCAACGTAGCAAATAGGCGTAACTTATAATAAGTGAATATTTACATGATGGCAAATACCATGGTATATATTCGAGGGTATAGAGTTAAGCCGGGATCACGATGAACTTAACGTAACGTAATGTAACACAACGGAACATACCTATAGTTCTGAAACATCCATCAAAACGCGGGCGCGCTCGCTAATTTTCAAAACTATAGGTATGTTCCGTTGTGTTACGTTAAGAAGAAGAAGAATAAATCAGCGAACGATTCAAAAATACAGATGTGGAAAATTAGTTTCAGACGCGCGCGAAGCGCGCGCAGTGAGCTAGTTTGATTCTATTTTAGCAGACTGATATTGAATTTGGAATTCTCTTTCCAGAACTCAGTTCTGATGTTTGTATTCGATCCTATCCAGCTGATGCAAATGCAATTTTAACTCTATATTCAATAGAAGGTAGAAACCAAGAAATATTAGGTTTGTATATAGTTATGACTTATTACGTTTTATTTTTTTTAACCCTAGAACGGTAACCTGGGGTCTTTAAAGACTCCAACGACTTGATGAAAACAGGCATTTTTACGATTTTCTCACGTTTCCTACCCCCTTACCCAATTTTCGACCAACTTTTCAGACTTTGGGCAAAATGTCCGTAGGCTCACGTGATTCTGCATTGAAAGACGAAGAGAAAAAGCCCCCGTAGGACCTTCCACGTGAAATTATACCCGAGATATAAATTTTCAAAATTGGGGTATTTTATGACCCCAGCTTACCGGAATAGATTTAAAAAAAAATAAGGTTACCATTCTAGGGTTAATTATCCTCGAATTTTCGATTGTTCATCTTTGGAATATGTTTGGTTTAGACTGAGATCGAATGACAAATTCAATTATTGCTTTAACGCAAATCCTACCACCAGTAGCTAGAGGGAAAAAAGCAGCTGCAAGAGGGAAAACTATTGGAAATATAAATAAACTTCTTGTCTTCACGAAGGTATTATTATAATTTAAAAAATTCATTCTCACATTCCATAAAATGCAAAACCAAACCCATAACATTTTCTGTTTTTGTTTTTATGTTCATGCAGTCTGGAACACCCATTGGTGAATCCACTGGCAACAAAACACAACCCTATATAATTGCTGTGGCCTGTGGGTCCAAATAAAGCTGCTGTGGACCAGTATTTTCTGTCGGTAGATGCCAAACAAATTCTACTACCTTCAAAGGATATAATTGGAACGATGGATTATCTTTTCAAATCGCACTTCGCGTTTAATACTACCTTTGATGTGGATCTGCGAAGTTTTTGGTATTACATTCAGCACTTTAACTATAAAATATCGTGTAAATCAACTCCAAAGATGATAGAAATCCATACTAAAATACATTCTACCAAAGAGGATGTGCAGGAAAATCCAGAATGTTAGGTTAGGATCCTAATGAAAACCAACGTACTAGTTATCATATGCATACCATAACTATAGGTATATTTTCACAACTATTATAAGATAACTTTAAGCTAAATATTATTACAACTATTATCTAAGATAACTATACACTATTGACTATATCCTATATACTATATATTATCACAATTATCTTTTATGGAAAAACTAGGGGCTCAGCCCCTGCGCGCTTCGCGTGCCAACCCCGCTCGTCGCTTGCTTCGCTCGCTCCGAGGGCACTCGGCGCTTCGCGACCACTGATCTCTATTATACACTGGATAGTGTACGCGCGGCCTTTTAGCCACCGCTCGCTGTGACGATTAGAAGCTCAATATTGGTGGCAATTTGACACCCAATATGGCGGTAAATTTGAACGACAGTAAATGAACTACACATATTTAGGTTGGAAAAGCTGCGTAATTTATGAATTCAATTGTTAATACACCCATATTCTATTCTTGGAGAGGAAATGAGGGATCGTTAATCAAACACAGATAACATTTAGCGACTTTTAGTTAACATTATGCTTTATTCATGATTTATTGTATAATCAGGATGAATGAGGCAGGTGGCGGACATATTGCACGATATATATAATACGAGTATCGACTGGTTGTTCGATCTATCGAACAACCTGGCTTTTATCCGTCATGCGCTAAGGCGCTAAGTTTGAACGGAGGTTTGTCTGTCTAATACCCTCCCTCAAACGTGCGTTCGTTGTTACTTTGTCTGTATCACTCCGAGCTCTCTGATGAAGGTATTGTGTTTCGGTCCGGCGAGTCCTTTCGTCAGTACGTCTGCTGGCATTCTGTCTGTAGGTGTACATACTAGTTTTATTATGCCATCTTTGTATGTCTGGCGAATGAAATGGTGACGTATGTCGATGTGTTTCCAGTGGCGGATCCAGGTTTCTCATTTGACGTCACCAGCATAATAGTGGTGCGGGGTGGGGGGGGGGGGGGGGGGGGGGGGGTGAACCTTAGAGTATAGTGGTGGATTCAGACTTCGAGAGGCGTTTTTTTTTTTCAATAACAAAACATTTTGTTGATAATAATATTTTATTTAATATTTAATACACACTTTATTTGGCATATTGATATATTTCGTTTGTTATTGTATCGTTATTGTATCGTTCTAAATAGCGAACGGGATTCTTCGGTGGCCACCTTTGGCATATCGGTTAATAACGCTTTCAAAGTCGATCGGGATCTCTCTGTGTGTATTCAGAAGCGCTAGACCCGTCAAACGCATCTCGGACATTTGCGATCGTAGCCACGTTTTCAAGCGGCGAAGGGTGGAGAACGTTCTTTCAGCACCGGCGTTACTGGCAGGGTAATCAATATTTTTAACATTGTATGAATAAATGGATACACATCATGGTCGCAATTAGCGAGTGCATCAAATGCAGATTGTGAACTTGTGGCGGTTGTTCGGTCTTCAGCTTCGCGCTTGCATTTTTCCCTCCACATGCTATATTCGCCTTGAAGCAAACAGATAGCACCATCGTGTGAATATTTCAAAATTTCACCAAAGCTTTCCGAAAGAGAAGTTATCAGCTCAGTCTCATTGAAGTCATGCAGACTAGCGTCCGTGATTTTTGTAGGGAGAAGAAATGAAAGATGAAATATTCCAGATACTTCAGGTGGGAAGCGAGTCTTGATGTCTTCAGTGACGTGTTCCAAGAGCGGAATGTATATGGCGAGCTTGAAGTACTTGACTGGGTCATCAGTTGGGTAGTTGTCACGATTTTTCTGTCGACGACAAGTGCGAGGTATCGTTATCTCAACGTCTAATTTACTGGCCATTTGCACTGCATCCTTGTAAATATCATCAAAAGTTTCGTCAACGCGCTCACGATTTTTGATCAGGATGGCTAGAGTATCTCGGATAGTATCCACGGCGGCACTCATATCAAATGATGTTTTTTGTAAGAGTCGACTGAGGAGTACAGTACGGGTAAACGTATGAGAAAGACATGCCACTGTGACCAAGAAATGGCTATCACACAAAGCAGTTACAAGTGACGTTGCTTTTCCAGATGTAGATAAATCTCTCCACGACGAAATAACGGACAATGCCTCTACAATTTGTATTATGTCGTTTTTGAACCGAATTACTCCCTTGTGACGTTCAACCCACCTAGTTTCGCATAGCCCAGAAAGCTGGTGACCCAGTATCCTTTTCAGCACCATATTCCGTTTGGCCGACATTGAAAAGAACGATATGACTTCTTTTATTACTCCAACTGCATTTCGAACACTCTGGACACGCGATGACTGGGACAGAGAGTTATTGAGACAGTGATTATAGCACGGACATCTCCTCGCATTAGTAGCTTCACTCTGTATTTTTGTAACGGCCCCCTTTAGCTCAGACTGCATCACACTACATCCGTCGGTGCCTATCCCCACGCATTTCATGAGATCGAGCCCGAGTTTCTGCATTGCATCCAGAGCAATACGACCAAGAGCTTCACCACTCAGCACCATTTCCTGACTGTTATCGTTGTCTTGACCACCGCGCTGTGATTCTAATTCTTCGAAGGCATCGATGAACTGAACGAAATCCTCCTTTACAGTATCCTCGTGGACGTATCGTAATACGAGGCTAATTTGCGATTTGTGAGACAAGTCAGTCGTCTCATCAAAGATAATACTGTAAAGACCAGCTTTATTGACATTATTCAGAATGGTATCAGTAATTTCATTACCACAACACTCAATTAGATCATTCTGGACAGTCTTGCTTATATATGTTGCGTTTGCCGAACTGTTTTTTAAGTGGTCCTCCAGCTGTTTGTCACCGGACTGAATTCTAAATCGCAGTAGTTCTCGAAAGTTACCCTGATTGCCACCGATAGTCTCAAGGAGTGGACCATCATCTCTGTGGCCACGAAGCGGAATATTCTGACGACCAAGGAACACAATGCTTTGTAGAATCGGGATCAGTCTTCGACGGTTGTCTTGAATTTCTGCCAAGCGTTGGGTGTGAATAATATTAACAATTTCCTGATGTGGTTTATTATAAGTTTTAGAAAACGTATTTCCTGCTTCGACTGCTTCTTTATGATACCGGGTATTTTCAAGAGATTCCAAATCACCGGTTTTACCGAGCAATTTTAAAAATTTTCTGAGTGGTTTTGTGACCAGCTTTTGGAGAGGAATATTTTTTTGGTAACCGCCGACCGTGTTCGTCGTGAATAGAGGGCAAAATTTGCAATACAAACCCTTCTGAGAGGGTGAGTATGTCATCCATTTGAATTGTTGCAAATGTTTCAATGAAAGATACCGGCGAATTTGCTTTCCGTCCTTTACATGCTCGGAAAACGGAAACTGGAAGTTCTCGGGAGGTTGCCAAGGATGCTGCAGCAATTGAAACTTCGTGTAGTCATCGATTCTGCAATCGATGTAGTTTCCGAGATCATTTAAGAAACCTGTTTCCTTACATGCTACCGACTGGTCTTTAGTTACGTTTTGAGTCGCAGGCTCGGATCGGTCTTTGGCCACGTTTTGACTTGTCGGTCCAGATGATTTCACAATGGGTTCTACAATGACTGGGTTTTCCATTCCTATGATCGGTGTCCCACTTGTTGAAGCGGAGGAGTTTTCGCTTGTTTGATCATTATTGACATTTCTGTCACTATGAGGCTTACTTGCAGGATGAAAAAACGTGTCGATTCGAGATGGTTTGAAGCGCTTATTTCCACGCGAATCAGTCTGCATGAAATCATAACGTATTTATGAAATTTATTTATTCGAATTCGAAGCAACGAGTAACGACCCATATGGAAATATATATACGAGGTCACGTCAAGTGAAAAAATGGTAAATTTTAAAAAAAGTTTTAGTCACATTATGTAACTGTGGTCTAATTTTTTGTAAACCTGAAGAAACTAAAATACTTAATAACTTGGACAGCTGTTTATTCGAACGAATCTTGGAAATCGTGATGTTCAAATCATCACATTGTCACATTTTGTAACAATTAAAGAATGTTTTTATAAGAAATACGGAGAAAATGTTTAAACCTTTTAGCTGAATGGACAAATAAACGTTTTTGGATTTTGAAAGAATTTTACCATTTTTTTTTTTTTTTTTTTTTTTACTGCGTATATTGAATTTTCACACAAACCATTTCTGAGGCGCAGGTCTCACTCGAAGTTCGCACCAAATGAATCAATTACCCGATTTAAATATTTGATACTATTGACAGTTATGTACAGACTACAGATTAACAAACAAATACACACAGAAGTTATAGCTATGACGCTTACACTTACTTTGAGAAAAATACTCATCCATGCGTTTATATTGAAAATAAAATAATAAGTATAGCAGAAAGCGTGAGGTACGTCAAGAGCTGCAGATATGAAACTCGTGGAACGACGCGACGCGGGACTGTTGAGCGATAGGATGAGCACAGCGTGCAGGGACAGAGCTGGAGAGGCAAGCGCTTGCAAGTTCAAGCACTGGTTCAAGCTCGCGAGTTCGATATAGAGGTCGAAAATGCGTTTTTGTCGTATTATATAAAGCCGGTACAACTTAAGGTGCTTCCCTACCCAATTCCACAACATTGTAATAAACGCGTGCAGAAGGTGCTATTAAACGGAATATCTCTGCCTGGTCACCGAAATCAATGAAACAAAATACGTCGCGCAATTCTATGTGCGACTCCGAACACGTACGGCCCAAAACATGTTCGTTGAGTAGGGAAGCACCTTAAACCAACAACTGAACCAACAAAAAATCTTATTTATTTATGATTTTTCTCGTCATCGTTATAGTCATTCGCGCCTTGATGCACGAGCGACCACCCTCGAGCTTAAGGTTTTGGGGGGGGGGCCATCGCCCCTATGCCCCCCCCCCCCCCCCCCCTTGAATCCGCCACTGTGTGTTTCGTCCTAGATCTGTAAGCTTGGCTCTTTACTAAGTCTTGTGCTCCTTGGTTATCGTTAAGTAGTTTTGTCTCAGTACTTGATATTCCAATTTTTTGGAGTAGGGGAAAGTGTTGTACCTTGAACATAGTGTACCTTGAAACACGTCCTCGATTTCGTAATTGTAGTGACACCTTTAGAAAAATCGCCATACTTTGTCATCAATAGCAGCGTACAGTGAACTATTAATCGAAATTCGCATTATTTTCTCCGTCACATCGGCGTTTATATCGATTAAAAGATTTGGGCGTCAGAATCCAAGAGTTTTGTGATTTCGTTAGCGATTTTTCAAAGTCGTAATAATGAATTTCCGGAAGATCTCTTTCGAGGATTAGATACATATACACCTTGTAAGTATACCGTAAAATATATTTTGAATATAAACACAAGCTCCAAATATGCACACCTTGCTTCTAGAAACGTGTACCCTCTTGTACCTTGAGACACACAAGCATCGTGTACCTTTAGACACTGCTCTTATGTACAATTAGATATTTTTCTGGTTTTTCGACTGTAGATCATCATGTCATGAAGGAAAACGTGAAAAAAGTTGAAAAAAAAAGTTAAAAAAAAAAAAAAAAAAATCCCCCCCCCCCCCCCCCTAAAAAAAAAATTGTATAAACCGAAATGTTAATTATTTGTTTAATTCACAAATAACAATCTGTTATAAATTTCACTCCGCGGATGGCGTTTCAAGGTACAAGAGATTATGTTTCAAGGTACATGATGGTGTTGTACCTTGGTGCATGTTTCAAAAAAATTTCAAAAATTCCTGACCAAAAAACTACTTTCAACGAAAGAATGAATCCCAGTAGGGTTTGTCATGAAAAGGTTGTTCTTCAAAAGGATATCAATGACAAGTCAAAATGTTCAAAAATTTCCATCTTATAAGCAAAAATCAAAAAAGTGTCCCAAGGTACAACACTTTCCCCTATTCCACGGAGATAGAGTGCTTCTTTGGTCGATTCCGATAGTGCCATATATTCGGCTTCTGTGCTGGATAACGCAACGGTACGCTGTTTGCGGGCTTCCCAGCTGATCGCTGCGCCGGCAAGAATGAAGGCCTAGCCCGTGTAGGAGCGTCGATCATCTAAGTTGGCTCCCCAGTCTGCGTCAACGATTCCGAACAGTGGTTCTCCGGTCCTTTTGTATATTAGGCCGTAATTCTGTGTTCCTTTCAGGTATCGTAGTACCCTTTTGGCTGCTTTCCAGTGTTCGTCATTGAAGTTGGTGTTGAATTGGCTAAGAAGGTTCACAGCAAATGCGATGTCAGGTCGAGTTGATATTGCTAGATATAATAGCGCTCCCGAGTTGAAATTTTTCTCCTCCTTTCGACCTGTAACTCCTACCGATTAGGAGGTTGTACAGGGTCACTGGAGGTTCACTTTCAATGTAAAATGAACTCCTACTTTGCGCCTAAAACAGTCAGATATCGGACAATTTGCCACTTTTAGGCTCAAAATAGGAGTTCCCGAGAACCTGGTAGAACCCTCCAGACCCTAGACATTCGTGATCATGGATTTATGTGGTAAATATCAAAATTCAAAACGTCTAAGATATTATTACATACATATAAACATGTTTAACAGCCCTTCATTGGACAAGTGCTACGATATAATTAAAAAAATATAAAATCAGAGAAAACTTTTTCAAATTACACATTATCGAATATCGATGTAATGGATGATTGAAAAAAGTTTAATTACGCATTACAAATGTGATGTGTAATTGGAAAAAGTTCAATTGCACATTATTAAAATTATCCGTAATTAAATGGGTAATTCAATTGGAAAAGTATTTATTGACTTCCAACCCTGATTAGAACATAGCGGTTCAAAGTAGGGGTTCCAGGTTGAACAGTACTAAATGAGGTTGAGTAGGCTCTAGAGAATCAAAATAGGAGTACAATTTCTACTGCGAGTAGAACTCCGCGGGTCAAAATAGGCGCTATAGGTTGGGCAGTATCAAAATAGGTTGATTTGAGTGCTTAGAGCAGGTAAATAGGAGAAAAATTTCGACGCGGGCTCCGATGAGGTTTTGGTAGGGATATTTCTTCATCGTCTCTTCTTCGATATGTTCTGGTTTACGTAGCTGCCAGCTAATCTCTAGAGGTGTAGCCGCTGATTTACAGTCTTGCATGTTGAATCGGTTTAATATCATCTCGATGTAGCTGCTTTGGGTTAGCTGTATGCTTCTTTGTTTGGTGTTCTGTGTGAATTCGATTCCGAGGCAGTTTCTTACTTCCCCTAAGTCTTTCATTTCAAAGGTTTTCTTCAGTGATGATTTAATTTCTTTAATCCAGTCGATATTGTTACTAGCTAGTAGGATGTCATCGACGTAGATTGCGATTATCATCAAATCCCCCCCTTTCTTTGAGATGAACATACATGGGTCCTGAGTCGTTGGTTCCATGTCGAGCTTGCGTAGTTCCGTGATGAGTCTTCGATGCCATTGAACGCCTGATTGTCGTAGGCCGTACAATGCTTTCTTCAGAAGGCAGACTTTGTCCCCTCCTTCGTTTAGCTCTGCGTACCATCGGGTAGCAGTGTTGAACGATTCGTGGTCCAGTGTGTCTTGTTTGCCTTCTGCGCTGTTTTGTGTGACTTTCTTCAGGGTATCTTTGAGTTTTTCTGGAATTTTCATGTATACTTCTTCGTTCAGGTTTCCATTTAGATATGCGGTGACGACATCCATTTGGTGAATTGCCAGTCCTAGTTCTGTTGATCTACTTTCGAATTTTCCTTTTTGTTTTTTGTTTAAAACAAAGGCTCTAGTTCCGAAAGGTTTGAGGTAACTTACTGTTGGAATTTTGTTCTTCCACATTTTGTGCGGTGTTTCACCGTTCAGGGCTTTAGTTGCGCATCTGTTACGTACGTAGTTAGCTGCGTTGATCGCTTCAGCCCAGAAGGTTGGGGGTGCTCCAGCCTCCTTCATCATGCATCGAGCCATTTCCACGAGAGTTCTGTTTTTTCTTTCAGCTATCCCGTTTTGCTGGGGTGTGTAGGGTGCCGTCAATCTTTTCTGGATTCCATTTTCTTCTAGGAATTTGTTGAATGCTTCGTTGCAGTATTCTGTGCCGTTGTCGGATTGTAGGCATTTCACCTTCTTTCCGGTGTGGGTTTCTACTGCTGTTTTGTAACTTCTGAAAAAATCCAAAGCTTGGTTTTTATTTTTCATGAAATAAATTTCACACCAGCGGGTCTTGTCATCAATGAAAGTAATGAAGTACTTGTATCCGCTGTGTGACGTGTGACGCATAGGTCCACATACGTCGGAATGCACGATTTCCAGTGGTTCCGATGTGCGATCTTCATCGGTCTCTGGGAAAGGGGTTCGTGTTTGTTTCTGGCTGATACAAATTTCACAGGGTGGCAATTTTAGTTTTGTGTCAAAGTTCATCCCATGAACTTTCTCCCCTTTCATCATTTCAATTAAGTCTCGTTCATTAAGGTGGCCTAGTTTGATGTGCCATTCTTCTAACTTATTTCGAGGTTGGAATGTATCGTTAACTGCATTCGCAGCTTCTGAATCTTCACGTATAAAATACAGATCACCGACTCGTTCAGCTATGCCTAATGGCTCATTATTTTTGTCCATAATTATCGCATCGTTTTTTCGGAAAAGGACTTCGTAATTTTTATCAGTGATTTTGGCCACCGATAGCAAGTTTGTACGAAGATCTGGGACGTGTAATACGTTTTCAAGTTTGATTGGTTGCTCACCTTCACCGTTGTCAAAGGTTAGTCTGACGTTCCCGATGCCATTGATTCTAGTTGACGTCTTGTTGGCTAGGTTCAGTGGTCTATCGATCTTGGTGAGGTTCCCCAGATTATTTGCTTCCGAGGTCATGTGCGATGTGCACCCACTATCGAGGCACCAGTCTCCGAGTGTCTTGGACTCGGCGTTGAGTAGTGCGATTTCAGCGTTGGGTTGGATCTGGTTTGCTGATTCTTCTGCGGTGTCTTCTGCTTGATTGGCTTGGTGCTGCTTCGCTGGAAAGCGTGAGCGGCAGTATTTTGCACTGTGCCCTATTTTTAGGCATCGCTCACACTTAGGTTTAAGGTTTGGTGTGTTGGAATGGTCTGGACGATATTTCTTTGGTCCGTTCCCTGCTTCTTGTCTTCCATGGTTTGCCTTTTGGCATACATGACGTTGTGCGTTGTGGAGTCATCTTTGGCCATCCGAGATTCGTTTTCTTCAACGATTTTGACGCGAAGGACATCTGGCTTCGGCAGCTCGTCTCTCGTTTCCATGGCGCACCTGAAGTTTTCAAAGGAATCAGGCAAACTATAGAGAAGTAGTATCGCTAGTAAATCTTCGTTTATTTTTAAGTTTATTTCTTCCAACTTGTTAACTGCATCAAAAAATTGATCTATGTGTTCTCGTAGATTGTCAGTCTCCTTCATTCTGGACAGCGTGATCCGTTTGAGGAGAGTAGCCTTTCGGGCTGGACCCTTCGACTGAAAAGTTTTTTCGAGTTTTTTCCATATAGCGTTTGAAGTTTCGCAGTTTTTTATTTGTTTTAGTTCTGAAGGACTTATAATTAGTATAAGGTCGGCTTTTGCCTTTTCATCAGATGTTTCCCACCTTAGAATCTCGTTGTCGCCGGAGGAGGGTTTTGAGAGTGCGCCGCTAACATAACCCCAAAGGTCGTTTTTCACGAGAACCGCTCTTGCTTGAAGTTTCCAAGTGTCGTAGTTGTCGGACTTCAAAGGTTCGATGCGGACGTTGGTTGCACTCATCTTGATAGATCGTTATTGCACTTATTTTTCGGTCTTCCCGAGTTTGTAGAGTGAGTAACCCAGTGGGCTTCGCGCCCACTGATCTCTATTATACACTGGATAGTGTACGCGCGGCCTTTTAGCCACCGCTCGCTGTGACGATTAGAAGCTCAATATTGGTGGCAATTTGACACCCAATATGGCGGTAAATTTGAACGACAGTAAATGAACTACACATATTTAGGTTCGTTGACTGAGTATTCTAAAGACAGCTCACCCTGGGTTATTCCGTGAGCCGACCAAGTGGGCTTGAAGTGGGCTTGGGGATTGAAGAGTGCCCGAAGTTACTGACCGAACTACCATTGCAGTATATCTATATATTCGTACGCTATAGATATACTGCAATGCTATTTCAGTCGGTAACTTCGGGCACTCTTCAATCCCCAAGCCGATTTCGAGCCCACTTTGCCGGCTCACAAAGTCCCATAAGGGGAACCGTCTTTAAGAATATTCAGTCAACGTTAGGTTGGAAAAGCTGCGTAATTTATGAATTCAATTGTTAATACACCCATATTCTATTCTTGGAGAGGAAATGAGGGATCGTTAATCAAACACAGATAACATTTAGCGACTTTTAGTTAACATTATGCTTTATTCATGATTTATTGTATAATCAGGATGAATGAGGCAGGTGGCGGACATATTGCACGATATATACAGGGTGTTACCACTAAGTATGTCACCCCGACGGGTGGTAATAGGGGGGACCTCAACTAACATTTTCGACATAGGAACCCATGTCCGGAAAGTTGACGTTACCTTGATGAGAGGGATTCAAAATTTTCGGTGAACGCCTGCAATGCTTGCTCACAGGCGCGGCGAAATCATCGAGGATTTAGAAATAATCTGTGTCTAATTCAACTATTTATTAACAACATAATGAATCTAACACAGTGTTCCAAATATCACAGAAAATAGGTATTCTCGTCGTTAAGGGGGGACTCGACAGGTTTTATTGAAAAATTTTCTTCGCTGTGATATTTGGAACACTGAGTTAGATTCATTATGTTGTTAATAAATAGTTGCATTAGACTTAGATTATTTCTAAATCCTCGACGATTTCGCCGCGCCTGTGAGCAAGCGTTGCAGGCGTTCACCGAAAATTTTGAATCCCTCTCATCAAGGTAACGTCAACTTTCCGGACATGGGTTCCTATATCAAAAATGTTAGTTAAGGTCCCCCCTATTACCACCCGTCGGGGTGACATAGTTAGTGGTAACACCCTGTATAATACGAGTATCGACTGGTTGTTCGATCTATCGAACAACCTGGCTTTTATCCGTCATGCGCTAAGGCGCTAAGTTTGAACGGAGGTTTGTCTGTCTAATATCTATACATATACATAAGCGGATACTAATAAATAATACTGATCTGTATGTGATATTCAATTTACTCAATAAATATCTAGTAGTATGATGCATCGTAAACAGAGTAACCTAACCCTATAACCTTATAGGGAAAATAAATAACGACCACAATTATATTCCATTTGTGTACCTACTGATGAAATTATCTGCTCTTCTACCACAAAAACTACAATCCATTACCATTTTGGCATTAATAAAATTGAATTCATACACTTAGGCTGTGTTCCAATTGGTAGGTAAAGTATACTTGATGCACACTTGCCCTCGGTTCAGACCACTGATGTATATCTATATATATCTATACATATATAGATATATCTCTACTGTAACGCCGCCATATTGGTCGTCAGATTGCCACCAACCGCCAGCTTCTAATCGTCACAGAAATTTCGGCCTATACACTATCCAGTGTATATTAGAGATCAGTGTTCGCGCCTCGTCTGTTCGGCGCTTCGCGCCTCACTTAATTGCGAGGAACAGTCAGTGCCGTGTTAACATGACTTAACACCCTAGGCTAAGTAGCAACACCCCCCCCCCTTCGCCGCCCTTCGGTGGAAGTTTGTTGAGTCGTGAACTTTTCCAACAGATGAAATAGAATTTTCACATGGTGCAAGTGGTGCAAGAAAAAAAAACGGCAATATAATTTTGGACCCGCACGTCAAGATTTAAACCCCACTGGTTACGGTTCTGCACACAACTCAGTCAGGTGCTATCGAAAAATAGCGAATTCTGTTGCAGCACCACACTGAGTACTGTTTAGAACACGACTTATTACTGTGCCCACACGACTCATTCATGTGCGCACACGAATGGTTCGTATTCTAAACAGTGCTCAGTGTGGTGCTACACCAGTATGCGCTACTTTTCGCTAGCACCTGACTGAGTCGTGTGCAGAACCGTAACCAGTCGGGTTTATATCTTTCCGTGCGGTTCTCGCCCGCGATTCTGCTGCCTCTGAAATATTGCCGCCCTAGGCTACAGCCTAGTTAGCCTGTGCCTAAATACGGCGCTGGCTACACGGCAAAGCAACATTTAACACAACGTATTTATCATATTTTTATTATTTTTTCAACTGATTGAATCCATTTTGCATAACTTATATAGCCTATGTTACTCGGGAAAACCTAAAGAACAATTTGGTGTAAGTTTCATCTGAATCGGTCCAGTGGTTCTCGAGTTTAGCGGTAACAAACATACAAACATACAAAGCCTTTTATATATGTAGTCGATATGATCTCCAGAGAGGTCTAAATAGTTTTTACGTTCCATGGTTTCTTTTTTATGCGTACTATGCTTACTACATGTTATTAGAATTATCATCTTTCGGTGAATTAGATTTCTAAAAAGGTCTGAAAATGGTTTTTAAATGCTCATTATGTGATTTTGAAACAGTCGAAGTAAAGGCTTATTGCAAGCATTTGCAAAATAAACATTTGCTATTAGAGGGATCGCATCTAAACCTAAAATGTGTGTTCTGCCCCTCAATTTTGAGGACTTATTCTGGATTTCAAAAACATATTCGAAAGTGTCAATCTAATAACATATTAGAACACAGTGCAAACAATGATATTGAAATAAGTTATGATGATTCTGAAATATGCAACAAAGCTTGTGAAAATAGTAATGAGAATGTAATACATGAACAGGATTCAATAGAGAATGAAGAAAATTATGATCACTTAATGCGAAATAAGATATCGAACTATATCATGAAACTATATTCCTTAGGGATTCCAGACACAACGATAACAACAATATTACAGTGCACATTTGAATTGATTTCCCCTCTTTTTGATGACATCTTGGAATCAACTGATACGGACCAAGTTAAAAAACTTATTGACAGTTTCAAATACCCGTTTCCGTTTGAAAATTCCTTAACTAAGTACAGTAGAAATAAAAGCACAAAATCATCAATTATCCAACTTGTGCGTAAAAGTCATGGAATCAGAATAGATCAAATTTATGACTCAACAATTCAACGTTACAAGCAAGTGCCCGTTACTTGTACGTTTTCATATATTCCGATATTAGAGACACTGAAATTCTTATTAGAAACACTGCTGTACAAAACTACGTAATCAAAGACACGGTTGTTGATCTAAATAATCATGCTCATTTTTCAATTGGGAGCTTGTACAATAATAGTTCCTTTTTCCAAGAAAATAAATATACTCTCCAAATTATATTATATTATGATGAATTTGAAGTGTGTAACCCCTGGGGAGTAAGAGTGGCAATCACAAAATTGGTGCGTTCTACTTTTCTCTAAATAACTTGCCTATGCATATAAATTCGAATTTGGATAACATCCATTTACTAGCACTCTGTTATAATGTTGATATCAAACAATTTGAAATAAATCCTGTCTTGGATGTCATCGTAAGAGATATTCGAGTTTTAGAAACATGCGGTATCTTCGTTAAGAGCGTGAATATCTATATTCGAGGTACTGTTGCATTTATGAGTCATGATAACTTGGGTGCTGCGGTTCTATATGGTATGACACAGTCATTTCAATCCAATTATTATTGTAGATTTTGTAAAATCCATAAACATCAGGCAGCACATGCATCCACTGAAGAAGCCTCATTGTTACGTTCCAAGTTGAATGTTGAATTTGAAAACAATAACGAATCAATCAGTAGCGAAATGAA